>VSMD01015920.1:0-335074 GCA_008750895.1 Mirza zaza
CAACCATATTTCAACACTAGTTTTAGTGAATTTTGACAAAGAAAACACAGTGAAGAAGTTAAGAAAAGTATATAATAAAACTTATACTTTTACCTGTCACAAATTGTTTTCATGAGACAAGACAAAGAAAATAAATAACTGATGTGAATTGTAAAAGTAGGCATAGAACAAATTAATAATTATAATAACTGGACTATGGTGTAGTATAAAAAAAGAGAATCCTCTGAGGTTTCAAAAAATACTGAAATCTTTCTGTTGGTAACCACATTAGAAATATTTAAAATCCTTTAAAGCAGACTTAAAATAAATATGCATAAGCAAGTCCTGTTTATGAGGAATGGAGTGAGTGAGTGATGGCAAACACTATGATTTATAAATTTCTTGTGGAACTTCCAAAGAAAGTGAAGTTAAGGTTTCAACAGGTAAATGTGACAGAATCAATATTATGTTCAGAATGAATTCTCAATTTCCTGTGTATCCTTTTGGTCCTAAGTATTACACTCAGCATTACAGTTATCTAAACACACATTTTAAAACCCCAAGTCCCATTTATGTTTGTACCCTAAACGTGAGCCTTCTTGACCCCAACTATGCCATTAAACCCAGGAGCAAATAATGGATTCAATGCCATTTCCAAGGAGCTATGCCCACAGTATCAACAGATAGTTGGAAATGCTTTATCTCCAAACATCTTAAATCAATTTTATATTTTAATTAAAAAAATCTTATCTAAAAACTGTAAACATTTGTCCATGACATCTTGATTTTACACACTATAGAATACATTTGATGAGAATAGATGCTTCTTATATTTTATAGTAAAACTTTATGAGGAATTGCAACTGTGGATAACAAAAACTGTAGAATTTTCTGAGATCCAATTATAAAAGGAAAATAAATATCTCTCCAAGCACAGTCATAGTAGGTCATGCAAAGCATAGCAGAAACAGGACAATGCTGATATCAAGAAGTTGTTGCTATTCTTGTTTTCTACATAATCTCTAACTTTTACTCTTATTTTCTCAACTTGCATCAGTTATACCAGAGAGTTATCAGGTGACAGATATATGTGAGAATTAAAAACTTGTATATGAACAGTGAGAATTTCACATCTTATTTGTTATCTCTGTCTCTTTTCTTTACTACATTTTGAATATACTCTTAATCAATGGAAAAGAGGCTAGGTTGCTCACTTAACAAAAGTTTCAAAAATGGGAGAAAAGGCAGAGAGAGGAAAAACCACCCTGTGAGATGGACATGGTTGAGTTTGGATTTATTTTACATAAGAAGCTTCAGAGGAGATGTGGTGTCAAGAGAATTGGATAGAAAAGGGGAAATTCTGAAAAATTTGATATAGATTTTGAATTAGTTACCTTTTAATTACTTACCTAGAATTACTTACCTAATCTGTCTTTCATAGATTCAGGTAAGGATTATAATTCCATTTGAATTATACTTACTTTCTGTATGGTGCTTTATAAGCAATTCAATATAGAGATTGAGCGATTCAATGTAGAGGTAGAGACATTTGTCACCCCAAGTTTATCAGTTTTTTTTTTCCTTAGGGAGTTCATCTTACATTTTGAAACTTAGATGTGGTATTAACCTATTGAGTTAGCCTATGCCATTTAATAAACTCGTATATCTACAGTATCTCCCTCAAAGAACACACTCCAGGCCGGGCGCGGTGGCTCACGCCTGTAATCCTAGCTCTCTGGGAGGCCGAGGTGGGCGGATCGTTTGAGCTCAGGAGTTCGAGACCAGCCTGAGCAAGAGCGAGACCCTGTCTCTACTATAAATAGAAAGAAATTAATTGGCCACCTAATATATATAGAAAAAATTAGCTGGGCATGGTGGCACATGCCTGTAATCCCAGCTACTCGGGAGGCTGAGGCAGCAGGATTGCTTGAGCCCAGGAGTTTGAGGTTGCTGTGAGCGAGGCTGACGCCACGGCACTCACTCTAGCCTGGGCAATAAAGTGAGACTCTGTCTCAAAAAAATAAAAAAAAAAAAAAAGAACACACTCTTTTTCCCAGACAACCTCAAAGACATTAATCTACTTAAGAATTTGAACTCCTTTTTGGATAAATGAAAGAAATATTTAAGATCATTTTGGTGTGTCTGCCTGGCACCCAAAAACAGAACTTCCAGAATTTAGGGTTGCTACCATGGAAATCATGATGAAGTTGCTGTTATAGCCAAATTACTATTAGAAACTTGAGTAGTTGTATTAGATCATGTTCCATTACTTGGAGTATAATTTTTATATATATGTATGTATACATATATATGCTGCATATATATATATAATGTGTGTGTGTGTGTATGTATGTTATATACAGTGCTTAGTGCTGTGGTCAGGACATGGTGTAAGTTTGTTTAAATATGAGTTACTTTAGAGCAGAAAAGTTCACTGGCTATATATCTTGTGGCTTTTAATTTATAAACAGTCCCTGTTTATAAATTAAAAGCCACAAGTTATATTTTGTTGTTTTATATGTAACATGTTTTTACTCATTATCCTACAAAAATGTTTGTGTGTATATGTGTGTGTGTGTATATATATATATATGAATACACATAAAATGTGTATGCATATAAATGTATATATGTATATCTATATGAAGAAAGTTATTAACAAGATGAGGAAAATATTAATATTCCCCTGCTCTCTTTTCATCCTTTGGAAAGAAAAACATGTTTTTATCAGACACAGCTGGAAATAATGCTGTTCTCCAGGAAAAGAATTTTCACCCAAATATGTTATACAATTTTATGCAGAGAGCATTTGAATGTCCTTACAAATGGTATAATAACAGTCTGAGGTTTGACACCAGCTGATCAGAGTAGTTGTACTGATTTCAGCAGAAAGTGCTGAAGGATACTGAGACCCTTCACAGCTTCTCCTACTACCTAGCAATGGTACACACTGGCTCATTACCAAGCAATGCAAAGAGAATTGTCATTATATTTAATCTTGCAGAAAATCCTGTTTGTCTCTTCCCAGTCAACTTTTGATCTTAAGAAACCATCATTAGAGCAAATAGACAACCCACAGAGTGGGAGAAAATATTTGCTCTCTACACTTCTGATAATGGTCTAATAACAAGAATCTATCTAGAACTTAAAAGAATAAACAAGAAAAAATCAAACAATCCCATCAAGAAATGGGCAATGGAAATGAACAGAAATTTCTCCAAAGAAGACAGAATAATGGTCTGCAAACATATAAAAAAATGCTCAACATCTCTAATCATCAGAGAAATGCAAATCAAAACCACAATGAGATACCATCTAACACCAGTGAGAATGGCTTGTATCCAGAAATCCCAAAACAACAAATGGTGGCGAGGATGCAGAGAGACAGGAACACTCCTACACTGCTGGTGGGACTGCAAATTAGTGCAACCTCTGTGGAAAAGAATTTGGAGATACCTCAAACAGCTAGATATAGAAATACCATTTGACCCAGCAATAGCATTGTTGGGCATCTACCCAAAAGAGCATAAGACATTCTACTATAACGACATCTGCACCCGAATGTTTATGGCAGTACAATTCACTATTGCAAGATCATGGAAACAACCCAAGTGTCTGTCAATTCATGAATAGATAATTAAAATTTGTTATATGCTCAAAATGGAATACTACTCAATTCTAAGAAATGACAGTGAGCTAGCACCATTTATGCTATTGTACATTAAGCGTAAGCCCGTTATCCAAAGTGAGGTGACACAAGATCAAGAAAATGGGCTCCACATCTACTCACCATCAAATTGGTATTGAATGATAAAAATTATGGTGCTCAAATGGTGATAGTGCCCACCAGGGTTTGGGGGAGGGGGAGATACACATCTTAGGGTTGGGGCGAGCATTGTGGAGGGGGAATACCTTTAACCCTTCCTAGGGAAAGGCAAAGATATACAATGTAACCCAAAGGTCAAGAAAAGAAAAAAAAAACAAACTTTTATCAGGTGGTGGGCAGATGGGAGGGGGAGGAGGGGAAGAATTTATACTTACAAAATAGGTGCAATGCGCACCACCTGGGAATAGGACACGCTTGATGTTTTGGTAAGGCAGGGGCAATATATGTAACCCTAACAATATTTGTACCCCCATAATATGATAAAATTAAATTAAATTAAAAAAAGAAATCATCAAACATAGCCAGTCTTATCAGGATACATACCAATTGAATCAGGAATAGAAAAAAAGAGAGCAAACGATATATTTTCTCCATCCTGCTTCCAGGGATTGGCAGTCTCCACGAATAATCAGTTGGAGTTTTCATCCACATTCAGTATAAACCTTCTCTCTTACCTAACAGACAACATTATACCACCAGATATGATCTCTGGCAAAAGAAGAGAATAGTTGCAGAACCACCTGAAATAAAATCAGCGCTTAAGTTGTGTCTATCCAGATCCCCTTAATCTAAGCAATAGAAACCATGCATCTGCCTACTAAGTTCAAAACAGTTACAGAAACAGAGAGAAATCATCAAGATTCTCCACCCTCCCCATAATTCTAGGTTTCTAGTTTTGTTGGGGTTGGAAGTCTGCGTGTTGATTGCCTTTCTTTGGGGGACTTGTCTATCAACATTTTTGTTTGCAATAATTATTCTTTTGAAGCCATCAGTTAAGCTCACAATAAGTCATTCCAACTGCTATTTTGACACTTCCACAGTGTCAGTGGAACAACAGACACCACCCAGTCCAAAGAACTTTGTATGGCAGATACTTGGAATAAAAATTAATGGTTTTGATTTGTAAATCTTTCCTTTCCAGAGGAATACTCTTTCCAGTCTCCTAGCTGGTTCCTTCTTCTAAAAGCTCTCTATCCTGATATTTTGTTCCATGATATGCCCATCCTTACAAATTTCTACCTCTATTTTAGGTTTTATTCCCAGTTCTATGGTATCTCCCCATCTCTGTTGCAGATAACTGGCCACTGGAAAGCTCCCATGGGGATCACTCCATCTTAAGGATCAAACTGAAAACTGTCCTTACTCCTATCCAGCTTCCTTAGAGATCTTTCCAGGCCCATTGGCTTCCATCTGATTCCTTATAAGGAAAGCAGTTGACAACAACCTGGGGAACATAGCTGTGAGGAAGAAGGAGATACAACCGAGATCCAGTGTTCAATACCACCAGCTTTGGTGAGCTCAGCTTTTAATGGGAAACTTTAAATGTTTAAGTGGACTTGTATAGCTCAAGTAAAAAGTCAGATGTCCCCCACACTCATTCATTGGATTGTCCAAAGGCAAGGAACTAGTGGGAGAGAAAAAAAATTTCTATATTTTTGTTCTGAAATCTTTTCCCATTCAGTCTCCAAGTTTTATGTCAGTGATTCTTATGAACCAGTCAGATCTTCCTGACAGTGTTATTAAAGATGCTCAAGAGAAATCACACAGACCTCTACTAGGGACAGAAAAAATGGAAGAAACTGGAATGTAGATAGAATAGTCTCTGGAAGATGCAATTATTCATTTTTTTATTTACTTCAGAATATTATGAGGGTACAAACCTTTTAGTTACATGGATTACTTTTATACTGCGTGAGTCAAAGTTATAAGTGTGCCCATCATCCAGATAGTGTGAACTATATGTATTAGGTATGATCTTATCCATGCCCTCTTACTTCCTACCTGCATGATTTTCATTGAGTTTTACTTCCAACTGTGCACACGAATGCTGATTGGTTAGCTCTAATTTAATAGCGAGTACATGTGTTGCTTGTTTTACCATTCTTTAGATACTTTACTTAGGAGAATGGTCTCCAGTTCCATCCAGTTTGTTGCAAGAGATATTAATTCATTTCTTCATGGCTGAGTAATACTTCATAATATAAATATACCACACTTTATTAATTCACTCATGAACTGATGGTCACTTGGGCTGATTCCACATCTTTATGATTGTGCATTGTGCTGCAGTAAACATTGTAGTGCAAGTACTTTTTGATAAAATGACTGTTTTTTTCCTTTGGATAAATACCCAGTAGTAGGATTGCTGGATCAAATGGTAGGTCTATTAGTTCTTTTTTCCTCAGATCCAGAAAAAATAATTCTTTGCTTTGTTTGGAACCAGAAAAGAACCCTCATAACCAAAGCAAACTTAAACAAAAGGAACAGATCTGGAGGCATCAATTCCAGATTTTAAGCTATGCTACAAATCTATAGTAACCAAAACAGCATGGGATTAGCACAAAATAGAGACATAGACTAATGGAACAGAACAGATAACTCAGATATAAAACCATCCACATATAGCCATCTGGCCTTTGACAAAGTAGACAGCAATATGGGCTGAGGAAAAGAATCCCCTATTGAATAAAATGGTTCTGGGAAAATTGAATAGCCACATGTAGAAGATTGAAATTGGATCCATATCTCTTACCACTCCCAAAAATTCATTCAAGGTGGATAACAGACTTAAATCTAAAACATAAAACGATAAGAATTATGAAGAAAATGTTGGAAAAACTCTTCTAGATACTGGCCTAGGCAAAAAATTTATGAAGAAGACCCAATGGCAATCACAGCAACAACAAAAATAAATAAATGGGACCTAATTAAATTACAAAGCTTCTGCACAGCCAAGGAAACAATCAACAGAGCAAATGGGTAGCCTACAGAATGGAAGGAAATATTTGCTACTATTCATCCAATAAAGGGCTGATAACCAGAATCTACAAACATCTACACATCTTTACCTTTTTTATATTACTGCTCAATGCAATTTCGGAATATTTGAAACATATTAAATAATTCTTTACAACTTTCATTTAATTTTTATTGTGTGTTAGCATCTTTTATAGATAGGTACTGTCAAATTATTATTTTTATATAATAGGTATAAATAAAAAGAATACTGCAAAAATGTCTTACCTTTTCTTTATATTTTCTCAGTGAATACCAACATATTCTTCAGCATGGCATTTTCATGGTTATTTTGAACAAAAGGGTCAGTTTTATATATTTTTTTCCTTTAAAGAGAAAAATGTGATGATTCAATAGAAACGACATGTTTGAAAGGGGAGATAGCACCGGCAACTGGTCTGGTTGGAGTTTAGCCTGTTCATTAGGAGAGAATACCCGCCCCTAAGCTCTACCCAGTGAAAAACTATCTGGATTCAATTAGTCCTAAACTTCTTTATAATTTGCTTGCTCTAACCAGGGAGTCTCAACCACATAAGAAAAAGTTTGGTGTTTTGGGAAGGATCCAACCAGAGAAGCAGAACTAGGAGGGTATATATTTAGGATATTCATGAATGAGTTATTTAATTTTATATGAATTTATTGCAAGGAATTAGCATATACAATTATGGGATCAGGCTAAGCAAATCCAGAATTCATATGGCTGGATTTTTGGACAGCGATCCTATCCAACTCTTTATATGTGATAGTACCCAAGCTATAAGCCTGGATTTTGCTCTATATGTGACAGACTTCTTCTCTGAAGGTGTGGAAGGTCCAGAATTTCATACTGCTTCCATTGAAAAACCTCAAGACTAGTTTACTTCAAAGCTATTAGAAAGCTATGGCAATTTTAGTACTATGAATACTTCCAAAAAATCAAAGAGAAAAGGATAATTTGATTTTTTTAAACTTTGCACCCACTTAAGATTTCTGTTGGAGCCATAAAAGCTGGAAATCATAATTGTATGTTGTATGACCCAGTGGAATGGCTTTCAAAGTAGAGGTGAATGTGACAGCTCATGCTTGTAGGAGTGGTTGTTGAAAATATCAACCCGACCATATTTTCTGGACTCAGATGGGGGTCAGTATTGCTTTGTGATTACATCATAAACTTTAGAATATAATACACATGGTTTCAAGTAATGAATCTTCTTCACATTGGTTGCCTGATTATAAACAAATCACTTAACCTCTGTGATTCTCAGTTTCCACAGTGTAAAGTAAAAAGTATTAATACCTATTTACCAACACATCCTAAAAATTAAATGGGTTATTTTCATTCATATTCTATGCTCAGAGGAAGTAACCATTAAATGATAATTTTATTATGTTATGCACTAAAACTATAAGCTTGATGTTCTGTATGTGAACAGTTTACCATTTTATGTACAATGAATTGAACAGTGGTGTGGAGAAAATAATCATTGACTAAAGAACACACCAGAAAAATAAGAATTTGGCAAGAATGTTGTCCAATGAAAAACAAATAGGTTTTAATGATTTGAGTTCAATTAACTTTAAATAAATGCATAATTTTGGCCAAGTCATTTTAATTTTCTGGACTTAATTCTTATTGTATAACTAAGATAGCAATATACATGTTTTAAGTTTGTTGTGAAGACTAAACAAATAATTATGAAGTAATGGCAGAAAACATATTATTGGATACATTTTAGTTTCTAACAGATTTTGTAGGTTATTTTATTTCATTCATACAGAAATCACTAAAGGTGGGTCACAGTGTTATTTCTGTTACACTTGAGGAGATGGCACTTGTAGAGAAGTAAGAAACTTGCCTAAGGTCATCATACAAGTTAATGCAAATGTGAATTATATCTGACTCCAAAGCCTATGTATTTAAGCCCTCCAACTAACGTTTCTGGCACTGTACTTGATATTTGATAAGCAGCTGGCATTTGGTAAACACTCGATTATTTTTAATAGTGTTCCCTTTTTCCTAATTAACTTCATGTCCAGGAAAAATGAAGTAACTCTCTTGAGCTTGTTGGAACAGAATTGATCTCTCTTTATTTTGAGAAAAGAACAACATATCAGGCTATTTTTCTGTGACTAGATAAACATTCTTTTAATTACTAGCTTTGTACGCAAACACAGAGATGTATGCATTAAATCAGTGAATTCAAGCATCATTTATTTCTTATGCATGAAGACAAATACTTGTTTAGGTTTACTTTTCACCTTAACTGTTTATAAGACAGTCACTATCTGAATATAAAGAACCCTTTTCCCAATAGTAGCCAGGAATAGAACATTGGAAGACCCTCTGAGGGGCAAATAGCTTAATTATTCAACAATGGCAGCAGTTATTATTTTTCTATCATAATGTCATGAATTGTGCAGTGCTTCGAAGTAAACCTCCTTAATCTTAATACCTCACATATTAACAAACAGAATAGAGCAGAATATGAATAAGAACGGAATGCATTTAAAATTCATTCACAGAAAAGTACATTTTTATTTCTTTAGTATGTTTGTCGAAGCCAATATAAACAAATTTTCATGATCTTTACTAACACAGGGCATCTTTTTAGAGTAATATAGTGTGACAAACCAGTTTTTACATATTTAGTGGCATATCACCAAGTATAGCAAATGAACAGACAGTATTGAAAAACATGCGATTAAGAATATTTAACTCTAGCCCTTTGTTTAGGCTTTACAGCTCTTCTGTGTTTCACCAGAGCAAGTATTTGTATGAATGTATGAATGTAACTTTGAAAAATAAGGTGTTGTCTTTTTTTTTTGGTGCTTTATTTTTGTTTTGTTTTAACACTAGGAGTGGCTCCCTCAAGTGAAGAATGTAAAATTGTTGGAATCTCTAAGGATCCCAAGGAAATTATTGGTGGCATAAAGTGTGGTAGTAAAGCACTCTCATTTTTTATCAAGATGTAATCCAAGAAGTCAGTGGGGATAGACCATTGCTATTAAAACATAAAACAAAATATCACAGTGGCCAACTATTTATATGCAACTCTATAAAGAGACCAAGGAGAATGGATTTTTCTGAGGTCTCTAGGTTTCCAAATTGCTCTAGATATATAATCATATTCCACAGTGGAATGAAAAAGACTCTCTTGATATCTCAATATCTCAAAACCCAGGTAATAACTTACACTTGGCAAATTTTAGCTACAATATAACTTTTGACATTTATGCAATGCTACATTTGAACACTGCTGTTTTGATTGAAATCAACTTTGTGAGAACCCCAAAGCAATTATCTATTTTACATCTATAGTTTTTAGCTTTTACAACACAGTGAAGTTTTGTCTATATATGGTTTGATTATATATATCTCTTCCAAACTGGCATACTTAAGAGAATATTGTATTATACTCCTTATATTAGTAAAAAGTAAATTGTAGAGAGTTAACAGATCCTGTATGAAGGTCTACTTAGTATGATTGATCCTCAGAAACGTGATTTCAATTTCATGACCTTCTGAGGTATTTATGGATTTTAGAATATGTCTACATTCTCTAGCTACTAGTGCAAAGTTGAGAATAAAAACAACACTGATTCTAATTAACCATAATATTATGGAATTTAGATTTTATATTAATCAAACATTTATATAGAGCCAGACACCATTTTCAATGCTATTTATGTTACTTTATTTTTGTAACTAAGAGGTAGATGCTATTACAATCTGCATTTTTAAAATAATGAAACTGAAGCACGGATATTTAAACTAAATTTATAAAATCACACAGCAAACAACTTGTGAAAGCTGTAGCCAGCTTGTGGTCTTCCTGGTCTCTGCTTTCCACCGCATGCTGACTTAGTGTAGAATGGTGTATGTTGCAGTCAGTTGGTATAATTGGCATCCCTGTCATACATTTTCCTGATTATTGAATCCCTATTTCACGTAGGAAAACGATTCCATGTGATTTATGTGAAAACGATCTCACCAGCCACCTGTACCATAGGGCTAGACAACTAGGCTTTGTCTAGTTTTTGACAGATGTAACCTGAGAAAGGGTCTCTCTTCTTTAAGACAAAGACTTGTGAATGTCAGGGAATGGATTTCTATCAGTTTCCCTGGAGGAAACTCCTTCCTTATGAAGGAGTCCACTACAGAACAGAAAGAAAGAACAACATGCAAAGACAAGCAGAGTTGACGGAAAGCCAGGAGAAAATATGAGCCAAAATAACATATTTTAAGTCTCTAGGTCCACTGGTGCCTATAGTCAGACTGGCACCATATTTCTGTTTCATGAACAAATGTTAGATAAATAGCTAGGATCTCTAGCTCTTTGAGGGACTTGAGCAATTGCCCTACCTGGAAAAAGGATAAGGGTGGGCACTCTGTTTTTGGTGTTGCCCTCCCCTAATCCTTTCCTTAGCGACTACCACACCTGGGAGAGGAGGGAACACTTCACCAATCTGGGAATTCCCCAGCCCAGGCATAATAGGATTTGAAAAGTGACCTATAATAATCTAAGGCTAATTATTATGTCATTAGCTTAAATCTACATTCTAGTTCATTTTCCCAGCTTTCAGAGAAGGAGCTCACATATGCAAATGAAACCTTGAAAACACCTGTTAACCATTTGATAACATCCCATGCCTCCCCCTCCAGAAAGCCCTTCCCAGGATCAGACCAATGAAAGGAAACAACCTGAGAATTCCCAGAGTCTGTCAGTCACTCAGTGAGTCAGTCTGTCTCTGGAGGAGATAGACCCATTTCGTTTTATAATAAAAAGCTGCTTGTGTGAATCTGCTTCCTGCCTGTGGTCACTCCCATCCCACTGGCCCTGCTTGTGTTTTTTTTCCAAGTAAGGAGGTGAAGAACTAGGATAACAGTTGGCCAAGAGGATGGACCTGACACTTTGGTGTGTCTGGTCATTCTTCTGCCATGAGCACACCAGGAACCTAGAGCAGACTGTCACCCTGACACAATGATATCCCAACTTAGCTTAGGCTTAAGGGAGGACTTAAAATCATCAAACTCTCCTTTTATAGAAGAAGCAAACTAAGAAAGGTCAACTTCAGCTTCACTTTCAGCTCCTTAAAAGCCAGAGTTATGTCCTCGATGTATTTGCACAGGAAGGCACACAAAAATATTTGTTGATGAAGAAAGAAAAGATGGGGCCCAAAGCTAGTAATTACAGCATGATAACAGGCAAAGTAGTACCCTGACCTGCAGCGCAGGCATTGATTGTTTGATTATTATGATGCATTTATATTTGACTAAAATGTATATTGAATATTTGATTATCATTTAAAATTTAAAATATTTCAATATTTAAAATATTGAAAGATAATATGCATATAATGAAAGTAAGGTATACTTAGGGAAAGCTTTAATGACTTGAGAAATGCATACGTCCATGCACCCGATACCCCTATCATGATACAGAACATTCCCTCACCACAGAAACTTCTTGCATCTGTGCCCAGTTGGTCCTCATTACTAGAGTCAGCCAGTCTGAATTCTATCAGGCATTAGTTTGGCCTGTCTAGGACTTCATACAAATGGAATCACACAATATAAACTCTTTTATCTTCCTTCTTTCTATCTGAAGACTATTAATATCCTCTTTCAGAGAGAAGGAAAGTGGGACAAGGAGAATAAATAATTAGTGACTAATTATTAGCCGAAGGTCATCCAGACAGTAGATGTCAGAACTCAGGTCCAAACTTAGGAGCTTGGTTCCAAAGTCTATGCTCCTAAGCAATATGTTTAATGCCAACTTGCTTGAATTTCCATGTATTTAAATTTAATAACTGGATGTATTATCAAAGGTTTAGGATTCATATTTTATTGTAGAACACGTTTATTAGAAAAAGTACCTAATATGAAATCAAAGCTATTTCCTCATGTTACTTTAGCATATTTTACACATACAAAGGAAAAGAGAACCAAGGCAATCATCTAGAAATTGAAATAATAAAAAAAATTACTTTGATTGAATTATCTTACTGTTTTAGGAATTGTTTTTATTGTGTTTATAATTAGTTTCTAAATAGTCTATTTAACCTCGTATATGTAGATCTAGCATTAATTGGAGCAAAGCCCTAAAAAAAAGAGTTAAATCTTATGTTAAAAAGATAAATGTATATCTCAATATAATTAACAATGATGTTAATAGGATCATTAGTTTAATTGGTTTTGACTGAAACACTGACATAATGAAATGATTAAAATCAACATTTCAGATTCAACAACATAATATCATGGTAGCAAGGTTTTAAAAAATACTTCTATTTATCAGTTAATGTTATAAGGATTAAAAATACTATTTGCAGAGGTATTTCATATTGAATTATTTGAATGAAATTGCTTAGCAAAAATTTGGCATAATGATGCCGTAAAATATTGTCTGAGAATGAATTGCTGTAAACTCCTCATGAGTTCCCAAATGGAAAAACATTTCTTATTGAAATTTAAAGCCTCTCATTAAGAACTCAGAAGAAAATAATTGACATGCTGTGGGACTTTCCAGGGTGAATAGAAAATTATCTGTTTTCCTTCAACATCATATAAAAAGACATATATAATGAAACAGATGTGAATGGGAATAATAATGAATGCACAAAGCTGCTTTTTAGGGGATTAATTATTCCTCTCAATATATTTTAGCCCCTTTAACTGCTCCTATTATGGTCATTATTAATTATATATGTGATCATTTTGATAATATTTTTCAATTATAAGCATTAAAAATATGTCATACCCAGGAGTAATCTGGGTGTCTGTCATCACCTCCTGAACCTGCCCTCCCATTTTCTCTTTTCTGACCCTAGTGAGTTAAAATAACATTTAAATTGATAAAGTAATGAGATTTATATTAGACACATATAAATCAGTTGACGGAGATAGGTTTTGTTTTTGTCTTAGCAGTATTGCAGAGAAGAATGTGATTTGTACCTTATCAAAAGATTTATCTAAACCATGAATTCTCAAAGTGAGTGATATCATATTCAAAGGGGCACAAATAATGCTTTGGTGGCCAGCATAACTAAGATATTACAATTGTTTGTGGCTTTCCAAAGAACTGCAGTGTATAAACAGATATATAATACAATATATTTGTGGTATTAAAATTTTATGATGGATGCTGGACAATTAGGGTGGAAAAAGTCTAAAAAGACTCCTTGGGGACAGGTGGTAATAAACAAAATGGTTGTGAAAAACTGAAACAATATTATATCAGGTATAACAGTGTTGATTCAATAATTGTGGCTATGCGTAAGTATTTTTTTGTGAATATAGTCACAGAAATAATGATGTTAGTTTTTTAAGTTACTGTACTATGGACAAATTAAATACATAGGTGCAAATACCTCCTTAATTTTCAATAACATACCACTCCTTACATTTGAATGAATATACATGAAATTATTTTATTAGAATTTACTTATGAGATAATTACGATTGCAGTAAAGAGAAAAACTTGGCTCTTAACCTATGCAGATTTTTTGATCATAGGTAGGTGTAGAGAATGATTGATAAATGAAAGGGTTAAAGTAACTCCTGCACACAGGGCAGTTGGTTTTTGTTTGTTTTTTTGATATAGTGTTATCAAAATAAATGTTTGTTTCAGTTTTATAAACAGATATTGCCAATTCTTGGCTATTAGAAAGTTCAAATCTGGCCACACCTCTCTCAAATCCCAAGGAGGGAGTGTCAAAGAAAACTTATGGAGTTAAACAGGCAAGGAAGACTTTATTCAAGACTATTGCAATAGGGAAAAGAGGTTGATTTCAACTCTCCTAAAACCCAAACGGAGAGAAAGGGGCCCTTTGTTCTTAAGGATTACTTTTTGAAGGATGGCTCCCACATCCTTGAGAACAACAACCGTGGGCTGCAAAACTGACATGAGACTGGGAAAAGATTTATCTCTAATAGGGGCAGAGAAGGAATGTATAATAGTTTTTCTAAAGTAAGTGTTCTAAGAAAAGGGAGGTCAAAGGCTTATAAACAGTAAGAATACTGTCTACAGCTTGGTCAAACTGAGGGAACAATATGCCCCTCTTAGCCAGAAGAAGACTATTAATGACTATTAATGACCAGGATCCATTATATAATTAAATTATGTATTCAACTCCTGGATGGAGTTATATTATCAGAAGAAAGGTTACAGATAAACCTGGTTTTGGTTATCACTCTCTCTTTGTATTTGTTGGTTAATTTATTCCAGTGTGCAAGAATAAAAAGATGAAATAAGTTTGAAGATTTTTTCCATTTTTGATTTTTGTCCTTTGTTTTGTTTATTTACTTGTTTCATTCTCCTGTTTTTCCTAAATGTCCTAATTGACTTCCAAACTCTGCTTTAGGGCCTTATTATGAATACTTTTTCCTCTGCTGTGTAAAATTTCAGATTCCTCTTTTTTTGTTTGTTTTACTTCACTCTGGCTTTGAGATGATAACTTCCATAATTCTAACACTTGTCAAGAACCTAGTGAAATGGCATTATGCAACATAAAATCACGAGAAAGAATATAGTACCACTAAAAACATTTCATGAAGAAAAAGTCAAATAAGCTAAAGTAACAGATTGTATAAGAATGCCATAATGAACATGAACATGACCATATAAAATGTACCAGAAATCCTTCAGTTGAAAAAGAAAAACAAATTGTTGAGAAGTTACCAAAGGACCATTTACTTCGATTTGGGGGCAGGTTTAAACTAGAAAAATAGAAAGGACCCTTGTTACTTATCCATGGCTTAGCTCAGATAACAAGGGGACCATAGGAGCATGATTGCAGCTAGTTGATTACCAGATGTGCATCTGGTGTTTATGGTTTCTTTCAGATACTTTTTCCTTATTACATTATAAATACCATAGTATTCTACATTTCTCCTGAGAAATTTTGGATCAAATATTCTGGATTATCTTTTTTTAAAGTATAGTAAACTAAATTTTCTTGTTTTTGCCAAAAAAATCACATGGGACTATGGAAAGCGAAACAAAATTGCAAACTGTACACCTGTTACAAACAAACTATATGATTTTATAAGATCTAGATATTTAGTAATTTTATTTTTAAACAACTGAATGTGTCTCAATGTAGAATAAAGTAGTATGAAAAATTCACATTTGTACAGGACAATTGATCAGTACAGTAATTCAAGATTGTTTGAATATTGATCAAAAGAAATTAAAAGTATTCTGGTATTTATTTTACACATATTTCTTATTTTCACATAATTATATTAGTTTTGAAGTTACTGTGACCATAATCTCATTTTGATTCAACAGTAGTCTAGGGCCATTTCCATGCCTTATTTATTAAATATCTATTTTAGTTATTTCCTTCATGGCAGATACTTGTTTCTTTTGACAGGAGTTTAAAAGGTCAACCAAAAAGTAAAGATGAGAGGGATATATCCATAATAAATTTCTCTGTTTGCAGAGTGATGAATTCAAGTGAGAAGAATCTAAAGTTTTCTCCTAGGGAGGCCTAGTCAGAGTCCAGAGTATGTTGCAAAATACAATAGTTCCCCCATTATCTGGGGGGGATACATTCTAAGACCCCCATGGGATGCCTGAAACAGTAAAAATATTGAATCCTATATATTCTATATTTTTCCTATACATATCTGTGATAAAGTTTAATTTATAAATTAGGCACAATAAAATATTAATAACTGATAGAACAATTATAATAATACACTCAAATAAAAGTTATGTGAATATGGTCTTGCTCTCTCTCTCTCGAAATACTATATCGTACTATACTCACCTATTTTTGGTGGCAGTAGAACAGGGGTAACTGAAATCATGGAAAGTGAAACAGTAAATAAGAAGAGATTACTCTATTTAAATATTCCTCTGAGTGAGCTATCAATTCAAACAAAATCTACCTCAGTGGGGTATCAGGGAACTGTCAGTGTTTTTTCTTCTACTTAAGGTCTTCAGCGTAACCTTACCACGTACCACTTTTTCTTTTTCTTAATCACCACTGCACTCCCTTACCATCCATGTCCTTGTTCTCTCTCAGTGGACCAGATGTCAAAATGATGGGAGTGTTTGGGGATTTTTCTCATCCCTCAAAACAATAGCAATAAACACCTCTATATGATAAATCATCATTTCTTTGGTTAATTTTAAACTATTTCATCTGAATTCTTTGCTAGAGCAGAGAGCTTGTCTCTTTCCTCCTCACCAAAGATCACTAAGACTTCTGTTTTCTTGGTATGGGATAGGGCACTGAGGTAGCAAGAGTATGAGCGAAGTGGGCTGAGCAGAAAGGATGCCGAGAAATATGGCCTTTTAAAGACTCCCTGGTGGGTTGGTTTGAGTAGATTCAAAGTGAGGACACTTTTCTCTCCCAGCTTTGCGAGTAGATAGGGCTAGAGAGTGTCTCCCCAGGGAGCTTCTAGCTACAAGAGGGAGTTTTTTCTCAGGATTATCAGCCTATTTTAGGTCTGAAAAGGGAGTGGCTGGATTTTTCCGGTTGTTTCAGTGTGGAGCTGTTGCTTGTTTCTTATCTTTCAGTGCCAAGAATCACACATTCCCATGTCACTCCCCTCTTTTATATTCTCTCATCACATTCCATGAAGCATTTCATCTCATCTTGACCCTGGATATTCTGAAGTTGTGGGATTCTCTGGACTGTTACTTCAAGTGTTTTCATTAACCTTTTCCTACCTGTTCCATTGGCCCAGTGAGAGGGGTGAAGTTGGAAGGAGAGTCAGACCCTTGGCAGTGAAGTTCGGTGCACTGCTGGGGATGTGAGCATAGCCACGGGGACAGAGTTCTGAGGGAGGTAGCCTGGATCAATACCACCACCCTCCACTTCCCTTGCTCTTTTAGGCAGAGTCCCTACCATTTTAAGTCAGTAAAATCTCTTAGTTAGGGTTCCCCTTAAGAATATATATGGTTCTTGCTAACTGTGAGGCTTTTGAAAAAACAGATGCTCAAAATCTGCCCTTTGTCAGAATAGATTTGAAGCCAGGAACCTATAAAGAGAGAATAGATTTGTCTTCCACCCTTAAGCACATCAACGTTTTTTGGTCTTGTCCGAGGTGAATGCTTGAACAGGTTCTGATGTCTCTTTAAAGAAAGGGCGAGGGAATGAATTCCAATATATCCTAATTCTAGTAGCTTCTTGGTTTGAAAATATTTTAAATAGACTATTTTAGTGTGAAAATGTCTTCTCAGTGACCCAAACTGAAATGTTATTGGAACATTTGCAGCTACACATGCCCAGAAGAAACACACCCTCATAATAAATATCCTTTTCTATTGTTTCCAAAGTATCCGAAGTCATATGCATGATTGCTATTAATAGAATCATAGGGCAATATTTCTCAAACAGTGCCCATGTTTTTATCAGTCAATTTATAAAGCCCAGTAGAAATCTACAAAATAAACTAATTAGCTTGGTTCCTTTGGTTCCTTGAACATATCTCTTATGTGTCCTTGTGTTTATGGGGAATGTTTGCACATTGCAAATTGCTAGACTGCAACCTCCTCCCATGTGCTACCCCACCCTATGCATACTTCCATTCCTTTCTTGAAGTCTCTCTTTTCCCACTGATCATTACATCAAACTTTAATCTTCATCTAGAGAAATCTTTATACCCATCTACAGTGCTTTAGGGTTATACAGTTTACATTTGCTGTGTCCACAGCCTCTAATTAAGCCACACATTATCAGACTGGGTTCTTAAATATTTGGGTTGGTTCCCCTCTTGCTCAGCCCATATCCCAATCATAGAGTGAGAAATAACACTTTTCCTTGTGGTGTCACATTCCATATTTTGAAGAAGCCTAGAAATGACTATTGAAATCATTGAGACTTTCTTCTCTTGTACAAGACATAAATTGAGAACAAGGAAAAACGGAAAATGGCTGGGTATTATTTCCTTGCCACTGACACAACAGGAATTCATCAAGTTATGAATTTGTGATAGACAAGCTTAAAGAGGGAAATAATTTTGCTGAACTGCAATTTAATGGAAATGGCTCAGAGCCATTTTGTAAAGTTTAATCCTAATGTAGGGGAGTTTAACCCTAATGCTATGTAAGGCTCAGCTAGTACACTAAGACATTTACCAGCCAATTCCACATTCTTCCAATATCGAAGAGGGGTTCCTCAAGTGTGTGTGGTCCAGTGGTGTGCCAAGGTTGGGGTGGTGGGAGACATCTTTCCAGGGTACCTGCAACAAGGATGTACATTTTCTATAGAAAATTTATGAACCAAAATAAAATCAACTAAAAATTGGTTGACTTTTCAGTATATGCTGGCGATTTTAAACAAAGTTAGTGATAAAATACTCCTCAATAAAAAATATACTGGTTTGAGTTTCAGACAATTTATGTAGTTCATGTTGAATATGCGTGTGTGTGTATATGTGTGTGTGTGTGTGCTTCAAATTAGCACCTTTTAAAATTATTTGTACCTTAACCACTTTGGTATGAGCGTCGACTGTAGTTGATAGTCACAGATGAACACGCACAGCCAATCGTCGACTGTAGTCTATAATTTTGAATTCACTTTTCTAATTTTTCATTTATCAAAATAAAATTGTGAACATTTAAAAATAACGTAATGAAAACATATATGTATATGTTACCTATTCTGATTTACATTACAAATAAAGCTGCCTGTAAAGTAAAACAAGCTTTCAGTGCTTTAAAGCTTTCGTCATCACACAAGAGCAAAATGGATTCGTAGTCAATGCACAGCACAAACTATCGTGCAGACTTATGAGTGCCGGCTGTAGGCAAGGTTTTGCAGCTGGTGAGCGCCATACCGAAGTGGTTAATAAACATCATAGTCTATATATATTCTACAAGGAAGTTTACCTGGAAACCAATTGTACAGTTAGTAATTAAATTACACACATTCACTTCTTAAAGAGTATAAACCATTTTAAGGGTAAATTAATCAAGATTTGAGTTTGTTTTGGCTCACCTAAGGCTTGGTTTTTCTCTAACCCCTGCTGTGATACATTTTCCTGCATTCAAACATTGGACTTGATATAAGGAGTAATAGCACAGTGATTATAAAGACAAAGAGACAGAATTTCCATTATTTCAATTCTGTCATTTTATGTGATCACTTAGAATTTGTGTTTAAAATTCAAAATCATGAATCCGATTGTGGATTACAGAGTGTTGATGCAAAACCAAATTCCACACAATATTTAGAGAGGTTTATTCTGAGCCAATTTAAATGCCTGTGTCCTGGGAAAAACACAAACCCAAGAAGTCTTGAGTAGTGGTCCCAAGGTGGTCAGATCACAGTTTGATCTTATACATTTCAGAGAAGCCAGGAGTTACAGACAGAAACATAAATCAACACAAGGAAGGTAAACATTTTCTCCCCCTCTAAGGAAAGATATCTTGAAGCTGGGGCTTACAGGTTATAGATTGATTCAGGGATACTTCAATTTGCAGTTGGTTAAAGGAATCAGTCTTTGTATAAAACTTGGAGTTAGCAGAAAGGAATGTTTAAGTTAAGGTAAGGATGCTATGTCAGAGTCACCTTGTGAGAGCAAGACACAATATACTGGGTAAAAATGATCTGTTTAGTAAGATCGATGGCCTGAAGGTTTGACTTAATCTTTGCCTTTCACAGCCTTATGTCCTGATACCAATAAGATACCATCCATCCATCCATCCATCCATCCATCCATCCAATTTATACCTATCTGTGTATGTTTGTGTTGGTTGTCTGCAATCTTGCCTTAGGGTAGACTCCCATTCACCCTAAAACTCCATTCTAGGTAAGAGAAATTTCTACCAGTATGTGTATTTATAGCAACTCTTGTTTCTTTCATTCTTCCTTCTCCTCCTTCTTCTTTAACAGCATTATACTTATTGCATATATATTAAATGTAAGATATAAATAATAAATAATTATGTGAATATATAATTATTAATATAAACAATTAGTATAAATAAACGTTTACATCAATTTAATACCTTTTTCTAAACTAAGTTGAAGGCTTCACAAGGGCAGGGAATATGTCGGTCTTATTCACTGCTTTATCCCCAAAACTTTACTCCATGATTGCTTTATAGCAGATTCTCAATACGTAATAAATTAATGACTAGATAATTGAATGAATGAATGCCTCTTACTTCTTCCAAATGTCTACACTGCTTAAATAAGATGAAAATAACTACAAGGTATTGCTGGAGTGTGTAACAGTTTAAGTTCATAACTCTGTCTATCCCATTGTTTTTTAGAGGATGGGGATATTTTACTTTGAAATCCTATGTGATTATATTGTGGGTAGTCTTCTATGTCAGTAAATCTAAGGGAAAGAGAACTATCATTTATTTTGAGCTTGTTACATTTATGAGAGTATTGAGGACTTTTAAAATCTATTATTTAGTTTAATTTTCATTATAACCTTAGGCCACTATTATTCCCTTATTATAAACGATAGAAGTGAGACCGAACATATAAGTTTAAAAATACGCATGCTCTTTCTTCAGCAATTTTAAACAACATTTTTTTTCTGGGCCCTACTGTATTGTATGTACAGGCTATACACTGAAAAAAAGGATGAAGTCTGAGAGGTGAAGTACATATGATAAAAAGAAAACTCAGCCATGCTTCAGCCAAAGCAGCTGGTACACAATTTGAACTACCAAGTGAAGACTCATTTGAAGAAAGGGATAGCTAGCTTAAAAATATGTACATGATTTTATCATGAAATTTTATCTCTCCATATCAATGTTCAAGACTACAAACTCAAACTGCCAATTCCTGGGTGAATTCTCTGTCCTCAGATTAATCCCATTCATGCCCAAAACCTTGAAAAAGAAAAACAGGAGGAGTATAAAGGTCCATGTGTGTTATAGGTCCCTGATTCTCCAAGCAATTATCCCTGGGCTTCAAAAAACACACAGGGAAAGCACTAATGGCTTTTGAATGCTGGTTTAGTTATTCACTTCATTTCTATATTAGTAACAAAATCAACAAAAAAGATCCCAATTGAGGATGATTCTTACTCATAAGCATTTGAATAAAAATCTTCCTAAGTGAAGAATTTTACTGCTGTGTATTTCTAAAATAAAGTAGTACAGGCATATTTGTGGCATTCATTTCCATACAATTTTTCAAGTTATTACCTATTTGGAATATTACCCAATTTTTTTCATGTACAACATAAAAATTTATGATGGATACCCTTTAAATGTGTATCTAAAAGTATGCATTACAATAAAGTATGATTTGTGATGAGAATAAGCATTGCATCTTCATTTTTAATTACCCTTCTCTTGTAGATGAACTCAGGAAAATATCAAAATAAAATGTATCCTATCACAGAAGAATACATTGGGATGACTTGTATACTATATTAAACATTCCCCATATTAATAATCAGAGTTATTCCTCTACTAAATAACCACACAGGTTTGAGTTCAGCATTTTTTTATGGAGATGATTATTGAATTACACAGTCTTACTCATTGTTCCATGATATAGTATTCTACAATATAGAAATATTTGTGGGTTTTAAAATATGCCCGTTGAGTTCTGAGATTCTTTTATGTATTTTCTGTTGTTTTAGATGACAATTATGTTCATATTTTCCAGGACACTAAATGATTCATAGCTCTGCTATCTTAAGATATTTTATTTTTTGTCATAAAATGTGGAGTGGTATGAAATAAAACTAAGCAGGATAGTCATCTTATGAAAATGAACCTTTCCATTTAAGTTTGGGAGTTACAACTTTTTGAATTGTGTGCAATGTCAGCATTTTTGCAAAGCAATAAAGTTCAGAAAATATGTAGAAAACATAATACACAGACAAGAGAAGAATGTTAAATATACTTGTTCATTTTATTTTGTAGTATGTTTATAACCTGTGGAGGGACTCAGAGATGGGTTGTGTAAAGATAATCATACCCTGTAGTAGAATAAGTGTAGTCCTGTCATTTTCATTGATCATTGCCAATCCACAAGGCTCTGAAACATGATCCAGCATGCTGCCATCTTCCAGCTGATATCAGAAGTCATTCTCTCAGGGAGTGCTCTTTTCACTTCCTTCTTCAGATGCCTAGTGTCTCCCCCAAGTAATGAGGCTTTCTGGTATTCTCAAAAGAGTACTGAACTACCATGCCACATTTCACGTGTACAAACTCAATTCTTGGTCATGGAGAAGATGGATATTAAAATCACACCAACCTCTTGGTTCCTTAGATGAAGTGACCAGTCACCAGGGGCTCCATTTATAAGATGATTGGAAATTCGACAGAGCAAACAGGCCCCAAGTTAGCTAGCTCCGTACACAGGTTGGATACCATTGTGAAGAAGAGAATTTCAGTTTATCAGCAAAAGATAGAATTTTATCCCTTGGTAAAGGAAGACAAACTTCATTAGAAATTTTTGCCTGCCACACTGGGGAATTTGTTGGAATTGTTGGGTAATTTAGGGGCAGTGACTTGTGAGGGTCACCAGGTCATTGAGGAATATTGGAACAAACCAATATCCCACAAATGACGTTTTTCTGAAATACAATCTAACAAATGCAAAGTAAGATAAAAATCCCAATCAAGCACTGTGCTTAATGTTTATATTTCTTCATGTGCTTTCTAAACATAAAATGATATTCATTTGAGAATTTTAAATTATTTAAAATCATCAAATAGGGAATAAAAAATTGTTTATTTTCATTATATAATCCAGAATGGAACAATTATTATGTGGTATATGGATGTCGAAAAGAATATGCTTTTTTAGTATATAGTATCTTTTAATTGTTTAGCAAACATGAAATTTGACGGTAGATTAGAAAGGAGAGCAGCAGTTCCCTCTTTATTTTCCCTATCTTCCTTCAATAACATCCCATTCATTCAATTTATATGCAGTATTTCTCATTTCTCTTTTCAGGCTTCAAGTTATTGATTTATCACTATTTGGCAGGATCTATTGATTTATTGCAACAAAATATGGCAATTTGTCTTATTAGGATTACTCTGCCCATCTCTATTTTTACTTTATACAATGTGGAATAATTATATTGTTTTAAAATCCCAAGTTGGTTTTTAAACTAAATTATCTATTTTAGACAGCTTTAAGCATTATCTGTTAACTCATCATTTCCTTTTAAGATGGGAATACAAGCATGTGTATTCTTTATATCTTGAACGTATGTGAACTTTAAGTTGACTTTTACTTTGTCAATGGTGAAAACAATTTTATTATCTTTTATAGATGCAATTAAGTCTCATGTGCTTTGTCTGTTTATTAATGGCAAATGTTACATATTCAACAGTAGATCACACTTCCAGCTACAATAGAGTAAGAATAAGTTAGACTTTCCACTGTAAACAAATAAAAAACAAAAAATATGTAACACAACAATTATAAATTGGATAATAAATGACGCATAACTGAACATTCTGAAAGTGCAGAAATTTAATCATCTCTCTACCACCAGAATATTTCCTAAGGATGGCTCAGCAAGTTGGTCTCCATGCAGAACCACATGATTGAATTAAGATAAGGAGTGACAGATCGGGATTCATAAGCGCTCGAGCTGCTGAATTCTGTAGATAAGGTCATTGAAGAAGAGGGAGGCTTTCACATGGAAGTTTCCAGAAAGGTGTGTGATATTTCCTCATAAGTCTAAGGCCAAATATCAGGTCTCAAATGCACAGTGGAAGACTCTACGAGATTTCCCATACAACAATGACTATAAAGTTGAGAATGAAACAGAGACACAGGAGGTCAGATAGTGCCAGGAGACACTGGTAGCCAAGTTTAGCCAACTTGAAAAAAATATTTTTCCCATCTTTTGCATCCAGAAAGAATATGTCTGTGAGGAAGTGTCATGACATAAAGGAAAGTCTACACTACCCCTTCCCTAATACAGCTAAAATCAAGCCCTGACAAGTTCTTGCAGGACAGAGTTTGGTTAAATCCTACCAAGAGGAACTCGAGAAACACTTTCCAAAGATTATTTGCAACAAGTGTTAATAAAGCCTACATAAGGACTAGGTGATCATCCAGGAATTAAACTCCTCATTGGAACATAAACAAACTTCCTAGGAACATAATAGAACCTAGAGTCTCTAAAATGGCTCATCAAAAATGTTCAGTAGAAAATAACATTAAAAAATAGATATGCGAATAAACTCTGGACTGTGTGACTAGTAGTCAGTAAAATAAGCAATCAGTAGATGTCAGACCAGTGACATCTTGTGTGCAAGATATAACAGAGACGTTTAAAGCAGACATTATGTACTTCAAAGAAGTAAAACAAGTTTTATAACTATTTTCAAAGTACTAAAACAAAAGTAGACAAAAATAAGGTGTAAGTGCACATAGATGATATGTCATCAGAGAATTGAGATCTATTAAAAAAAGAAAATTCTAGAACTGACATTTACAGTAACTTAGGTAAAAATTTTCCTGTGCCTCACAGCACAGCAAGGATGACAGATAAAAAACAGTCAGTGAACTTAATGACCATTCAATAGAAATTACACTATTGGAATAACAGAGAGAACAATTGAGAAAAAAAATACACATTATAGCTCACATTTGAGGGACAAAATAAAAGTTTAACATAAATATAACGAAAGTTCCAGGAGGAGAAGAATATGTGAGTAGAGTAGAATATTTTTGAAGAAACAATGGAGAATAATTTCTCAAATGTTATAGAAATGAATAGATTTGCAGACCCAAATAAATTAAGTAGAAAATCAAAGAAAATATGAAAGCATTCAGAGGAAAAATAAATGTGTACAGGAACATAATAATACAAATTTCCACCTATTCATCAGAAATAATAGAGACCTCAATTCATCCTTTTTCATGGCTGAATAGTACTCCATGTTATACATATACCACATTTCATTAATCCACTCATGAATTAATGGGCACTTGGGCTGTTTCCATATCTTTGTAATTGTGAATTGTGCTGCAAAAAGCATTCAAGAGCAGGTGTCATTTTAATAAAAAGACTTCTTTTCCGAAGCCTGAAGAAAATAGAATATTTTTAAATATTGTAAAAATGAAAGGAAAATAAAATAAAACTAGATTTTGTGCACAGAGAGTTATACAACCACCAAAAATATTCTTTAAAACAGGGTAAAATAAAAACGTTTTCAGACAAATGAAAACTGAGAGATTCGGTTGCCTGAAGACCTAAACTACAAGAAATACTAAAGGATATTTTTCATGCTGAAGGATATTAACATCAAACATAAACATGGATCCACTGGAAGTAAAGAAAAGTGCCAATAAAGGTGAATAAGTCAGTACGGATAAAGGCCTGTGTCTGAGTATGTGTGAGAGGGAGACATTCTTAGGATATTAATAGATGAAAATGAAATTATTTAAAGTGTAAAATGGTATTTACAATGCATATAGAAATGCAAGATATGACAACAATGCATACAATTATGCTTTCATGTAAATGTGAGAGTAGATATAGTAAGTTATTACATATTCCTGTGGTATTATTTCTTATGAGATTTCTTATGAACAAAAAAACTGGTAAATGTGAAATGTGAAGCAGGAAGTGCAAAGGGTAAGATGTGAAGAGCAAAATTTAAGGGGTAGAATAATGGCTCCAAACATCCTTTCATCAATTAATAATGCATATTTCTGTCCTAAATAACCACTAAATATATCAAAAGAGGTATAATTAACAAATTCATTTAGAAAATAAAGAGTAAATCTTAAAAAGATTTGAATGTCAGCAACCAACCATGTTGGAGTAACTAGTAACCAACTTTCTCCTCTTTCCTAAAAAACTAAGAAAGTGGACAAAATTTTAAATAGATTAAAATTGATTTTTAATCTGGAATGTTATTATTTTTGGATATAACTTTCTTGGATATAAAAATGAAAGAATTATTCGTGAACAGCAATTCTCAAGTGCATTTTCACAGACTGGCTCTGTTATCTGAATTATCTGAAGAATTTGTTTTGTTGTCACTTTTGAAATACATATTTTTGGCTTCCCAAAGCATCTTACTGAAGAAAAACTTCTAGAGACCAGAATATTCTAATGTGCAAACAGGAATGGAAACTACAAAACTAAATGACCTTCAGTCTCTCTTAAATCTCCTACATTCTGACTCACTGAATAACAATTAATTCTAAACATATATTTGCAGTTTTACTTCCAGTAATAATACATCTTTAAGGATTTTTCTAGTACTTACGAACATGCCATTACAGCATAATTTAAATAGGCTTGCTTATGAATTTAGATATTTAATGACCTTTCCGATGAAATGTTTCATCTTAATACCCCTTCCCTATAAATGTCTCATTAAAGGGAGAATACTCCCAAGAGCTTCTAGAAGTCCTGAAATTACAGTATCAGAACTACAAATAACAAATTGTAGCAACCAGAGAGATACTACAAAATAAATCTGCAGAAAGCTAATATTTAGTAGCATAGTTTTCAAAAACCAAATAATACGGTTGCCAATGTAAATACAAATAATTACAGTCCTAGTAATAATTTTGAAATTATGGACTGTTACATAATGAATGATGGCCAAAGATACTGTGCATTTATCATTTCTTTCCTTTTATTTTCAAAGCATTTAAACTTACCTGCCAGTGGAATATTACCTAAGAGCCCATTATCTGTTCCAAAAATTGATTTTCAATTGATCTGCATCTCAACTTATCACCTTAGCCAACGTATCTCCAGGAAACAATGCTCACTCGGGAACATTAATTCATGAGATTTGATTCGATGACATTTAATGGGCTCAAACTGACACTTACTTTAGTTCCTCTGGACATGTTAATTATACATTTGGTTTCCTTAACTAAATATAACTAAATATAACTCTTAAGACTGTCTCACGCATCACTGGAAACCAGGTCAAGACTGCCGATGACACTAAGCCGCGTGAAATACCTAACCGTATTTGCTAGGGATGTGATCTGTTATTTGTTCCCTGTCAACTGAGAATTTTTGCAAATATTACCTACTGTTACATTTTATCAAATATGAATTTTATAACCTGTAAATGAGTTTAAACAATAAAGTCTGTTCAGGTGAAACAAATAGAGGAGAAAAATTACATATGCCAAATTACCCTGTTTTTACCTTTCTATCTCTATTGCTATGTACCTCCTTCCACAGGTAACACAAGTGAATCAACATAGTGAGCACAAGTGAATCAACATAGTGAGCTCACAGCTGGAGCACAAAATGTACCTAGCACCATGTAAAGAAAAGTTGCATAGTCTGCATATTTTCATATTTTCATTCAGTCCCACAATGTAATGACAATGAGCATGCCTCTGTGACTAACCTATGGCAATCTCTAGACAACCTCTTTCACATCTACTTCTTGTGTAAGGAGCTGAATTTCCACAGCTCTGGAATTTCTTTTAGCCATGGTCTTTTCTCAACAGTCTTTCAAACTGGTTTTGTAAGAAAGGGGTTCCAATTAAGATTTATACTGTGATCTTCCTTTTATACATTTTCCTGCATATACCAAACTACTACAGAATTAAATACATTTTCTCCTTTTAACTTAATAATTAATAATTTATGTTTCAAATAGGTACAACTTAAGTTTTAAAAAAATCTGTGTTAGAAAATGTAGACTAAATAAACAAATAATTTAACTTTTAAGAGCTAGTATTACGGACTAATGAGATTTTAATGATTTAAGGGCAATAGATTTGGGAGCTATAGCTCCTAAACCTGAGCAAATAAAGCGCTTTTGAAACCTTCTGTGATTTTATTTTTGTCATATGTTTTCTTTTGATATTAGTTCTAAACCCCAGAAAAAATTATTATTTTTGTTTTAAATAATCAACATAGTTGAGAAAAGAATTTTGTTGTGATAAGCACCTCAGAGTTTAGGATTATCAGTGATTGCAACATAGCCTACCTCATCCTAAAATCTATACCCTCACATATTCATATGTTTACAAGTTTATTTTTACTAATAGGAGATATAGTATATTAAATAATTGAATATATAAAGTAAGATATAATTATATTTGGAATAAATATTTCATTACATGATGTACTAAAGTAGATTTTGATTAACATTTATTTAATAGGTACTGAATCTAAAAGAATCCATGCAAATTTTATTTTTTGTGTTTTATACAGTGTATCTTGAAAAAGACTTTTTGGTCTCAGAAAACATTGCAATTGCATTTAAAAGAACCACTATCATTTACTGTGTCTGAGAATTGGCCAGCTATTATCTCAATTTGTCATATTGTTTTAGGTACACATTTCATAGCTTTCTTGAAATTAGTGTGATTATGTGTCTGACATTTGAAATCTACTTTCAGGATAAGTCTCCAAAAAACTTCTCTTCCTCTCCATTTGATAGCTATTTTTTTTTCTTTTTGATCTAAAGTTACATGATAAGTCAAATGTCAAAGAAGGTAGAATCTCCATCAATGTGGGTTCCTGAATAACTCTAATGAGCAAAACTCCTCCCACAATAAACTTCATGTGACAGTGTTAAGCTACACTTCTCTGTGTTCATGAGCTAATTCACTGAGATGTCAGAGTTTATCTATTACAGCACTGAACTTACACTAAGTAATTCGTTCGCCCCACAGCTTCAGCTATTCTCAGTTCAATTTTGGGAAACACAGACCAAGTTTCACGCCTAATAGAAAAATGCATTGTGCAGAAAAAAACAGAATGCTCAAAATGTACAGGTGCTCCAGGTAATTATTAAGGCAGTTTCCCCCAAACTGATGTTTCACAATAGGTATCTATTTGTTTGTCACGTTTTTACGTCTCAGAGCAAGGCCCGATTTCTGCTTCTCAACAAGGCATTCATGATCTGTTTCACGCACAGGCTTTTGCTGTGGGTGCTCTTCTCATTCTACCTGTCTAGTTTTGCGTATTGTGTAGGACTCTGCTTCGACATGCTGTACTCAGGAAAGACGTTCTAATCACCCTGCCACAAGTTACACTCCATCAGTTTATTACTCAACTTAGTAATTTGGTTGTTCCAACTAGTTATTACATTTACAGTTATTATATTTGTTTTTTAAGTTTATCTCTGATTTCTAAGTAGAACATAAACGACCCCAAGGAAATCATCACATTTTCCTGGTTCACTAATTGAGTTCACATGCCAAGCTTTGGAAGACAAGCTTAAAGATCATTTTTAAATAGTGTAAAAAATGGATTGTTTAGACGTGCAGAATGAAGCTAAATGCAAGAGGCAAGGGGGTCAGAAAAGAGTCTGTTGCAGATGAGAAATAAATGAGTTGTTAGCACTACCTCATGTAAGTATAAACAAACAAGATACATTTAAGTAATCCCTATATTACTTGAAATCAATTAGAAATCAAAGTAATTGGTGGGGATCAACCCTGGATTGATATCTGAGTAATCAGAGAAAAGAAGGCAGCATCTAGTAATTTGGGAAATGGAAGAAATGTGGTTTTTTTTTTTTTATCTTTTCTCTCATTATATTTGTCTTCCTATGACAGAAATACTTTTATTTTATTTATTTCGCTATATTATGGAGGTGCAGATATTCAGATTACATATATTGCCTTTGTCCCACCTCAGTCAGAGCTTCAAGTATGTCCATCACCCAGACAGTGTGCACTGCACCCATTAGGTGTGAATATACCCATCCCCTACCCACTCCACCTGCCCGACACCCGATGAATGTTACTACTGTATGTGCACATTAAGTGTTGATCGGTTAGTACTAATTTGATGGTGAGTACATGTGGTGCTTGTTTTTCCACTGTTGTGATACTTCACTTAGTAAAATGGGCTCCAGCTCTATCCAGGGTAATACAAGAGGTGCTAGATCACCACTGTTTGTTGTGGCTGAGTAGTACTCCATGGTTTACACATCTTATTAATCCACTCATGTATTGACGGGCACTTGGGTTGTTTCCACATCTTTGCAATTGTGAATTATGCTGCTATAAACATTTGAGTGCAGATACATTTTTTATAGCATGTCTTTTTTTCCTTTGGGTAGATGTCCAGTAATGGGATTCCTGGATCAAATGGCAGTTCTACTTTTAAATGATCTGATCAAATTAAAAAGTTTTGGTACAGCCAAGGAAACTGTTACAAGAGCAAACAGACAACGAACCTACAGAATGGGAGAAAATATTCACATGCTACATATCTGACAAAGGGCTGATAACTAGAATCTATATAGAACTCAGGAAAATCAGCAAGAAAAAAGTCAAACAACTCCATTAAAAAGTGGGCAGATCTATGAAGCTGAACAGATATTTTTCTAGAGGGAAATTTACTTAACTATTATTCAATGGTTATTTTACTTTCTAGTCCGATATTTCTACATTAGTGTTTTCAAAAGTAAAAGTAGTAATTTTGTTTCAAATTCATCTTTACTATTCACCCCCACATAGTAACCATGCGTATTATGCAATTTTGTAAACAACCGTAACATTCAATTAATCACTAATTTTTCAGCTTCTCGGATTCATTCAGATTCAGAATCCCAGATTTTCACAGTTGCAACACAATGTACAATCATGCATAATGGCGTTTTGGTCAATATGGAGTGTATATACAAGAATGGTCTTATAGGATTATAATCGAAGTGCAATATTCCTGTCTCACAAATGCATACCGTTGTGTTACAATTACCTACAGAATTCAGTACAGTAACATGCTGGACCCTAGCCTGGAAGCAGGATAGCCTAGGTTTGTGTAAGTATACTCTGTGATATTCTTACAATGACAAAATAGCCTAATGACACTGTTTCTCAGAACATATCCCTGTTGTTGAGCGATGCGTGATTGTATTTTTGACTCCATGATATCAGTCTTCCTATTAAGATCATTTCAAGCCATGTATAATGCAGATTCTTCTAGCAGTCCAACTTGAAGGTTAAAGTAGAATTAGATTCCCAACGATAATTCATAATCCTCTCATCCTTGGCCCTCAAATTGGTGAAAATTTAACTCATGCTCAAAAGTGTCTTCCTAACTATTTATAAAACTTCAGGGGTGGGGCCTATATTTTGAGTAAGTTTCTATTTTTCGTTAGGAGTCCACCTGTGTTTTGCTTTAATCTCTCTTCTTTAATCTCTCTTCCCCCTTTATGCCCTCCTTGCAGATGTATCCAGTGAGATTAAATATTATGAATCTACCTTATTATTATTAAATATGTTTTTCCTTGTGCTCCAGATCGCAGACTTAAGACTGTGAATTCTACTTCTTATTGTTTCCTATGTCCTTAGTTCCAGTTCCTGACATTTGCTTTCACCTTCTGCTGCTGAAGCTACTCACACTGGGAGCCAGTACTACCAAATCCCTCTTCCTTTCAAATACAGTTTCATTCCAATGCAATGTCATTCTTGGGTCTCATTCTTTGTTTTTGGATTGCTATATATCTGCATGTGTGTATGTATTTATTGAAGTCAGCATCTTAAAATTTCACACACAGACTCCTGCCTGCAGCGGTCATATTATCAATATAAGCAAAGCTTATACTTCATCCAGAAACCCTGATCATTTATTTTAAATTAGAACAGATTTTTTTAAAACATCTTTGCTATTTATGGGACATCTTCTAAGGGTTTATGTTCAAATCTTAGTATTAGAACAACTTTTTTCCTTTCATTCTATAGGTTTGCTTTTCTTCCCATGGATTTAATTATAAAAGTACAATGCTTGATCAAAAGTCTCTTAAACAAGAGGAAATTTCTTACTTAGCCAAAAGAAACTTGTTTTAGAAGGAACAATTTTTACAGAGGAGAGACAGGGCCCAGTGGAGTCCGTTCCTAATACCAGTCCCCCAATTACCAGCCCTACGGGGTTGCACGTGAATGTGTGCCCTACAAAGGAAGCTGGAGAAGGAACATCAGGTCCTTGCTCAGATGATGTGGTGCCAGTAATTCTTGATTCCAGTGACTCTAAAAATTACAACTTTGAATCAGAACACAGAGTCTACAGATCTGAAAGACTGTCACTCAGAAAGCAAACAACATACAGTAAGTGATTCATCTAAGCATTTGGTGCAATTTTTACCTGCAATTAAACAATTGGGAGTGGGTGGGAATGGTAAACTCAACTAAATTCTAACTTAATGCTGAACTGAATGTCTAAAATAGACTTAGGAGACAGATAGTTAAGATTTTAAACACTTAACTATTTTCAGAGAACTATGTGTTCCTGTTTTTTAGTTTTTGCTGACACATTTCTCCAGTCTTTCTTTGAACTGAGGGCCACTTTTCTCAATGACAGTGGTGTGATATCTTGTGAGATTACAAATTTAGTTGCTAACCTTGTGAGTGTTGATATATATATGTGTCAAACAATTTTTCAAACAGCTCTGTAAAGAAATTTTTTTTTTACATTTATTTTTTCTTTGTGTTTGGAGCATTACAACTCTTTTAGCTCTCTTGAAATATACAAAGAATCATTGTTAATTTAAAACAACTTGTAATAACTGTCAAAATTATGCTACAAACACCAAGGTGTAAATGAATATTTAGATGTATTTAAAAGAATTATCTCATTATTGACGAATTTTAATTCTAGAACCTGGTAAGCAAAGAAGTAGAAAAAATGTTACACCTCACTCTGTTTATGTATTAATAGAATAGATTCTAGCAAATACACACACAAAACACAAATACATACACATAGACAGTCATGTAGGTAAGGTAAGTAAAACAATGAGAATGCCAATACCAAAACAGCTTTGTTAGGACCAGACCACGTACATGAGACAGTGTTTTTCTTTTGAACTTAGCAAAATATTTTACTAAAATGTGTTTCAAAAAATATGTTCTCACATGTAGAAACATCTTTGATTTGATTGCCAATGAGTCATTTAATTGGGTGTCTAAACTTAACTTTACCTTCTTTACTAAAAGGAGGGTAGAAAAATGAGAATTTTTGTTGGAGTAACTAGTCTATATATTTGAAATACTTTATTATACACATTCTGGAAAAATCAGAGCTTTGATTCATTGTAATATCATCTAATACAGGCAATCTTTGGGTTATGGGCAACCCGACTTAAGATGCTCTGTCTGACGGGCTCCCAGGCTCCCCATGAGGATAATTTATAATTAAATAATTAAATTAATAATTCAGGAACTAGCTTCTTCCATGCATGTAAACAAACTCACATGGCTGAGTTTGGCAGTTCGTTGGCACAGCATCTTTATCCTGGTGGCTAGTTTCATTGTTTATAAGGTTGCTTAAACAGAGCATCACTTTTGTCTTAACTTTCTTATTGGCTTTTGTGAGTCCGTATTTACCCTTATGGTCACGCCTCCAAAGGGAAAGTCCACTGCAAGTCCAGGTGAGCCTGCAGCAAAGAAAAAGGTGATTATAATGGAAATGAAACAGAAATAATTAAATGTTCAGAGAAAGGCCAAATGCCATCATTCACAGGGAAAGCATTAATTTCAGTGGCTGGACTATCTGAACAATATAAGGGATAAAGTGAGACTAATAGAACATGTGAAAGGCAGTGCTCCAATGAAAGCATCAATTATTACTAAGCAGCATAGTAAATTAATTATTGAAATGGAAAAGTTATGATGAATGTGGTTAGAAGATCAAAATAGGCATAACATTCCTATTAGCCTAGCATTGATACGTTAGGTGAGTGTTAACCTTTAATATTATTTTTCTGAAATTTCTCCTATCTACTTTCTAAACTTTTTGTGTGAGTTGGGGTTTGTTTGTTTGAATTAAAAAAAAAGAGTATGATAGTTTCTGTAACTTATTATTACAGTACAGAGGTATACTATTATCATTACAGTATTACACTGTATTATTACTACCATGTATGAGCCATTATAGTATTGTTATTATTGTTGTTATTACCATATACAAGCTTTTCATCAGGGATTCGAGTCACATAAAAATTTGACCTAAAGATGTTCTCAGGAATGTATCTCATCCATAACCTGGGGACTGTCTGTACTGTAATTGAAGTTGATAGGATGAAAGCAATGTTTACCTGCCATTATTTGAATACAGGAAACTATCATAATGATGTACATTTTCACAATGAGAAAATATCTGAATGAAACACACATTAACCTGCTTGCAAAGCTATGTGAGTACTTCAAACACTACAAAGCTGAAAGCTCTTGTTACCATTTCTACCACATTTAATTTTTCTTTCTCTCTCTGTCTTATTAAATGACATTCCTATATAAAAACATCTCAAATCAGAACCTTGAGGATTAACCTTTCAATCTTTCTGAACTTGCCGCTGCAATATCCCATCTATTTTTGTTACGTCTATTTCATCTCCATGGTGATTATTTCTTGCAGCTGATCTCTCTCATTTGGATTGCTATTGTTCTCTTCAAATCCAGTCTCACGCCTTTAGGTCAATCTCCACACCATGACAGAGTGATTGTCCCAAAATGCAAATTGGTTAATATCATCTACTGGATTTTTAATTTGCTCTCAAATTAACTCTCAAAACCAGCAACATCAATCCAAATTATTAAAATTGTATGCACTATCTACCTCTTTAGCCTCACACCTTTCAATTTCCATTGTCTTTGTATCTTATCCTGCAGCTACACGCAATCCTTTCAAATTACTCAAAGATGTTATTTTTCCTTTTGTCTCTCATTCTTCTGATAGATACAGCCTTTTGCCTGGGACAATGCTACTAACAGGTGGTCTAAACAAGTTTGCTACCAATCCATCTATGAAACTATAAGGAGCTTGCATCAGAATATGAATCAGCTATGCACCTAATCCTACAATTCAGTTGAGATAACACTTATATACACATGTATATAGATCTACAAACTCTCTCACAGACATATAAATATAAGCACACATATTTTATGTATGTATACATATTTATAAATATGTATGTTAAATATATATATGTATGGGCATGTATATGTACATATATATGTATGCATTTGTGTGTGTATATATATATACATGTATATATATATATGGAGAGAGAGGGAGAGAGGAATTTTCTGAATGAAGGAAGCAATGCATTGATTTAGATTATAATGAAAAAGTCTTTATCTCCTCTTTGACCAAAATGCCCTTTCTACCATTCTTCACATAGGGAACTCCAGCTTAAATTGAGAAAATCAGGTAAAGTTGACATCTTCCAAATCAGGCATCTATGTTCTGCCTATTGGTACAGTATCTGTATGACTGTTTTTCCTCCTGCTGCTGCTGCTGCTGCTGCTGCTGCTTCTTCTTCTTCTTCTTCTTCTTCTTCTTCTTTTTCTTCTTCTTCTTCTTCTTCTATGAAACTTCCTTTTTATGCCTGTTTCTCCAGTACAGTGTGCCCTTCACTCCAAAAAATTGTCTGAGTCTGGACAATTACATGATGTATTATGTATAACACTATATTAAAGCAGTGTAATCTACAGGTTCTCATTGGACATTAAACACCAGGTGAACAGCAACGATACATTGTGTGTAGCTCTTAACATCTGATGCTCCCTATACAACAGTTTTTAATAAACATTACATTGAATAAATATAGGTTTAATGAAAGTAACACTTTAATTTTTTAATTTTTCATCAGAGGAAATGTTCCCCCATAAGAAAGTAAGAGAAGGCTGAGTATTTAACTATAAGTAAGAATAAAAATTTAACTATAATGTAAGAGTAAAACTATATACCATGTAATGTAATGTTGCAAAGAAATGCTAGTAAACAGATTCTTTGCGGTAAAATGCCTAGTTTTCCAGAGTTTGACAATTTTTGTTATATAATTATTTCTACCATGGCCAATATGAAGATACTAATGTGATGTTACTGAGCTCAGTTTTGGGTAAAGATTTACATATTTTATTCACACAATTCCAATATTAACCAGATCCAGTTCACCAGTGGGTCATATTATATAGTTTTATATCATTATTTCTTTAAAAATTATCCTTGTAACTTCTATAATATTGTTGCATGTTGGAGATAAGCAAACTCTAACATATATAAGCTTTATGAAGTTGACTAAATTTATTTTTATCATTTACTTTTTTTGTTTACTTCAGTTTACTCTCACGATTGATACTTCTGTCTATTTAGGATACATTTTGGTTTATATTCTTATTTTACAAACCAAATAAAAAAATACATAAAATCATTAAATGCTTTATAATGGATGAATTAGTTTATTTGCTATCTTAGAATATATTTCCTTGGATTTTTCTTTATTTGAATTAAAGCATTTGTAATCCGTTAAAGAATTTCAACTGTCTTCACTGGGTTACAAATACTTTGAGTGTAGATGAATCAGACACTGGACTAAGAAGAAAGTTACAAACAGCTCTACACACACAGGCACACTTCAGACTTTTTGATTTGTGCATCACCTCCAGAGAAAAGACAATCTGTATTTTGCAATCGCTCGCCCTGGAAACTTTTTTTATTTTAGTAAATTCTCAGCACTGTGTCTTCCACCCTTGGCTATTGCAGATGCCAAGGACAAAAATCCAACCCAAAGTAGCTGAAAAAAGAAGAAAATATTGATTTGGTTAGGTCTTGGTCTGTCTTAGAATGGTGGTAGCTTAATTCTGGAGGCTGCTAGCTATGGAGTAATATAACCATCATTCATCTCCTTTAAAATTAGGAACTTCTCATGGCATATTACATTCTCCCTTTCACTAGTCAACATTTATCTTTATTACTTTTCTTTACTGCATTATGTTATATGCTTTACTAATTTAACTAATGATATTTTATATTATCTACATAAACATACTTTTCTGATGATTGATATGTATTTATCTATCTCTGGTTATTTAAGCTATTTGAAAGCAAAATGTAATCTAGAATTTTATTAAGTCATTATTTTCCAATAGTTCCTGAAATATTTTGAGTAAATATTGTAAGTGGACAAAAGAAAAAAAAAAGATTTCATTGACTGTAGGGAGTTGCATTCAGTTTATCAATTTTAACAGCTCTATCTACTGATTCAGCTGATGAAACAGTACTTTCTTTAAATTTGATATGTCATTCAGTGTTTTTCCTAAAATCCTCCTGTGCTTCTAGGCATCAAAATGATTTTGATTAAACTGAAGCTTAATTAATGGATAAAAATATCGTGCTCAGTCTCACATTGGCTGTTGGCAGTGAACATACTAGTTCCTCTCTATGTGAACTTATGCAATCATTTATCTTATCTAAGCCTCAGTTTCCTCATTGTGAAGTGGGAACATTAGGACCTACCTCAGAGTTGCTATAAAAATGAAATGAAATTCTGTACATAAATGGATTAGAATAGGTTTACACATGCTATGGTCTTAATAAATGATAGTCATCATTAATGTCATGAAGATCTTCAAAAAGGGCAATACATAACTATTAAATAAAGACTGACAGATCTAAATGAAAAAAAAAAAAAAAAACCCTGGCTTTCATTGTAAAGTGGTAAATTGCAAGAGCGTAAGTTTTCTCTGGGGGAAGAAAAATGGCCTATTACCATGGAGGGACACAGAGGAGAATTTTACAGTGCTGCTAATACTCTCATTCCTTTACAGTCAGGTTTTTTTTTTTTTTTTTTGAGACAGAGTCTTGCTTTGTTGCCCAGGCTAGAGTGAGTGTCGTGGCATCAGTCTAGCTCACAGCAACCTCAAACTCCTGGGCTCAAGCAATCCTTCTGCCTCAGCCTCCCGAGTAGCTGGGACTACAGGCATGAGCCACCATGCCCCGCTAATTTTATCTATATATATTAGTTGGCCAATTAATTTCTTTCTGTTTATAGTAGAAACGGGGTCTTGCTCTTGCTCAGGCTGGTTTCGAACTCCTGACCTCAAGCGATCCGCCCACCTCGGCCTCCCAGAGTGCTAGGATTACAGGCGTGAGCCACCGTGCCCAGCCTACTGTCAGGTTTTGTGGTGCTTAATTTGTAATTATTTGTTAACTTGCAAATATAAGTGCCATGATATATGCTTGAATATGTGTACATGAACACATGAATATTTTATAGTAAAGTGATATATATATAGATAGATAGATAGATAAAATAATTTATATATTCCTCTTAGTGAGTGGAGATGACATGGTAATATATAAGCTATTCTTACAAATGATATTATAGCATTAGTCTAAAATATATTTTCTTAAAAATAGTTGATATATATTTGAAAATCACTTAAGTACAAAAAAAACATGTTATGTGATTTGTGGAAATTACAGGCAATGATAATAAGCAGTCTCAATTATTCTCACATTAGCCAGAAAACATAAATGCAAGTAAAGATAAATCTCAATGGCACAATAAGAGAGTTTTGCCAGTACAAAAATAAAGGAATAAGTAGTCCATTAAATTAAACAAAATAAATGTGAAATTTCAAAAGTAAAAAATGGTTAGTATGCAGCAGTCAATGATAGAGAAAAAGGAGTCATGTTTTTAAGTAAATGGAAGATCATCTCAGTGATATTTGCTAGTTGACAGAGCTACTGCTTACCCTTTAAGCATCAGTGATCTGAAACTGTCAATGAGGAGTTCATTGGCTATCTAATTTTCTCACCTAGTTAGCAAATAGTTTCTCCTGAAGGTCTGTATTTGCCGAAATAACCTGTATAATTTTTAGCTTGTTTGCTGTAATCCATTGTTTTGTTCTTTTTAGGTAGTTAAACTTAATTTTAGATCACATTAGAGTTAAATTTATTAGTAATTGTAGTACAATTGATAAAACCCCAGGCAATTGATCCTACAGATATTTGTACTTATCTTTTATTCAGTGCACTGTTTGCAAGATAATGTATTACTGCCTTAAGACAGAATTGATATAATGAAAGCTCTGAATTTAGGATATCTATGAATACCCTTCGGGGACCTCAAAAGCTGTCTTCAATCTTTGTCCTAAGATCATAGTAAAATGCACTAATGGAGAAAATAGATTCTTTTTTCACATGAATTCAAATATCAGTGTTTTTCAAATAAATAATGAAAGATGAATACTGGAGATAGAAAGAAAAGACAAAAAGTAATGAAGGGATAAAAGAGAAAGAGAAAGAAAGCAAAGAAGGAAGAGGAAGGTGAGAAAGATGAGGAGAAATGTAAATAGATGAAGCAGGTGAACCAGAAGCAAAAACAATAAAAAGAGGAGGAGGGAGAGGGGGAGAAAGAGGGAGAGGAGAAATTGTGGAATTTATTAAAACTAGTCAAAAGATTAATTTATGGAACAATGTGATTTTTCTAACCAAATTAATCCATATAAATGGCCACTTAAAATAGTATTTAAACTGTCTATTTTCAAGTGGAATGAACATTTCCAAATGAAGATAAAATCACAAAAATTGTATTTGTGATAAATGAGTAATGTAGTCATATAATTAATTGCCCAATTCATCTCTTTATTTTAATGCTTATTTTTATTCATTGATTCTTACTGGCTAATTACAATACATCATACCACTCAAAAATGTATCATCATTTGTATTTCTGTAAACATATTAGAAAGTACCTAAATTATTATAATTACAATTCTATAAATTTTACTAGATACCAAATTTCTACTATAATATGAACTCATAATAAACTCTTCAATACACAGATGGTTAAACAGTGCTGGGCACACAATGTTAATTAATATTTGTCAAATAAATACATAAATAAATGAAGGGGAGGAGGAAGATAAGAAGTGAATATGAGCTCTATGTCATTTTAGCTATGGAGTATAATATACTTAGTATGTATTATTTTGGTAAACATAACATCAATTGTGTTATATTATTGTTATTTTTATTCATATTGATTTTAGCAGGTTTAAAGATAAGCTGCAGTATCTCCAAATGAAGATAGAACAAATTATAATTATACAATCTGAATGTCACGTAACCCAAACATTTTTATAATGTGAAATGACTTAGAACCAGGGCGGGACATGTGGCCTTAAGTGCAGCCTTTTGACTGAATCCAAATTTTATAGAACAAATCCTTTTATTTTTATTACCATATTTTTATTCCTCTTTTATATTTTTACTTTATTTTTAAAATGAATGTATTTAAAATACCAAAGAATAAAAGAAATTTCAGCAAAATAATCCTCCTGATTGACCGGCACAATTATTAATAGAACATAAATACGCCATAAGAGATAAATTGATGGCTGCTACACTCATGATTTAGTTCTAACTTTCCCCGCTTGGCTGGCACCACTACCACATGAGGCTGGTTGGTGAGAGTTTATGGGGGTCAAGTACTCCAGTCTGTAATCAGCTTTTGACAGTGGTGCACTGTGTTTCTGTTCGAAGTGGAATTTGTGAATAGTTGCACAGCTCGATAGTATTTTTTAATTCTGTCTGTTTAATAGCCCATCATGTCAAAGAAGACCAAGATAATGTTGAGGGAATAAAATGGATTTTTTAAATGAGGATTGGGAATTGCAATATTATCTTGTTTCTGCTAAAGATAAGATGATTTGCTTGCTTTGTGGCACTTTAATATCAACATTAAAAAAATTCAATGCTCATCAGCATTATAGCATTCATAAGGACCACAAATATCTCAAATTAGAGGGAGAGGCACAAAAGGTTGTATTGTAGAAATTGAAAGACGAAAAGCAAAAACAAAGACAATTTTTTTCAAGCAGCAGTAAGACCTGGAAATAATGCCACTGAAGCAACTTACAAAGTAGCTTATAATATTTGGAGAAAAGGGAAGCCATTCAGTGATGGAGAAATCATGAAAGAATATGTTGTCAAAGCTATAGGCTGCTTAGATCCTGATAACGTTTCACAGTACAAACAACTGTCTCTTTCAAGGAAAACCATAACTGATCGGCAGCAAGAATTAGCCTTCAACTTGACAGAACAACTTCAGGCCATATTTCAAAAGGAAAATAATACTAGCCAATAGCTTTGGATGAAACAACTGATACTGCTGACTCGGTGCAGGTTTTATACTTCATTCAGGTCATAACAGAAGATTTTCTTTGCTACAAAGAGTTACGCACTTTGGGTACTCTTGAAAACAGAACCCAGGGAAGAGATATCTTCAACAATTTTCAAATGAATGTCATGAAGTTGGACTGAATTTGGTAAATTTAGTAAGTGTATGTGCAGATGGTGCACCTTCCATGAGTAAAAAATATGAAGGGTTTATTGCACAGATTTAAAAATGTATTAACAGATCCAGATGCTCTCGTTTCTTTCCATTGTATCTTGCATCAGCAAAATCTCTGGGCTAAAGCTGCTATTTTAAGTGACACTTCGCAACAAGTTGTAAGAATTGCTAATGATATCCCTGCAAATGCAACATGACATCATCAATTTCATAACTTGCTAAAGTTGAAGGTTGTGGTAGTCCGGGTGGGTTTGCTGTATCATTCTAAAGTGCATGGGCTATCTCAGGAACAGGTGTTAGCCAAAATTTTATCTCTGTGAGAACAGAGAGTTAAATTTTATGCGGAACAGAATCAGCAAGGTGAATTATTGAAAGAAGATTTTTACAGGAATGCAGCATTTCTGTGTGATATGTCAAATCAAAATGACTTGAATATTTCTTTGCAAGGTCAAACTAAGTCTATATATGATATGTGGCAAAAAATCCATGCATCTCAAAAAATATATCATTTTTCAAAACACTTCTTCAAAAGGAAATTTTGTATGAACGTTTTCCTCAGTTAGCAAAGGTCATTGATGAGCAAGATGATATATGCGAATCATTTGAAGAATACCCAGCTGTTACAGACCCATTGATTGGAGAATATGATGAAAGGTTCACTGACTTTCAGACTCATGACAGCACACTCAAATTAGCATTTCAGCCTTACCTAGTTGATATTACCCAGGAACCTAAAAAACTACAGAAAAAATTTATTGAGCTCTTAGTAGATGACATTTTAAAGTCATAGTTTGATGCTAAGAAAGATCCAATTGAAATATAGAAAAATTAAGTAGAATATCCATGCCTGATTCAATGCTTTCCATTCGATTCCATGCTTTCCAACAATAAGCAGACACAACAAAGTCATTAAATGGTTAGTCAACTTAAAAATTAACAAATAGTTTTCTTTTTAAAATTATTAACTACATAGTAGTTATATTTTTATAACATTGTGTACATTTTAAGAATATCTATTTGAAGTTTATTGAATGCAACCTTAGTTGATAACAGATAAATTAATGGCCTTCCAACATGAAAAGTTTCCCCACCCTTGATTTAGAATCTGTTATCTCACAGTTCTCATTATTATTGATTAATTTTAAGTGATGAATGAGTAGGGAAAATGTAGATGTTGAAATATTCAATTGCTAAATTAAAATACTGAGTATTCTGCACAAACTAACAAAAGTAGTGGACTATGAAAAAAATGTGAAAACTTATGTAAAACTATATCCATGGACACAACAGTTTTCTTTGAAAGCTCAGTGTTTTGTCTACCTGCAAAACATAAAATTATATTTTAGTTCAGTATTTTTTGAAAAAGAAAGGCACTTTTATATACTGTTTTATTTTTCCCACAACAGACTACAGTGAATAGTCCTATGGTGAACATGGGAATGCAGTTATCTCTTTGATATACTGATTCTTTTCTTTTGGATACACACCCAGTAGTGGATTACTAGATCACATGGCAGTTCTATTTTTAGCTTTTTGAGGAAACTCCATATTGTTTTCTTTAGTGGCTGTACTAATTTAATTTCCAGCTAACTGTCTATAAAGATTCTCTTTTCTCCACATCTTTGTCAACATACATTATTTCCTTTTTGATAAAAGCTATTTCATCTGGGAAGAGATGATATGTCATTCTGGTTTTGATTTGCATTTCTCTGATGATTAGTAATACTGAGCATACTGTCGGCCATTTGTATATCTTCTTTTGAGAAAAATCTAGTCAGATCTTTTACCTATTTTTAATATAACTATTATTATCTTTTTGTTATTGATTTATTTTAGCCTCATATATATATTCTAGTTCTTTGTCCCTTGTCAGATTAATAGTTTGAAAATATTTTTTCCCATTGCATGGGTTGCATCTTCACTTTTGTTTGCTTTGCACTATAGAAGGTTTTTAGCTTGATGTAATTCCATGTGCCTATTTTTGCTTTGGTTTCCTGTGCTTTGGAGAGTCTTGCACAAAAACTCTTTGCCTTTAATGTCCAACCAATGTCCTGGAGAGTTTCCCCAATGTTTACTTCTAGTAATTTCATAGTTTCGGGTCTTACATTTAAATATTTAATCCCTTCTGATTTGATTTGTGTATATGGTAAGAGAGAGGGATCCAGTTTTATTTTCTGAAAATGGATATATTGTTTTCCCAGTTATTGGAAAGACTATCCTTTCCCCATTGTATGTTCTTGGTGCCTTTGTTGAAAATGAGTTGACTATAAATAAATGTGCATTCATACATGTGGTTATGATTCTGTTCCATTGGGCTGTGTGTGATGTTGTAAGTTCAATGCTGCTTTGTAGTATATTTTGAAGTCAGGTCGTATTATGCCTCTAGCTTTGTTGTTTTTGTTCATGATCACTTTGGCTATTGTGGCTCTTTTGTGGCTGCATATACATTTTAAGTATTTTTTTTCTGTGAAGAATATCTTTGATAATTTGATAAGAATTGCACTGAAACTATGAATTGCTTTGGGTAGTATTGTTATTTTAATAATATTAATTCCTCAATAATAAGCATGATATATCTTTCCATTTTGGGGTCCTCTTCAATTTCTCTCATCAGTGTTTTATAGTTTTACTTGTATAGATCTTTCATTTCTTTGGTTAAATTGATTCCTGGATAGTTTATATTATTTGTAACTATTGTAAATAAGATTGCTTTCTTGATGTCTTTTTCAGATTGTTAACTGCTGGTGAATATAAATGCTACTGATTTTTGTATCCTGAAACTTTACTGAATTTGTTTATCTGTTTTAGCAGTGTTTTGGTGGAGGTTTTGTTTTTCTAAAGATAGCAGCATTTCCTCTGTTAACTCTAATTTTACTTCTTGCATTCCAATTTAGATACCCTTATTTCTTTCTTTTGCCTAATGTTCCAACTAGGACTTCTAGAATTATATTGAATAAAAGTGGTGAAAGTGGGCATCCTTATCTTGTTCCAGATCTTAGAAGAAAGGCTTTCAGTTATTCCATGTTCAGTACAATGTTAGCTGTGGGATTTTTATATATAGGATTTATTATTTTGAGGTATGTTCCTTCTGTACCCAGTTTGTTGAGGCTTTGTACCATAACGAGATGTTGATTTTATCAAATGCTTTTTCAGCATCCACTGAAATGATCATATGTTTTTTGTTCTTGGTTTTGTCAATGTCATGTATCACATTTATTGATTTGCTGATGGTGAACTTTTCTATCATAACTGAAATGAATCCCACTGGATTAGGGTAAATAATGTTTTTAATGTGTTGTTGAATTTGTAATATTAGTTGAGGATTTTACACCTATGTCATCAGTGATATTGGCTTGTAGGTGTTTTGGGGGTTTTTTTGGTGTGTGTATGTGTGTGTGTGCACCTGTTTGGGTTTGGTATCAGGGGAATGCTGGCCTCATAGAATAAATTTGAAAATATTCCCTCCTATTCAATTTTTTGAAGAGTTTGAGTAGAATTGATATTTCCTTTATAAATGTTAGGTAGAATTTAGCAAGGAAGTCATCAGGTCTGAGGTTTTCTTTAATGGAAGACTTTTATTATGGCTTCAATCTTATTCATTATTGGCTTTTTGAGGTTTTCTATTTTTTCTTGGTTCAATCTTGGAAAGTATTATGTGTCCAGAAATTTATCCATTTCTTCTAGGTTTTATACTTTGTTGGTAAATAGTTGTTCATAATAGTCTCAAATGAGTCTTTGTATTTCTATAGGTCTCAGTTGTTATGTCTCCTTTTTCATTTCTGATTTTATCTTTTTGGGTTTTTCTCTCTCTCTTTTTTTCCTTAGGTAGTCTAACTAAAGTTTGCTGATTTTTTTTATCTTTTCAAAAAATAAACTTTTTGTTTCACAGATCATCTGGGGTTTTCTTTAGCTTCAATTTTATTTATTTCTGCTCTGGTCTTTATTTTATCTTTTCTTCTGGTAATTTTGGGTTTCATTTGTTCTTGCTTTTCTAGTTTCCTTAGATGCCTCTTTAGATTGTTTATTTGAAGTCTTTCTACTTTTTTGATGTGTTTATTGCTATAAATTTCCCTCTTCGTACAGTTTTTACTATATCCCATGGATTTTGGTATGTTGTATTTCCATTTTATTTTGTTGCAAGATTTAAAATTTTTTTTTAGTTTCTTCACTGACTCATTGGTCATCAAGAGGCATAATGTTAAATTTCCATGTGTTTGTGTAGTTTCCAATATTCCTCTTGTCGTTGAGGAATAGTTTTTTATTCCATTGTGATCAGAAAAGATACTTGATAAGACTCTACGTTTTAAAATTTGTTGTGACTTGTTTTGTGGCCTATGGTATGATCTATTCTGAAGAATGTTCATGTACTTATGAAAAAAATGGGTATTCTGCAGCATTTGGGTGAAACGTTCTGTAAAAAAATCAGGCATATTTCATCTAGTGTATAGTTTTTTTTTTTTTTTTTTTTTTTTTGAGACAGAGTCTCACTTTATTGCCCAGGCTAGAGTGAGTGCCGTGGCATCAGCCTAGCTCACAACAACCTCAGACTCCTGGGCTCAAGCAATCCTGCTGCCTCAGCCTCCCAAGTAGCTGGGACTACAGGCATGTGCCACCATGCCCGGCTCATTTTTTTTTTCTATAGATATTAGTTGGCCAATTAATTTCTTTTGGTTTATAGTAGAGATGGGGTCTCGCTCTTGCTCAGGCTGGTCTCGAACTCCTGAGCTCAAACGATCCGCCCACCTCGGCCTCCCAGAGAGCTAGGATTACAGGCTTGAGCCACGGCGCCCGGCCGTAGTGTATAGTTTAACTCCACCGTTACTTGTTAATTTTCTGTTTGGATGATCTGCCCATGACTGAGAAAGGGATATTATAGTTCCCTACTATTATAGTGTCAAAGTTTATCCCTTTAGATCTATTAATGTTTGCTTTATATACATTGGAGCTCTGGTGTTTGATGTATAAATATATATAGTTGTTATATCCATCTGCATAACTGACCCATTTGTCATTATATAGTGACACTTTTGTCTCTTTTTATAGTCTTTGACTTAGAGTTTATTTTATCTGATATAAGTATTGCTATTCCCACTCTTTTTTGGCTTCCAGTTGCATGGAGTATCTTTTTCCATACCTTCACTTTTAATCTATGTGTGTGTTTATACCTGATGTGGATCTTTTCAAGGTAGCATATAGCTTGGTCTTGTTTCTTTATCCATTTAGCCACTCTTTCTTTTATAATAATTTGAGAATTGAGCCCATTGACATTCAGTGTTATTATTAATAACTATGTACTACTGCCATTTTGTTGCCAAATTTTCTAGTTGTCCTGGAAATCCTCTTTTCCTTTCTTCCCTTCTTACTGTCTTTTTTGTTTTTCTGATTTAAGCAATTTTCTTTGGTAGTATGTTTTAATTTGTTGCTTTTTACTTAGTTTTGTTGTTGCTGTGGTTACCACAAGGCTATAGAACAATCATCTTTATATACATAACAAGTTATTTTTAAAAGATGACAATTTACCTTACATCACCAAAAAATAATAATAATAAAAAGAATAGGAAGAAAGAAAGAAAACAATTAAGAAAAAAATGTACACTTTATTTCCATCTCCACATTTTGACTTTTGATTTTTTTCAATTTACATATGCTTATATTGCCTGTCTCTTAACAGTTTCCTGTAGCTATTATCATTTTGGATAGATGTGTCTTTTGACTTCATACTAGAGTTATGAACAGATTGCATACTGCAATTACAATATTAGAATTTAATATTTGATTTTCCTGTCTACTTACTTTTACCAGTGGGATTTCTACCTTCAGATGTTGTCTTTTCGCATATTAGTGTATTTTTCTTTCTGATTGAAAAACTCCCTTCAGCATCTTTTGTAAAATATGTCTGGTAGTGGCAAATTATCTCAGTTTTATTTGTCTGGGAAAGACTGTATTGATCCTTCATAGTTAAAGAATAGCTTTATTGGTTACAATATTCTTAGATAGCAGTTTTGGTTTTCTTTCAACATTTAGAAAATGTCATCCCTTTCTTTCCTGTCCTGTGTGGTGTGCATTGAAAAGTCTGTTGCCAGATGAATTGAAGCTCCATTATATGTTATTTATTTATTTTGTCTTGTATATTTTAGGATTCTTTCTTTTTCTTTGAACTTTGGAAGTACTATTCTTATATGCCTTGGAACTTATATGGGTCAAATCTGTTTGTTGTTCTTTGACCTTCTTGTACTGGATATTTATATCTTTCTCACAATTTGGAAATTTATATGTTATTATTTCTTTGAATAGGCTTTCTACCACTTGCTCTTGTTCAACTTCCTCTTGAACACCAATAATTCCTAGATTCAGTATTTTGAGGCAATTTTCTATGTCTTGTAAGCCATCTTTGTTCCTTTTCTTTCTTTTTTTCTTTTTTCTCCTATGATTATTTTGAATAGCACATATTTGAACTCACTGATTCTTTCATCTGCTTCACTGATTCTGCTGTTAAAAGCCTCTAATGAGATTTTGAGAATAGCAAATCTATTTTTCAGTTCTAAGATTTCTCTTTAACTTTTTTTTTATTATTTCAATCTCTTTGTTAAATTTCTCTGTTAAATTTCAGAATTGCTTTTCTCTGTTGTTTTGGAGATCACTGAGTTTCCTTAAAACTGCTGTTTTGAATTCTTGGTCAGAGACCTCACCCATCACCCCCTTTTTAGGGTCAGTCATTTCTTTGATTGTTTGTTTGGGGAGGTCACTGTTCCCTGCTTGCTGTTGTATCTTGTGAATGTATGTCTCGATTTTTGCATTAAAGTGTTAGTTACTTATTCCATTCATCTCTATCCAGCTTGCTCTTATTTTTATTGGATATGTTTGCTTAAAGATCTTTGTAATTTACCTGTTGAATTATCTTTTTTTCCCTAACTTGGTCACTACTTCTTTTATGGCACTAGATGGCACCTTAAGCTCAGGTTTGCCTAGGCTCTATCTAGTAAAATACTGGCTCATTGCCCATCTGGAATGGAAGAGGTCCCAAAGGGGATATTCCTGCAGTGTGGGAAGGCTGGCAGGAGGTTTTACCCAGGAGACCTGTGGAACACACTCCTACAGCATGGTGCTGTTGAATAGCTGCTGTGATTTGGTATCTCCTTTGGGTAAGTTATAAAGCACAGTTTCTAGGGCTGGAGATGATAATCCCATCTCCTCTCTTTGTTTCTGGCTATCCTTAGGGATATTTCTCCATGAAGTCACTCATGATGATTCTCATGATTCGAGGCAGGAACAATTCTCCTGTCAGAGAACCCAAGATGATGGGGAAGCTGATTGTCCACTTTGATATCATTGTTTCTGGTGTAAAAAGCTTGAGTTGGGGAAAATTTTCATACATTTGGTGTTGAGGGTGGAGCCAACATGGATGTAGATATACTATTGTATTACCATATGCTCAGAGTGCTTTCATTTCTCTCTAGCTCCAGAAATTTTCTTTTATTTGATTTCTGAAATATTGCTGGTGACAATCTTGATGCTGTGTATTTGTATTAGGTTTTCTCTTCGGGAAGTGAAGTCAGGTTGCTTCTATACCATCATTTTGAAACCAGACATGTTTTTGTTTTCTTTTTCCATGCCTTCCTTATCTGTACATCTTCCAGTTACCATAAACCAGTTTTTTTCTAAAACCTATTCAAAAGGCATGGACATGATTTGTTTGAAACCATACTTGCTCTCAGCATACATCACTGATAGTCTGAGTGTGGAATAATAGCTCATGGGAATAGAAGTTAAGAAGGATAATCAGCCCCACAGAAGAATGAGTGGCTCCCAGTATAATATATAATCATGAGTTTTTCAACTTGGGAGTCTTTCGCTGTCCTTATTAAGTCTGGCTATTGGCGTAGTATCTTGGGAGTGAGTCTTAAGCATTTTTTAATCTACTCTCTCTGTGGTTAATTAAGTCAATTCTCTTGTCAGGGAAAATATTAAGTCATCTAAGTATGATTGTAAATCAAAGCCACAGTCTAGGCTATTTCTGTTAGCAATCAAGTTGATATTTTGATCAAAAAATGACGCCTGGTATTACTTTTCAATTGTTTCAAACTTGGAGGAAGAAAGTGGAATCCTCTTCACCCAAATTAGAAAGTATACACTTATGAGACTGAAGAGGAAAATAAAAAGAACTATTCTACAGGGCTAAACAAAGTAGACACAATTCATATGAGAAAAGGTAAATCCAAGTGGGGAAAATAGTACCACATTATCCATGAAATAAGACACCAAAGGGGCATGAAATCATCATAATAAACTAAAAAGAATAACATGAATTTAAGAGGTTTTTAATATCCTTTAAAGGAGCACTAATATAATTTGTTAATAGAAATATGACAAGAATACATTGGAGAATATGAAAAATGATTAACTATGGGAGTGGGGCCAGGGGTAGAAAGGGTGAAAGTTCATTTTCTTTTTTTTTTTTTTTTTTTGTTCATTTGCTGAGTATCTTTATTTTTATTTTTATTTTTTTTATTTTAGCATATGATGGGAGTACAAGTGTTAGTTTTCTTTGGAGCCATGAAAATGTATTGTATGGTAAAAGTAACACTAAATTTAAATGAAAAAGATAACTAAAACACATTAAAACACATCAAAGTGGTTTTAATTTGACATGCCTTAAATAATGGTATTTGTAGGTAACTTACTTAATTTCCTTACACTTATGTATTTTTGTTTGCTTGCCTTTATTTATGCTTTTATTTTTTTCATCCTCCCTCCCTTTAAAGCATTTCTTAGAATTCTTGATTGCTTTTTTAAAAAACAACTCATAATTATTTCCATAATAGTGATTTACTTTGTTATTTCTTACAACACAAGATCAATTTGCATTTTACTTTGTGTAATGAAGATTTTTCTATACATAACTTATTTTTCCTAAAATAAATAGTAATTAACAGTATTTTGTTCTGCTTTTGGATATTTCAAAAATTTAAATGCAGCAACTGTTTAATATTTTCAGGGGAGCAGACCAGAGAAATATAAGGGGCAATCAAGAGGCATTGATTTTGAAGCTACAGAGAACCTGGATCCAAGGAATATCAGATACAATAACTTTTGGCTTATTTCTTGCTTTCTGCATTTTTCCCAAGTTTCTCAGAGCAGTGTTTGCATAATTACTTTTCAAAGTTTTATGTATGCCTCAATCTCATGTTTTCTTACAAAAGATTATACCGTTAAAGAGACTACTACAAGCTACCCCTTGAAAGTTCTGCAGGAATGTTAACTATATGTTGAATACTATTTAGAAAGCTTACTCAGACGTTGAAACACTTTCCTCCCATGTTTTAGGTAATTTGGTAAGATTTTCTACTTTCTACTTTTTAAGTTTATTTACTTTTCTCTTTTATAAAAACCAATATCAGTTTCAAACCTCCAGTAACTAATACTACTCTTAATATCTCAATTAAGAAGCACACAGAATAGATAGAGATGGTGGTGTTGTAGGGATATTGTGGGTATTGTTTTTATCAAAATTTAGGAGCAGTTATTTATCAGTTGTATAGAAACCTGTTTAGTAAGCTCACTGACAGCCAGGTACACCTCCTTTAAAGATAGATGTTATTTTTCTCTTCCTAATGTATTTTTCTTCAATTCTATGTCTGTGTTTCTTAAAAAAAGAAAACCTTGTCATAAGAGAAATTATGCACTTAACAGATGTTGCCAACTAGAGGCTACTCTTAAGTGTTAAATTTTTATTTGGGGCTGAATTTGAACTTACACATTTTAGTGACCAAGTCAGATGTTATATTTTAATGGTTCTTTCAGAGTCTTACACTTGTGATAAGTAGTAGAATTAAATATATCCAGGATTTGTAATGAAGTCTGATGGGAACAATGTATTATCATGTTTCCTATTCACTGTTCTTACAGCAAGACTTAGGCTTACATATTTCTTTGAATAGAAAATGATAATTATCTTGTTTGCTGTATTAGTATATAGCTTACTATAGGTATGGGAGCATGTGCTCACACACACACACACACACACACACACACATAGACACACAGAATAGCATACTAACGTTGTTTACGTTAAATAAAATAGAATATTTCTATATCTTGGAAATAATTGTCTTGTTCTCAAAAAATGTATATGGTTATTATGTAATTCTGGTTCCTTCTTTAAGCAGTGACTTTATTTTATGAGACTATAATATTGAAAACACAGCATATCTTTACATCTCACTATTGTACAAATGTATTATATTTGCTAAAGGCTAATTATATACCATGCTAGCCTTGCCAATTAGGTGAAGTGACTGAGACATGTAACTAAGGAGGTTTAATAAAAAAGAAAAAGACATATTAAAGCGAAAAGAGATTATCTGCATTGTGAGGAGTAGTCTAGTCTGCTCCGGCTACTGAGATTTTTAAAATAAATTTGTTTTGTACTATCCATTATATATACTTCTATCCACAATAGTCAAAGAACCATTTACTTATAGTATCTGCAATGTTTTCATTGAAGTCTCCTCTGTGTTTAGATTAGTTACTTGAGCTTGGATTTTAAAATTGTTTTTGGTAATTCTGTGTTTATATAATATATAAATTTTCACCTGTATGGGCTCTGCTCCATAGGTTGTCTACTGCATTGTAGATAGATGAGCTCAAGCTGTTAAGGCAACTTCAAGACACATCTTATTAAAATATTGTTTAAAATGCTTCAAATTAAAGATAAATACTATTTTCATGATTTTTCACACATTATAAAACATTACTATTAATACATAAAATGTATTATATAAATGCCCGGTACTCAAGGTATGGGCAAGAGATGGTGTGAGGATCCTGAGAATCATAAAGCCTAAAGAATACCAAATATGATAAACTAAAACACATTTTAATTTAACTGTCAAAAGTCAAAGACAAAAAAAAAATTTAAAGGCAGCAAGAGAAAAGTCACTCATCACATACAGGAGAGACTTTATAAGATTATCAGCGGATTTTGTAGCAGAAACATTGAAAACAAGAAAAGAACTGTTATTATATTATTAACGACATGCAGGAGTCAAGAGGTCTGATGTGTTGTAAGATGTTTGAATGAAATTTAAGCCAAAATAGTGATAAATATCAATCTCTAAATTCTCATTTCAATGAATGATCTGAAACTCAGGGATGTTCTATGTCTTTATTGAAAGAATCTCTTCCTACGTTGCTAGTAGGCCCGCAATAGGCAAAAGTTGGTTGAATTATGTTATCAATTCAATTTGCATTCTTTTTATCCTTTAATGTGAAACTTGGAGCATTAAGAGGCAAAAAAGAAAGATCCCTATCATTACATTAGGGCTACCCTCTCAGGTTTGGAGGATAGAAATTTCCCTGAAAATGAATCCATATGAAGGTTCTCAATGAACCTCCTTTATCCTATGAAGCAGCTTTTCCATCCTGTCTGGTAATATCATTGTTCTCCTGCTTGAATGTAATTTACTTCCTTGCCATCAAATTGAAGAATTTTTCTTGCAGTAGAAAGTCAATAATATCCTGTGACCCTCTGCTAGCACAACCATACTGCTATAGAAACTCCCTTTTTATGGAGAATCAGTATCTTATTAGGATATTTTCTCATAATGTCTACTGAAAGCAATGCTTCTAAAATATATTTACCGACAATCATAGTTATATTAGTTTGTTTTTTACTGAAATCTTTACACTCTTAGCATTCTTAAATTTATTATCAATGTGGATGAGTTTAGGCCCATGGCACCATTCTGTACCAACCTAAAGCTACCACTTTTGGTGATTTTGTGATACATCAACTTAGCTAAGCTGTAATACATCACCCTCCCAGATGTGTCCAGATAAAGCAAGCTCCAAGAGGTATTTTGTGCATGCTTTGTTGTGCAAAAGTAAAATATTCATAGTGGACAGAGGAATTCTACATTAGTTCGCACACAATGGCTCTTGTCTGCCAAATCAGTATGTGTTTGTGAGTGTGTGTGTGTGTGTGTGTGTGTGTGTGAGAAGAAACCTGTTATAGTCTCAATATAAATTTATATAAAGACTATTTTTATTTCCAAAATGAAATATTTTTGTTTCCAAAATGACCTTTGGCCACTTGCATCAGTTGTTGTGCACTGAATAAGGTAGAACATTCAAAATTTCCAGTGGACATTGATTGCTGATTTTGAGTAAACTAATTCCATGGTATCTAGAATACCTTTAAGGTTCAATGGTAAGAGTGAGTGCTTGATTGAAGAGCTCAGGTGATGAAATTTTTTATGTTTGTTTCATTTTGTTTATCTTATTTCTCTTCTGTGCTTTATATGCAGTTTTAGATCTTACATTTGATTGATTTTTTTCTCCATTTTGATGTAAGGAAAAGAATTGAAATAGTTTTTTTTTTTTTTTTTTTTTTTTTTAGTTTTTACTCATCTGAGGACATATTTTACCATTACAATTCTATCATCGGGATAAATCAACATGTCGACATAGTGTCTGAGAATAAAGTGCAGGAACCTTGATTAGTTCACAATCACATAAGCCAACACATTGATTTTAACCTGTTAATGCCATTCCTGAATGTAGGAAATGCTAGGTGTAATAGGTGACTTAGGAAGACACGCATCTGAAAGACTATGAACAGATTTATCTCATGTAATATAGGAGTCTAATATGTTATGTAGTTTTGGGAATGTTGTGGCTTAAGTGATGTAGAGTTACTCCTTTAAGGAAAAGAACACATTGATGAAGTTTATCTTGCCTAATAGTAAGAAAAGTACACTATATAATAGACTTCTTTGAATTATGAAGGCAAAAGTTGTCATCTTTTGCTGCTCTGTTTTTGTTCATTTCCTATGTGTCTCCAAACCTATCAGGTTTACATAGGCTACAATAAAGAGAAAGTGTCATCCAGGGAAAATAAGGAGACAATAGTCTACAGTTAACTCTTCATGATTATCCAGTGCATTAAATTGCCTGTGAAATTCTCTATAGACTATAGTTAGTCACAATAGGAAAATCAGAGTCAAAGACTCTGGACTTTTGGAGCAAAGGTATTTCCCTTTAAAAATGAAAAACAAAAACAAATAAACAAACAAAAAACCCTCCTTTTTAAAAGAGCTCTTGCTATTCCTTTCTGAGAAAAACTGAAAAACTGGCCATAGTTTTCAGGAAATTAGAGAACTTTATTTGCCTGACTATCAGAAATTTAACATTATCTGATATGATTAGCCATATAAATCACATGTGCCCAGTAGCATTCTGTTATCTAGTAAAAGAGTTATACAAAAGACCTAAACAAATTTGGAAATTTCAATTGAATTTCAAGAACAATTTTCTTACCTTCCAACTTATCTTCCCAATCCTGTCATTCTGCTATTTCTTCTTTAACCTACAGCTAAGATTTTATGTGTTTTTTTTTGACAATTAATAAATCAAAAAAATTTCAAAACATGGTTTATCTTTATCGTGACATTAGATTCTGACATAATGTGTTCCCAGATGATTGGGGAGAAGAAAAACTTCACAGTGAGTATAACTTCACCTATTGTATTACCTTTCCCACTGTGTATGAAAGGAGAAATACTAGAAAAATCAATCTACTCCAATTTATAGTTATGAGCAAAGGTGTTTTGGTTTTTTTTTTTGTTGTTGTTGTTGTTTTATGAAAGTTTACAAGTGTATTTGTTCACTTTAAGACTCATTAATGATGTCCAGTCTGGAAGAAGACTTTTATAACTGAGGAAAATAAATACAGCAAAGCACTCACCGATAATCAGCACCTTAGGGCTTCCGCAATTGTCTCATGAGGCAATGTGGTGGCAGTGTTCCTGGTTATGTATTTAACTATGAGTTCAAAAATATGGTCTTCTACTCACCACCAACTTGCTTATAAACTTTGCTAAGTACCCAGTTTTCCAGCAGCAACCATCAACCCTTAGCCACCTGCTGTTTGAAACTTGTATCAACTGTTTGAACAAAAAGTTAATAAATAATTAACATGAGTCTGAAAGTTGCAATTTTCTTTACTTATGCAATGACATTTCCTTCAAGAACCTAAATGTAGGGAATGCTAGGTATACTAGATGACACATGTTGGCAGACTATGAACTTAAATCTCATATAATAAGATCAAGAAAAGATCCCAATTTCTTGAAGGTCTGTGGTGAAAAGTGGGAGAGGATATCACTCAGTATTTTATGTGAAATTATATTGCTGGAACCCAAATTATTTCTGCTTGGACTACAAAATTTTATAGCTTTGTGTTTGCTTGTTTGTTGGTGTTATATGGAAACAGCTGCTGCAGCTGTTAATTTCAGCCTACTTTCCTCCTAAGAACCAGTTTTTATGCCTATGAGGGTTGGTGGATAAAGGAAGATTAGAATTATAGCCACCAGGTCATATTCATAATCACTACCCCGTTTTGAAAACTGTGAATCATTTCTTGAATATTATCTATTAGAAAAATTGTTATCTCTTGTACTTTCCAATTCTTTATACAGAGTTGTTTATATCTGTATAATCTGTTCAATTTACCCCAACATTTAATAAATTTTTCCAGATGTGTAGGAATTTCAGACAAGCCTCCAGCTGGTACGCCTTTATATAAAGGATTAGATGTACTTATACCAAAGAGAAAGTCAGCAGTAAATCCAATATTTTCCTATTCTATAGAAAATGAATTTTCAATTTTAAGAAGTATCTCATATTAATTTATTGAACACACATTTAAGTACTGATGGACCAAATATATAATTCTGTGTATAATAAAAAATAAGAAATTTTCTAAAATAAAGGCAGAGAATTAGAGAGTGGGGTCTAATGCAGTTATGGTCTTTTGTCTCAAAACATCTATTCAAATTTTCTTCTCATGTGACTTCCTTTCCGTTTCTGTGAAGGGCAGAAAGCTATAACCGATTTTTCTCCAATTCATTTTCAGTTGATGATCCAAATACGATTTAGGTTCTACATCAGATGCAATCACATTGAGACTTGAAATTTGAACCAAGATAAATAGGATATGGGCATATATTTTTATCAGTATCGATTGTAGCAAATGTAGCATGGTCCTGGAGCCAAAATCTGTCTCTGCGGCTAGCTGATTTAGCAGAAATAGCTTCTTGATAGTAGAAAATGTGGTATGGTGTAGCAGCTTTAATGGCAGCTTCCTGATTTTGCATATGACATTTCCAGATTGCAGAACAGTGATGCTTTTTGAAAAACAGTAACTGAAGCTAAGTTAGCAGTTACTGAGGTAATCCTATGAAGTAAACAATAGTTCTAATTTGAAAACTGGATAAAACTTTGTTAAGTGCCAAAATTCTGGGCCAGACTCAGGAGTCATTACTTCTCTTTATCTCAGTTTTCTTTTCTGTAAAGTAGGGTAATGATGGCACCTGTTTCGTAGAGTCACTGTGGAGACTAAATGAATACATACACACGCACCCGTGTGCACACACGCACACACACATGCACGCTTGTTATATAACATATAGTATACAAATATTAATTGTGTTGCTGATGAAACTACCCTTAACACAAATCAATAATGAGATGCAAGGCGAGAAGTGTGGTAAGGGCCTAGCTAAAAATAATGATAATAATTAGCCACCGTGCCCCCTGTTTACTTCTCTATAATTGCCACTCTGGAGCCACAAAGCTGGTGGTCATAAAGATTCTTAGCTTTCTCCACAGAAGACATCACCTTTTTGAAACTTAGGGGTAGTTTCTGAGATATCTTCCAGGTCCCCCACTCTAGTAGGTTGGCTGACCAGACCTGTGGCTCATTCGGATGAACTGACTCAACTGGTCTTGAGTCAGACCACCCAAGAACCTGGTCAGCAAAGAAGACAATTTCTATAAACTCACTGTTCTTCCCTGAACCCAGCCAATTAGCAGACTCAATCGCCTACAGCAAATTGGCTTTAACCACTTTGGTACTGCGCTCACCGGCCAGGAAACCTTGCCCACAGCTGGCACTCATAGTCTGCACGATAGTTTGTGCTGTGCATTGACTACGAATCCGTTTTGCTCTTGTGTGAGGAGGAAAGCTTTAAAGCACTGAAAGCTTGTTTGACTTTACGGGCAGCTTTACTTGTAATGTAAATATCAGAATAGGTAACATATACATATATGTTTTCATTACGTTATTTTTAAATGTTCACAATTTTATTTAGATAAATGAAAAATTCGAAAAGTCATATCACAGCTGCCGGCTACAGTCGCTGTGCGCGTTCATCTGTGGCTATCAACTATAGTCGACGCTGGTACCGACGTGGTTAAAAACTCTGTCTCCCAAATTCCCGGGGAGGCAGATTTGAGAAATTCCTCCTGTTTCCCCACTTAGTGCTATGTGGAATAATCGCCTTCTCTGTGGTAAACTCTGCTGTCTCGGTGTATTGTCCTCTCCTTAGGCAGTGGGCACACTAACCCGGTTGGGTGGCTACACCGCTGCCGCTGCTCCTGCTGTTGCTTTGGGGAAGCTTTCTTTGAATGAATTTAAGAAACTCATTATTGACATCATTGATAAGAATATATATAAATGGTTGAGTGGCAGTAAATAGCCAACATAGGCAGTCAAATGCAATTTTATGACAACTAGAGTTCTGTTCCCTCCACATCCTTTTCTCTCTCCTTAAATTCACCAGGAGCTTCATAAACTAAATCATGTGCTTTGGATCTATCACCAATATTAATTACCTAAGAGGGAGACTGATATCTTTAGAGAAAGACGAGCTCACCCATAAACAGAATTGCCATAATACAGAGATAAGTGTTGAAAGATTCACCACACAAAGTACAAATATTGGAAAAACCATACTGAGAGCATCTTGAAAAAACATAATAATAAACTGCAAAGAAATAATTAAGAGTATTGATGATATGACATAGGAATGAATTTTCATAAAATGGAACCAAGTAGAAATATGAGCTGCATGGAAGAATTAATTAAAATAAGTACACAAATCATAAACCAAAACAGTAGAACAGATAAATTAGAAAAACAAATTATTGAGCTGAAGAATTAGAATGAAGAACTCATAAAATACATTAGACAGTTTTAATAAATAAATCATTTTAAGAAAAAATCTGCTAAAATGCATGAAAATTATAAATATTAAAATCTCGATAATAGGAGTTTCAGAAGGAAATAGAAACAAATAGAAGTGAGGAAATATTAGTGATGGCATATTTCATTTCAAAGAATGATTAAAGAACACATATTAAAAGGATTCATAGTGTGCTAAAAAGGATACCAAAAAATCCATACCTATACCTTGAAAAATTTGCAGTCATGATGAAACAAATTTCACACTGAAAGAGAAAAACTTTTGAAAAATACTAGCTGAAAAAAAATAATAATGAAGCAACATTTACAAAGCATTAAGACTTCACTCTCCATTTAAAATGTCATTTTATGAAAGGCAAAATGAAGATATTATTAGTTAAGTTCTCTTATGTTTTTCACCAAGAAAGCCTACTTGAAAGGAATTTTAGAGGAAGGTTGAAAATTAAAAGAATAATGTAGATGATGCTGTAGATCATAGGTAAATTAAACATCATCAAAGAGTCATACAGATGTAAAGAAAAACGTGTATCTGCAAAACTCAATATAAAATTGTAGTGTCATGAAACTTTTTACCTTCGTAGGTAAATTGGTTTTAATTCCTAATGTGCAGCAAGGCTGGAAGTCTAAGCGTGTTTTTTATTTTTTTCAAAAAGAATTTGTAAGTCTAGGCCTATATCCATAATGATGTGGGGTTTGAGTGAGTTAATGGCAAAGCCCATCATAACCCAAACAGGCACATTAACTTACAATAGTTCTAGGGAGAGCTCTTCAGGTGCTTTGCAGAGGCAAAACCAATATCCAAGAAGTGAAAAACCCATAGCTCAGCCTCAAAGGAACCACCAACTCAGCCAATCATCAATTCATATGTAAATTACAAAAACTCAGAAAATGAGCCAAGTGAGAGATAAGAGAAACAACAAATGAGTTTATATGCAAAAAAATCCTAAATTGGAAACCTATACCAATGTACACATTCCATTAACACATTAGAGGATAAAAATGCCAATAAATGGACAAATCCTATCCCATTCATAATAATTCCTCTTTATGTGCTTCAACTAGTAAATGGCAATTACCAATATCTTACAGCAAACACCATCTCAAGTCTGAACAATTGGAACCATTTCTTTAAATCAAATTTTAGATAAGTCCTTGACATTTAATGCTAGAAGTTATTTTTAAAAATAGTTGAAAATTATTCAGTCAATAATAAAGGAAAGTAATTTATACTGAAAACAAAATGTTAAAACAGTATTATTTATTCACCCACATACACATATTTGTTACTTTGTACATGTTTTAATGACATAAGTTTCAGCTTTCATAATTTTCCCTACAGCAAATAATTCAAAAACACTTTAGGATTTTATGTAATTGCTAAGGAAAAAAAAAAGCCTATCTATGTTGTTGCTTCACTTTTAACCTATATAATTTTCAGTAATTAAGATCTTGTTCTATATCTGTGATTTACATAATCAATTCTAGTACCATTTCTCAGATATGGTTATGCTATTTATATTAGTGCATAACTGCCTGCTTTTCCAATGAAAGTTCAAAAAAAATGTGCAGACAGGAGAATAATACAAAATATGTCTAAATACAGAAATAATAGTCTATTAGCATAGTCTTTTGTCCTATGGTTTAGCTTTCTTTAGGCAAAATGCATATTACAACATTTTTAAATCATTCTTACTGTTGGGAACTCTAGAAATTAGTTTGTTGAGCCTTAGCTATTTTTTTCTCTTATTTTAATCACTGAGATATAATATAGTTAATATAGCAACAAATATGTATGTCAGACAGAAACTATTCTGTGGTGTAATAGTCATATTACTTTTTTTACAATTACAAATAAAATTTAAAATTCTAATATATGTTTCTAGGTTCAGAGAAACTATTTTAAAGAACTAAGAACAGAAAAATCTGTATATCTTTGACTCACACATGGATTTGATTCAAACACATATTTTTAGGATGGCTGATTCATGCTCAGAATGTTTTTCTCCTGACCTAGTGCTTGAAATGAAGTTAGCCCAAAAAATCAATATACCATATTATGGAACCTGCATAATGTATTTCTTTAATGGACTCAAAGAAAAATATGATTAATTGGCTGGGTGCAGTGGCTCTTGCCTATAATTCTAGCACTTTGGGAGGCTGAGGTGGGAGGATTGCTTGATCCCAGGAGTTTGAGGTTACAGTGAGCTATGATGATGCCACTGCACATTAGCTTGGGCAACAAAGCCAAACCTTGTCTCAAAAAAACAAAAACAAAACAAAACAAAAAGAATATTACTAACATTAAAATATTTTATGTAAATTAACTTAAAATTTTTTTAGTAGTAATTAAATTTAACAATTTTAACTATTTCTGATTAAAACAGAAATGTTTGCATGGACTGGTGAAACACTTTTAATTTTATCCTGAATATTGTTTTTATTTTTTCAAAGAAAGCAGTTTGAGGATAAGTATTTAGGTGGAAGTGTTGCCGCCCAGCCAGGTTCATTTGTCTGCTGCCCAAGAGAAAGCCAACAGGCTGAGACAGCAGGGTTTACAGCAGGGTTTTGTTGTTGTTGTTGTTGTTGTTTATTTCAGCATAATATGGGAGTACAAATGTTAAGGTTATGTACATTGTTCTTGCCTTCCCTCCCCCCTCGAGTCAGAGCTTAAAGCGTGTCCATCCCCCAGACAGTGCACATTGCACTTATGTATGCATATGCCCATCCCCTCCTCCCCCCTCCCATCAGGGTTTCTGGCAGAGAAAGAGTTTTGCAGCACAGCGCTAAGCCAAACCCACCTTCCAGGGAATTTAGGAGGCAGATTTCTAAAGACAGTTTGTGTAGGCAATTGAGTCTGCAAATTGGCTGGGTTCAGGGAAGAACAATAAGGTTGTAAAAATTGTCGTTTTTGCTGACCAGGCTCTTGGGTGGAGGTCACAAGACCTGGTGAGTGAGGCCCTCGGTGTGGGCCACTGGTCTGGGTGGGTCAGCCAACCCACTGGTATTCGGGGCCTGGAAGATACTTTAGAAACTACCCTTCGGCTTCGGAAAGGTGATATTATGTATGGAGAAAGCTAAGAATCTTTGTGCCCACCAGTTATGTGGCTCCAGAGTGGCAATTATAGAGAAGCAAAGCGGGACATTGGCTAATTATTATCATTATTTTTAGATAGGCCTGTGGCTTCTTTTTAGCGAGGCCCTTACCACAGTTCTGGCTTTGCACTCCTTTTTATTTATGTGTGAGGGTGGTTTCAGAAGTTAGTTAAAAATTGCCAAGAAACTGATTCGATCATTCGAGAATTTTTAGAGATTGATGATACTTATTTGATATGCCTAATTTTACTTAATAATTTTCGTATAGTTGAAACATATTTCAAAGTTTAGGATCTAGATTATGATTTACATATTTGTTCAGTTATTAGTGAAATAAATTTAGATTTTAAAAACAAGTATTTTCCTTAAGTAATTGGGGAAAATATGAAAAGACTGGATGGAAATCTGAAAAGAAAAAATATTTGTGTACATATGAAAGAGAAATAACCTGAAACTAACTGATTCAGGGATTAAAAAAGAAAAGGGGAAACTTTTTTTCCCTCTATTATTTAAGACTTTCCTTTCATTTTATTTATTTACAAATGATAATAATAATTTTAAAAATAAGATTTTAAAATGAAAAGACATTATCAGCCTCTGCCCCCTGTTTTAGGCCTACTATTGGAGATAATTTTTAAAGTTTTTAGTTATCTGGTGATTAATTGCATAACTTTGAATCATATATATTTTTCTTCTAGTTTTTCATGGTAAAATTCTTTAGAAATAATGCCAACTTATCACTATAAATTGTGAAAAATGAGCTAAATTTCCCACTTTGGCATTCAACTCCTGATTTGTGTTAATTTTATTATTATACTGTGAAGTTTTACAACACTGACCTTCTTTTCCATATCTAATTCTTTTACCCTTTTACTCCAGTCTAATACTATAAACATAACTTGCCCCAGGAATATTTATACAATTTTAATAGTCATTAATACAGTAGAGCAAATATCACATATAATCCAACCAGAAACATATGTAACTCTGTGCTCCAAATATCTGTTGCTCAGTGAAGAGTTTACCATTCATCCAGAACCGTGAATTTGCTTTTAATTTTTCTTTGCACCTTTACGTCATATTCACTTCCTATCCCTTCTACTTTCAATTTTCTCCTTTGTAATAGAACTTTATATTTTGCTCTAGTAACTTTGTTGAGTAATTTTTTTTCATATAGGTTGCTTAGATTGTTAATGTTCTCATTCTTAGACTATTGAAAATATTCTAATATATTTTATGGGATGACTTGATAGCTTTCCATTTTATGGAATTATGAGTTCAAAGATGTTATTTTATTATAATTTGGAAGGTGTTGATTTCTATTTTCCAGTGTTCTTGATAAGAATGATGATTTAATCTAATTCTCTTCACTTTTTGGTATAGTTGATATTTATCTCTTGTATCTCAGAAGATTCTGTTTTAATGTTGGGATTTTTGATATTTTACCATAATCTGTCTTACTATGTATGAGACTTTAGTTATTGGTCTTGTTCAATAGTCAGTGGCTCCCATGAATCCAAATATCTGTGTCCTCTTCAGCTGGTAGAGAATAATTTATTAATGTGCTTTATCGAATCTAGGGTGTTGTGGACTCTAAATCATGCCATATTTTGGGTAACATTAAAAAAAAATAAAAACATTGTCAAATAAACTAATACATGCCTGAGATTGTATGATCTCAAATTTAGAGATGTTAATAATTTGAAAATAAATGTGTGTTCTAGGATCAATGAAAATATTACTTTGCCTTTGCCTTTGCCTCTATCCTCTCCCTCTTTATGGTCAGTTAGGTGGACAGCCAGCCTTTAATCTAGACCTACATCTCTTTATTGTCCTTGCCTCACACCCTTTATTTATGCTTAGTTCTCTAAAAATAAGTTTGCTTTATAATATTAACACATTATGCTGTGCTTTTTATGTATTGAAACTTTATCATATGCTTTACATGGTATCTGCACTATAATTCAATTTCACCCCACATACAAAATAAATTCTGTTCTATTTAAGGCTTATATATGAAGAGCAGAACTTAAAATAAATTAGAAAATGTATACAAAGAACTCAATAAATTAATGTAAGGTATTTTTTTTAAAAAAGTACGAAGAAGGAGAAATAATAAAGAAAGAGTAACAAGAGACATACACATGACCAAGCAGTATATGAAAAGATGTACAGCATCATCAATCATTGGGGAAATGTAAATCAATAACCATTGTGAGATATCTTTTCACACTTGTCAATATTAAGAAATACAGCAAAAGATTAGTGTTGGCAAAGATGTGGAGAAATGGGAACTTTTGCACACTGCTGGTACGTATGTAAAATGGTATAGCTGCTATTGGAAACCATAGAGTTCCCCCCAAAATGAAAGATGGCACTACCATATTATGCAACAATTTGACTTCTGAGTATATATCCAAAGAATAGAAATCAGAATCTTGGAGAGATATCTGCATTTCCATGTTCACTGAAGCATTATTCACAGTGGCCAAAATACAGAATCAACCTAAGTGTTGTGTATCAATGGACCAATGTATAAAGAAACTGTGGCGTATATGTGGAATTTTATTGTCTTAAAAAAGAAGGAAATCCTGTCATTCACAAAAAAATGGGAGAACTTTTTGGAGTGTCTTATCCTAAGTGAAATAAGCCAGCATAGAAAGACAAGTACTGCATGATTCCACTTCTATGTGGGATCTAAAATAATCTAACTCATAGAAACAGAGCATAAAATGGCAGTTGCCAGGGGCTGTGGGGTGGGGGTGGAGGGGAATAAGGAGTTGCTCTTCAGTGGGCATAATGTATCTGTAGGTAAAAATACTGTATTGTGCAGTTAAGGTTTTGTTAAGAGGATTGATCTCATATTAAGTGTTTTTATCATGATGAATTTTTAAAAGACAGTGAAATAATGGGTAAAAAAAAGAGCTGGCCACTTGCCTTACCTCTGGGCAGTGAGGGAAAGTTCTTAATAAGTAAGCCATTTAGGGACACTTGTGGTGTGGGGGTGTCTCTGGTAGCATAGGCACTTGGCAGAATGCCCATAGCTATTAAACAGTGTATTTTGTTCACATCCTTAAAATTACACATTATCTATGTCTCTCTCTCTGTCACACACACACATGCACACACACCCCAAGCTCTCAGAAGGCTGTTTCTCTAGTTTGTAAATTTTCTTGTGTCCTTGCCCTTTTCGTCTTGTAAGGCATTCATCCTTATTGATTGGTAAACTATCTTTATTTTATTAAAGGCTTCCTGGTCTGTTAAAAAGGAAAGAGAGAGAGAAAGTATGTGTGTGTGTGTGTGTGTGTGTGTGTGTGTATAGGCCAGTGTGAAATATGTTTACATACATAAAAATCAACAAAGAATTGATATTCAGATATACAAAAGAAATACCTTTTTAATTAAAAAATATTTAAGGGGTAAAAAGACCCATGAGCCAATAGAAGACTAGTCAAAGTATATGACTAAAGAAGTCACATGTGTTGACATTAAATGTGCATAAAACACTCATTCAACTTAGTATTTTATGACAAGAAAGTAAAAGCATTAGTAATTCAATTTATACACTATAATCATGGTAGAAAAAAAGTATAACAATACCAAGCATTGTCCAGAATATGGGATAAATTGCATTGCTGGTAGTAGGATTGATTATTATAGTAAAGGCAATTTGGAAAATGTTTCAAAATACTTATAAAATTGGAAAATGAACCTATTTTACCAGCTATCATTTTTATTTATAGGGGAAGAAAACTTACATTAGCACCAAGGGTTTAAATATAATGATACATTTTCTAGCATACTATCTGCTGTCAATTATTATTATCATTGTTATTATTATTTTGGCTTTTCTTTTTTGTGATTTTGTCATATTTGCTACTGGTATCTCTAGTTGGTCTGTTTTCCTGCATGATTACCTATGGAATGAAACTATCAAAAATTATTATTTCATTTCCCACATTAATAAATCATTGCTGAGAAAACATTAATGAAGTATTTCATATTAAAATATCATATTTATATTATGTTAACACATTAAAATGTTAAAAACATTTTATGTATCATTAAAACAAAACAATCTCTGTATTTTAAATTCAATTTTAATTCAACATTATATTTATTCTCAAATTATAATCATAGATGACATGTACTATCTTCTCCCCTCTGGATTTTACAAAGATATACCACCAATTTCAAATGCATTAGCATAGCGTTACTAAGCAAATTTGATATGGTTCACTCAGACTTATTCAAGTCACTAATATGAAGCTTAACTTATAAATAATACTGACAAACTTCATAGTTATCATTGTCTCCTGGAAAGTGATACCAGTTAGTTTTCAAACTTTAATAATTTGCAAATAAAACAATAAATAATTTCATAGCTGACTCACTCTGAAAACAAGTACATTTTACATTCACACCTGTTTTTTTCAGGTCATGAGAAAATAAGTTTGTAGCTCATATTATCCTGCAGAACTAGCTTGAAACTTGTCTCTACATCCATTTGCACTTTTTAATATAAAAAATTGTGCAAAAATGCATGTTTATTTAGATAGGAATGAATATTTTACTTAGAGCCTTGCCTGAAATCTCTTGCAGCTGTTTCTGAGTGTGAGAAATGTAATTGTGTTTGACGATATTCTAATTTCTTACACTATTACATTCTAGTCACATTTGATTATATTAATGCCTCAAAAGAAGTTAAATTTATTGACCACTTACCTTGTCTGGTTGGGCTAATGATATTGTTTTGGTATTGGGTCACATTTTCTGTAACATGGAACTCAGGTAACATTTATGATACCTGTCAAGGTTCATCTATAAAATGACCTAGACTTCAGATGTAAGATCAGTGATTAACTCCTGTTTCCCTGATCATTGCTTCCCTTACTTCTTCTTGGTCAAATTCTGAAATTTATAATTTCTTGGAAAATTTCTCATTTCATTTATACTGCTTTTATAAGTGCATTGGCATAAGTGAATAGAATTCTGCATTATAAAATTTGCAATGGTGGCTATAATTTTGTCATTGCTTAAACTCTTTATCGCATATCCTATATTGAGTATGAAATTTCATTTATTTTTATGCATTTATTAATATTGACTATCATATATGTTAACATGTTTCTTAGGACTTTACAATAAATACTTTACATCCTTTAGAATGAGAGATAATATTTGCCTTCCAGATCTCTGATATATCTTTTTGAGGCACTGGATGACAGGGTGGTATATGCCTTTGGTGTGTATGTATTCCTGCTTTTTTTTTTTTTTTTTTCAGAGAAAGTATGGTTGGGGGATTTCATGACTATATGCAGCACTTTGCTATCCAGTCACTGGGTGGGGATACTCCATTTATCCTTCATAATTATAGCAGGCTACTTGGAACTTTGCTCTCTTTCTTCCACCTTAACTCACATATTCATTTTTCTGCTACTGTCAGGATCAAGGAAGGTAGGTAGGGTCATGGATATGCAAGGTGTGATTCTCTTGGAATCATACCACACATGCTTTAGTACTCCTGCACTTGAGACCTTTTCTGTTTCTTATATCCACACCTACTTATGAAAAGAACTGTTGATGCCTCTGGCACATCCTACTAGTTATCAATCCAATATCCATTTTGGCCTTCTTCATTACTAATAGAAATTGTAAAAACTTCAATTTAATTTGGGGAGGCAATGTGTAAAGCTAAACAAAGGAAATGAAAACAATATTTCAAAGAGAGAGAGATTGCCATAGGACAAAGTTTTGGCCAAAGAGCTGCACAAAAATAGAAAGCCTATTTATTATTATTATTATATTATTTCTATGTTCTTCCTTTTTTTTTTTTTTGGATAGAGTCTTTTTCTGTTGCCTGGGCTAGAATGCAGTGGCATCATCACAGCTCAGTGCAACCTCAAACTCCCAGGCTCTCGTGATCCTGCCACCTCAGCCTTCTCAGTAGCTGGGACTACAGGCACGTCACTATGCCCAGCTAATTTTTTTACTTTTTGTAGAGACAGGATCTCACTATGTTGCTGAGACTTGTCTTGAACTCCTGGCCTGAAGCAATTCCCCTTCCTCAGTCTCCCAAAGTGCTGTAATTTCAGGTGTGAGCCACTGCATCAACCAAAAAGACTGTTCAAAATAGGGTCAGCTGACACAGGCTTCTCTTTCCTATGTCCATTTCCTTTTTCTGATTGCCTATGATGCGCTCTGGATTCCTGGAGGTAGAGGTATCTTCCTGAGCTCATAAAACAAAGATGCAACACTAATGACAAGTGGAACAGAAAAATATGAGAAGCCACATAATAAAATTGTGGAATCCTGGGGCTACTATACCAGCCTTATTTCTGAAAGCTTTGTCTTACAAGAAAAGTAAAATTCTTATTTAAGTTATTATTCAAGTTTTCTATGTGCCACACCAAATGGAATCCTATGTTTTCATACATAATTTTTCTTTCATTATTTAAAAGTTTTCTTAAGGTGTAATTCATACAAGTTAAACTGTACAGGGTCAAAATATGCAATTTGATATTTGTTACATTGCTACAATTGAGTTAATGAATGTATCCATGACTCTCAAAAGTTGCTCAACTTTTTATTCCCAACTATCCCTTCATGATCCCCATTCCAAGATAATCATTGATCTTTTTATGTCACTGTACTTTGGTGTAGAATTTTATATAAATGCTTTCCAAAGGAATTGTACAATGTTACATTCTCATGAGCTGTGTATAAGAGTTTAAATTCTACCACATTCTAGCTAAGACTTGGTATAGTGAGTTTTTAAATTTTAGACATTTTAATCAGAGTGTGGTGGCATATCATTGAGGTTTTAATTTGTGTTTTTCTAATAAATAATGGTACTGAGCATATTTTCATAGCCTGATACTTTTTTTTGAAGTATCAGTTGAAACATTTTGTCTGTTTTCTAATTGGCATGTTTGTTCTCTTATTAATGAATGTTGAGAACTCTTTATATATTCTAGATAAAATTCCTTTATTAGTTGTAAATTTTGCAAATATTTTCTTCCAATCTGTGGCATATCTTTTGATTTTCTTAACAGTTTCTTTTGAAAAGTAGTAGGTTTTAATTTAGATTAAGTCCAAATGACCATGTTTTTCTTTTATGAATCGTGTATTTGATGCTGTATCAAGACAGTATTTGCCTAAATCATAGTCACAAAGATTTTCTCCTATATATTTTTTCTACTTTTTTAGTTTTGGTTTTCTGTTTGGTGTACAATTCACTTCAATTTAATTTTTCTATATGGTGTGCAGTATTGATCAAAATTTGGTTTTCAATATATGAAAACCTAATCTCCCTAAACTATTTATTGGTAAAACTGTCCTTTCTCCACTGAATTTACTTTGCTCCATTGCAAATGACCAGTTGACCATATATAAGTGAATCTATTTCTGTAGTGTCTATACTGTTGTATTGATTGCTAGGATTTTAATTGAGATTATGTGAATCTATAAATCAGTTTGGGAAAAACTCCTAGACACCTCTGCTCTGTGAACTCTAGTTCACTTCACCTGTTTGGACTTTCAGCTCCAATTTCCTTAATTTAAAGAGACCACAAGACTGTCTGGATTTCTCCTGTCTGCTGTATAGACTAGAAACTCTCCCAACAGTAATCCAGGACAATTCTAGAACTCATCTATTCTGTTTTTCCTCTCCCACTGAATACTGTTCTTTGTTGTCTGATGTCCATTGTCTTGAGAACATTTGCTTTATATTAATATACTTCATTTGTCTTACTGTTGTTGTTTACATTGGGAGGATACATTTGGTCCCTGATACTCTGTATGGATCTATCATACTTAGCATTCTTTCAAGCATTTAACACTGGACTTTTACTTTTCAGTAATGTTCTATATGTTTTCCCTATTTCTGAGATTCTCCAGATTTCTTGTTTATTAAACATTGGGTTTATATAGCCTTCTACAAAACCTATATATATTTTAAATTTTTTCTATTAATATCATACTTTGTGTAGGCCAGGGAGAGCTAAGGTTTGTGCTCAGCTCATCAACTTGAAGTAATAGATTTTATGCAGAATAAATAATTCATGGTGAAAATTCAACTATAGATGTCAGATCTCAAGGAATTAAAATAAAAAATATATATTTTGTAACATTCTTCTTTTGTGACTTTATTATCACTTATTGTTGTCATTTGATTAAGAACTCAGCAATGTGAATGATGCTATATGTTGTAAAATCAAAAGTTAGCAAAAAATAATGGTCAAAATATTTTTATTTTAGATCTATATCTGTTACTGATTATCTATGTGAAATTGAGTGATTCACTTAAGTGCTCTGGATCTATGTTCCTGCTCATGAGAGTGAAATGGTCACTAAATTTCTGTCCAGTACTGACTCAGTAATTTTCTAGCAAGCAATGATTAACAATCATTTTGTGGGCGAGATCTACACAGCTTTCTATTCTCCAACTCTAAGACACTTTCCTATATAAAGATACAGATCTGTTGTTTTAAATGAGAGCTAGAGCACATTCAGAGTTTTTTCCCACCAGGTTTATAATTCTGTTCATTTTTTCCCAGCTTATCTGATCCATTACTTTTCCTTTTCAAGCTCTAACTGCCTTGAAAGGACTTATTATTTAATTTTGTTCTATATGAATTGAACTCAACATATTACATCTCTAAGGAGATATTTGAAGTCTTTTTTCTGATTGTGGTGTAAAAGATTGATCCCTTGTTAAAGGGATTTCAAATGTTGGTTGGAGAAAAGTTACTTTGGGATTAGAGGAGTTTCCCTGAGGCCAATAAAACCATGTCATGTAGATCGAATGTACTTTACTTATATGCAGTATGACTCTTTCCTGTTTTGAATGCAGAAGTCAGGGCTTGCATTATAGTGATATACTATAATAAGATTTTATGGTCTCATGAATATTGTTAATTTGGGACTCTATAACTCAACAGATATTTAGAAAACTTAGACAACATCTAGATTGCATCAAAAATAACACTTCAGAAAACAGAGAAACAGATATGTTAAAAATAAATTTAATCGATAGGAAAAATGACAAAAATGGAATCAGCAGGAAATAACCAGCAGGAAAAAAACGAAGTTATACTCTGACATTTAAAGGCATTGGGAGGCATCACATGCATCCCTACAAAAAGAGAGAACTAGATAAACTGGAAATCAGTGGCTTCTTTGAACTCATCAGAAAAATAGAAATGTGCATATCCTGAGAGAAACCCCCTAGATCTGCTTACCTGGATATGAAGTTGCTGGAGCCCAAAATAGGTACGAATATTAAAATAGTAACTTTGATGACTGTTAGTAGTTAAATGTGGATTAATGTGAGCATGAGAAACTCCTGGGGGCCTCAGTCTCAAGGGGGGCAGTCTATACTTCCATTTGTTTTATTTCTGCAAATTCCATAAGCTTGTCATGGTGAAGATATAAGAAAGATCCTCTCTTGACTCCTGCAGGTAGAAGAGAATGGTAATTATTGTGGAAAAGACCATGAGATTTCTCCATCACAACAGCCTAAACTCCAGACAAAGCACTTTTCTAATACCTTATGACAGTTAGAGGAAACTCATTCCTGCCACTCTAGCCCTTACTGTTTTTCCTATAATTAACTAAAGGGAAAAAGGTAGTCAGTAAGGGTCAAAACTTCAAGGAAACATGGTAGCCAGGAGTCAAAGTCAGTGGGAAAAACAAAATCAAAACAAAACAAAATTATACCACTGGAGAAACATTTGTGAAGGTCACAAGCCTGAGAAACAGGATCATTTAAACATGTATTTAATTGGAAGATTATAGCATGATCTTCTTCCATATATCTTTCACCACACCAACAGGGTGCCAGTTTAATAACAGGTGATTACAGTTGAAAGAGCTGTAAAACTCAGACTATTTCTGGGAAAGAGTACTTATGGAAGTCCAAAACCAAGAGAAAAGACAAAAACAAGGACATTAGACGAAATTAATGACTCTGACACCTATAGTTCCAGCAAACATTTATGCAGCCCAATTCCGAACACAAAACCTCACACTAAAGACCTTTTTTACTCAGATCCTTAAGCAGATACATCACGCTCAGCTTTAAACAAAACAGTACAAGACATCCTAAAAGATAAGAAAACACATAATCTAAAGAGACAAAGTAAGCATTGGAAGCAGGATCAAGTGTGGCAGAAATTTTGAAATTATCAGATTGAAAATTTAAAATACCTAAAATTAATGTATTAAATGCTCTTATGAAAAAATGTAGATAATATTTGAGAACAAATGAGTAATGTAATCAGAAAATAGAAACACTAAAAATCAAAGGAAATGCTAAAAATCAAAAACACTAATGAAGAGTGTTGTTGATAAGCTAAGCATTAGACTTCACATAGCTCAAGAAAAAACTAGTGAGCTTGAAGGTAGAGCAATAAGAAACTTCTAGAACTGAAATTCAAAAGGTAAATACATGAATAAAAAAACATTCAGGAACTGTGGGACAATACACAAATGTCACATCTGTATAATTGAAATTTTGAAAGGAGAAAAAACAGAAAAGAAATATTTGAAGTAATGACATACATCAAATCACAGATTCAGGAAGCTCAGAGAATACAAAACAGAATATATACAAAAGCATAAAATATAACAAAAGTAAACAAACAAACAACCCAAAAGAATACACATCTAGGCATGTTATTAATATATTTAAACTGCAGAAAAACAAAAAAAAAAGACAGAAAGAAGCCAGATTAAAAAAACCTCTAAATATATAAGAATAATAATAGCCTCCTCATCAAGAGCCACGCAAGAAGAAAGAGAAGTCAGAAGCATTGAAAGTATTGAAAGGAAAGAATCAACTTAGAATTTTCTATCCAGCTAACTTACCCCACAAAGTTGAGGAGAAATAGTCTTTCTTAAACAAACAAAAACTGAGGAAATTTACCTCCAGTGGATCTACCTCATAGGAAATGTTAATAGAAATTCTTCAGGCAGAAGGAAAATGACATAGGTCAGAAATTATGTTTAAAAAGACCATGGAGTAGTTATAAATGAAAGTAAAATAAAATCTTTTATTTTTCTTATGCTTATTTGATCTAAAGGATAATTTTTTATTTAAAGTAATAATCGTACCACTGTATTGGGTGATTATAGCATATAGATAAGTAAAACAAATTCAGCAATATCTCAAGTGATGGGAGAAAGGAATTAAGAATATTATGGTGAAAAGAACCTGTACCACATGGAATATGGTACAATAATGTTATTTGAAGGTGGATTTAGCTTAGATAAAACTGTTTATTTTATAAACTCAAGAGTAGCACCAGAAAGTTTTCAAAAGAAGGTGCAATAGGTATGAAAAGAGAGTATATAAAATGAAAAAGTATAAAATGCTCAGTTCAAATCAGAGAATGATAAGAGGGAAGAAACAGAACAAATGCAACACATGGAAAACACAAACATGGCCAGTACTAAGCTGGCACGGATCCTTTTTAAATGAATGGTCTAAATACACCAAATGAAAGACAGAGGTTGATAGAATCATTGAAAAATAAGATCCAATTATGTATTTCTTACAAGAAGCCCACTTTAGATATAAAGACTCAGGTTAAAAGTGAAATGATGCGGAAAGATATATTATGATAAAATTATATGAAATAAAGCTAGAGTAAATATATTATTTTTGGGCAAATCAGACTTCAGAAGATGGAATAAATCAGTGATAAAAGCAGTATTCCATAATGATAAAGAGCTCTGAATTCTCTAGAAAGATATCATGATTCCAAACATTTATACAGCACTACAGCTTCAAAATACATGAGGCAGAATGAATAGGAGACGTAGACAAATCCACTGTTATATTTGGAGAATTCCACAGTTTTCTATCACTAATGGTTAGGTCAAGTAGGCAGAAAATCACTAAGGTTATAGATGACCAGAACAGACTATCAATCAACACTACCTAATTTACATTTATAGAAAAAAATCAATACAATTAATAAACCTCGAGCCAGACTAACAAGGAAAAATAAGATACACATTAACAATAATAGAAGTGACATAGGGGCTATCACTACTTGTCTCATGAACATTAAAAGAGTAATAAAGGAATGCTATGAATAATTCCATGCCTGCAAATTTTATAACTTAGATAAAATGGACCAATGAATTTTTGAAAGATGCGATCTATCAAAACTCACACAAGCAGAAATAGATAACCAGAATAGATCCTGAGAAGTCCAGCTCCTGGCCAAAACAAACAAATAAACAAACAAACAAACAAAAACATGTGACCTTTCAGATCTACTATAAGCAATTACAAAAGCTTTACCTGGCAGGCATCACTGCAGAAAGTTGCCCTCCCCACTGCAGACTTGGTGCACAGTCAGTGTGTTGCAATTTTGAAGGGAGTTGCACTCAAGGACTCTGGTGCCCTGTGGCTGGATATCCTTTTATGTGTATCTGCATTCTTAGCCCAGAAGTGTTCATGTGGAAGCCTTTTTCTCTGGGCTGTGGGCTGGGGCCTTCCTCAGGTGCCTCTGTTGAGATCCTGAGGTAGGAGGTGGGTTTGCAGACACTTTTACTACTCTGATCCAGTACTTGGTAATTTTCCACTCTTAGCCTTTCTCTACTCCCTCCTCCAAGCCTCAGCATCCATAAAACTCAGAAGCTTTTTGTTCTTATCTCCCTTTTTTTTTGTTTTAAACCATAAACAATTTTTTATTGTTTTCCTTAGTTTTTTTATTTTGATTTCAAAATATTACGGGGATACAAATGTTTTTGGTTACATGGATTGTATCATGTTTGTAATGCTTGAGTTAGGGCTGCAAGTGTGCCCAGATAGTGTTCACTGTACATGTTAGGTAAGTTTTTGCCCATTCCCTCCTTCCCCTCCCCCAAATTGATTTATACTGAATATTACTTTTTTCTGTGCACATGGATGCTCATTGGTTAGTTGCAATTTTAATAGCAAGTATATGTGATGCTTGTTTTTCCATTCTTTAGATACTTCACTTAGAAAAATGGTTTCCAGTTCCAACCAAATTGTTGCAAAAGGCATTAATTCACTCTTTTTTATGGCTGGATAGTATTCCATGATATACATATACCACATTTTGTTAATCTACTCATGAACTGATGGGCTCTTGAGGCAATTCCACATCTTTGCAATTGTGAATTGTGCTGCAATAAACAAACATTCAAGTGCAGGTGTCTTTTTGATAAAATGACTTCATTTCCTTTGGGTAAATACCCAGTAGTGGGATTGCTGGATCAAATGATAGGTCTACTTTTACTTCTTTGAGGAATCCCCATACTGTTTTCCATAGAGGTTGTACTAATTTGCAGTCCCACCAACAATGTGTAAGTTTTCCTTTCTCTCTGCATCCATGCCAGCGTCAATTGTTTTGAGACTTTTTAATAAAAGCCATTCTAACTGGGGTAAGGGGACATCTCATTGTGCTTTTAATTTGCATTTCCATGATGATTAGTGACACTGAGCAATTTTCATATGTTTATTGGCTGTTTGTCTATCCTCCTTACTGATTTGCTTGAGTTCTCTGTCGATTCTGATTATTAGCCTTTTACCCTCCACTGTACTGATACACCTGACCCTCCATCAGTGAACTGGCCCATCTGGGGAAATGGACCAGGGACAGTAGGCATTTTCTCTGGATTTAGCCTCTTGCTTATACTATTGCAGTAAGTGATTAAAGGCTTTACTGTTACTTTAATTCTGGCATGTTTTTGCTTTAATTGATTACTGACACCTGGTGTTCAGCACTCTCTCCAGCTCAGCTGAGATCTTGACAGCTCTATATCTAGTAAATAAATGTAATCAACAATTAATAACTTTCAAAAAAGAAAACACTCAGCCAGATAGAATCACTGGTAAATTCTACCAAACATTTATGAAGGAAATATAATCTCTCCACACTCTCCCCCAGAAAGCAGGTGCAGAGAAAACTCTTCTTGAATCATTGTATAAAGCTAACATTACATTATTATGAAAACCATATAAAGACATTACAGAAAGTAAAACTACAAAACATTCTCCTGAAATAGGAAATGAAGAATCTCAATAAAATAATACCAAATTGAATCAAACAATGCACAGAAATAATTATATCCCATGAACAAATATTATTTATTCAAATAATTCAAGGCTAGTTTAACATGCAAAAATCAATACCATATCAACAGGCTAATGATGAAAAACATGATCATATTAATTGACATGCAGAAAAAGTATTTGACAAAATCCAATATCAATTTATGAAAAAGATTACAGCATACTAGGATAGAGATCTTCCTTAACTTAATGAAGAATATCTAAATAAAACCAATAGGCAATATCATATATAATGATGAAAGCTGGGACACTTTATCGTTAAGATCAATAAATGTGATTCAGCACATAAACAGAAGCAAAACCAAAGACCATATGATCATCTCAATAAAGGTAGAAAAAAGATTTGACAAAATGCAATTTCATTTCATGATAATTACTCTCAACAAACTCGGCAGAGAAGGAACATAATTCAAAATTATAAACCCACATATGGCAAACCCATAGCTAACACCATACTGAATGGGGAAAAGTTGAAGGCATTCCAACCAAGAACTGGAAGAAGACAAGGGTGCCCACTGTCAAACTTCTATTTAACATAGTGTTGGAAGTCCTAGCCCAAAAAATCAGGCAAAAGAAATAAATAAAGGGTATCTACATTGGGAAAGTGGAAGTCAAACTACCCCTTCTTGCTGTCAATATGATCTGACATCTACAAAACTCCAAATTCCATCAACAGACTTCTGGAATTGATAAATAAATTCAGCAAAGAGTCAGGTCATAAAATCAATGTACATAAATTGGTAGAATTCCTATACACCCATAACAGTCAAGCCTGAAGTCAAATCAAAGACTTAATAATATTCACAATTGCTACAAAGAGAATAAAATACCTAGGAATGTATTTAACAAAGCAGATAAGAGATCTCTTCTACAAAGAGAACTATCGAACACCGAGGAAAGAAATTGTGGATGAGACAAATGGAGAAACACGTCATATTCATGGATTAGTAGAATCAACATTGTTGACATGTCCATATTATCCAGAGTGATTTACAAATTCAATGCAATCCCCATCAAAGTATCAACATCATATTTCACAGATCTGGAAAAAATCATTCTATGCTTCTTTTGGAACCAGGAAAGAGCTTGAATAGCCAAACCAATCTTCAGCAAAAAGAACAGATCTGAAAGCATCACGTTACCAGATTTCAAAGTATGCTACAAGGCTATAGTAACCAAAATGGCATGTAATTGGCACAAAAACAGAGACATAGATCAATGGAGCAAAACAGAAAATTCAGATATAAAAGCATCCACATACAGTCAACTGGTCTTTGACAAAGTGGACAATAACATGCACTGTGGAAAAGAAACCCTATTCAATAAATGGTTCTGGAGAAATTAGATAGCTCCATGCAGAAGAATGAAACAGGATCCATATCTCTCATCATTCACAAAATTAAGATGGATAAAACTCTTAAATCTAAGGCATAGAACCATTAGAATTCTCTAACAAAATGTAGGAAAAACTCTTCTATATGTCAGTCTAGGCAAAGAATTTATGAAAAGGACTCCAATGGCAATCACAGTAACAGCAAAAATAAATAAATGGGACTTGATTAAACTAAAAAGCTTTTTCACAGGTAAGGAAAAAAATCAACAGAGCAAATAGACAGTCTGCAGAATGGGAGACTATATTTGCATGCTATACATGTGATAAAGGGCTAATAACCAGAATCTACATAGAACTCAAGCAAATCAGCAAGAAAAAAAATCAAACAACCCCATTAAAAAGTGGGCGAAAGACATGAACAAAAGCTTTTCAAAAGAAAATAGACTAATGGCCAATAAACATAAAAAAATGCTCAACATCTCTAATCGTCAGAGAAATGCAAATTAAAACCGCAATGAAATATCATTTAACTCTAATGAAAATGGCTTTTATAAAAACGTCCCAAAACAACAGATTCCAGAATGAATGCAGAGAGAAAGGAACACCTACACACTGCTGGTAGAACTGCAAACTAGTACAGCCTCTATGGAAAGTAGTATGAAGATACCTCAAGGAACTAAAAATAGACCTACCATTTGATCCAGCAATCCCACTACTGGATATTCCCAAAGAAAAAAAAGTCATTTTTGTCAGAAAGGCACTTTCACTCAAATGTTTATTGCAGCACAATTCACAATTGCAAAGATGTGGTATCAACCCAATTGCCCATTAATACATGAGTGGATTAATAAAATGTGGTATATGTATACTTTGGAGTACTACTCAACCATAAATAATGGTAAACTAATACCTTTTATAATAACCTGGATGGAACTGAAGACCATTCTTGTAGGTGAAGTATTATGATAATGAAAGAGCAAACACCACATGTACTCACTATTAAATTGGAACTAATTAATCAACACTCATGTGCACTTATGGAACTAAAACTCAATGGAAATCAAACAGATATCAGAGGAAGGAGATGAAGGGTAAATTCACACCTAACGGTACAATGCACACTATCTGGGTGATGGGCACACTTAAAACTTTGACTCAAATTGTACAAAGGCAATTCATGTAACTAAAATGTTTCCACCTCTGTAATATTCTGAAAGTTAAAAATAATATTAGTAGTGCAATATGATAAAAAATAGATAAATGTATATAATTTGTGTGGAAAGAAAGGTAGAAATAATTTGTGGTATGCCATATAGTTAAAAAAATCTACAAGAAAATCTCAATCTCTATACTAATAAATGAGTATAGCCTATTTTTAGGATATAAGTTCAATATGCAAAAATCTATTGCCTTCCTATTTTCAGTTAATGGACAATTGGAATTTGAAATTGCAAAAGCAGTATCACTTATAATAGCACCAAAATATAAAGTATTCAGGAAATAATCTAACAAAATTTGCATGTGATTGATCTGTAGGAAACTAACAATATGATAAAAAAATCAAGTAAATGATGAAATATTTCATGATCATGAATTGGAATACCTCAATATTGTTAAGATGCCATTTTTTCCCAACTTGATTTGTAGATTAAACACAATTCAAATCACTACTTCAGCCAGTTTTTTGCAGATATTAAAAAATAATTCAAGAAGTTATATGGACAGGCAAATCACTAGACTATCCAACACAATTCTGAAGATGAAGAATAAAGCTGGAGAACTTACAATACCTGATTTTAAGACTAAGTACGAAGCTGCAGTAATCAAGATAGCATAACATAAGGAAATGAATAGACATGTAGATCAGAGAAACTAAATAGAGAAATCAAAACAGACTATGTAATTAGTAATTTTTGAAAAATGCACTAAGGGAATTTTAGTGATTAGTTTTTAGATACTACACAAACAGTACAGTGAAGGAAATAATTTATAAATTGAGCTTTATTAAAATTAAAATTGTCTTTTCAGGAAAGGTTCTGTTAAGAGAATAAAACCACAGTCTAGAAGAAAATATTTTCAAAATTTATATCTAATAACGGACTTATCTCCAAAGATACAAAAAAATTTAAAACACATCAGTGAGCAAACAAATCAGCCAATTCAAAATGGGCAGAGAATCAAAACACTCACCAAAGAAAATACACTGATAGCGAAAAATGATGTCTGACATCAGTTTTTCATTTGGGAAGTGCAAACTAAAACTGCAACACCACCTATTAGAATATTTAAAATCAAAACAAGCTGCAATATTAATTAATGAAGAAGATATGGAGCAACAATAACTTTCATTCATTGCTGGTGGGAACGCAAAATAGCATGACCACTTTGGAAGACAGTTTGGCAGTTTCTTACAAGTTTAATCTTACCATATGATGCTGTAATGGCGCCCCCTAGGTATTTACCCAGCTGCTTAAGATTTTATGTCCATGTAAAAATCTGCACAGAAATATTTATACCAGTTGTGTACATAACTACCCCAAGCTAGAAGCAAACTAGATGGTCTTCAACAAATGAATAAGCAAAATAATACAATGGCGTACTATTCAGTGTTCAAAAGGAATGTTCTGTCAAGCCATGCAAACCCATGGATGAATTTTAAATGTATGCTGCTACTCTGCAAAAACTACAGTCTGTATGGCTCTATATGACATTTGGAAAAGGCAAAACTATAGAAACATAAGCAGATCTGGGGCTGGCAGGAATAGGTGAAGCACAGGGAATTTAAAAAAATTAATTTTTAATTTTAGAACAGTTTTTGATTTGCAGAAAAATTGTGAGTATAGTATTGAGGGTTCTCATATACTGCATACCTAGTTTCTCCCACTATAAACTTCTTATATTAATGCGGGTCAGGTCATTTGTTAAAAATTAATGAAACAATGTTGATGCATTATTATTTACTTAAATCTCTACATTATTAAAATATTTTAGTTTATTATTATTTCAGAATATTATGGGGGTACAAATATTTTGGTTACACATAATGACGTAGCCTCACCCAAGCCAAGGTTACAAGAATTTCCTTCCCCCATACAGCACACTCCACATCCATTAGTTGTGAGTTCACCCGCCCCCCTCCAACCTGACCACCACCCAGTGAATATTACTACCATGTGAGCACCTTAGTGTTGATCAGTTAGTACCAATTTGACGGTGAGTACATGTGGTGCTTGTTTCTCCATTCTGTGATACCTCACTTCGAAGGATGGGCTCAATCTCTATCCAGGATAATATAAGAGGTGCTAGTTCACCATTGTTTTTTGTACTTGAGTAGTATACATATACCACATATAGTATACATATACCACATTTTAGTTTTTAATTATTTTTTCTCTGTGCCAGGAACTTATGTAGGGTATTATATTATATTTAGCTGTCATGTCTCCTTAGGTTCTTCTTGGCTATGGTAATTCCTCGGACTTTTCTTCCTTTTGATGACCTCAGAATTTTGATAGTACTGCTTAGATATTTTGCAGAATGCTCCTAAAGTAGAATTTGTCTCTTTTTTTCCTTTTCATTTTGTTTTGCTTTGTTTTGATGATAATACTAGGGTGGGTTTGGTGGAGGAAGTCACGGAGCTAAAGTGCCATTTTTATCGCTTTATATCAAGGGTGCATACCAACAACATTGTTAATGTTGATGTTGACTTTGATCACTTAGTTGGGGCAGTGTTGAGTTTTACTCCTGGATAGTTACTCTCTTCCTTGTCCCTTTTCATACCATACTCTGAACAAACTGACTATGTGCACCTTACATTTAGGAAAGGGGTAGTTATAGTCCACCTCCCTGAAGAGGGGCACCCACATAAATTGTCTAGATTTATTTTATCTCCTCAATACATTTATTTCTCAAATCATTCTCTTATCTCATTATGAGTTCTTATATATTTATTTTATACTTTGGGCTATAATCCAATATATTATCATCATCATCATTATTGTTTTGCTGTAATTATTCTTGTCTTCGACATAAGGAGCTCTTTCAGTTGACTTCTGTGTTCCTTTAATATAACCCCATGAATTTAGATTTTATTTTAAGCACTTCTTTTTTTTTTTTTTTTTGAGACAGAGTCTCGCTTTGTTGCCCAGGCTAGAGTGAGTGCCGTGGCGTCAGCCTAGCTCACAGCAACCTCAAACTCCTGGGCTCAAGTTTCTATATATTTTTAGTTGGCCAATTAATTTCTTTCTATTTATAGTAGAGATGAGGTCTCACTCTTGCTTGCTCAGGCTGGTTTCGAACTCCTGACCTCGAGCAATCTGCCCGCCTCGGCCTCCCAGAGTGCTAAGATTACAGGCATGAGCCACAGCACCCGGCCTAAGCAATTTTTCACTTTCTGGCACTACAAATTGTGTTGCATGTTTCCTGCCTGTGTCCTATAATCAGCAGTTTCACCAAGAATACAAGGATACTTGGTACCTTTTACTGGAAAATGGTATTTGAAACTAAGGTCTGGATACTGGATGTGCTCGTTACTATTGAGCTGTTGTTGCTCATAGGTCCCCTCAGCTGACCACGTGAGGAGATGTGTGTGTATGCTAGCCTATATGCATGTACCTATCTATAAATATTTCTATATAAAGTCATCTGTATCTTTATTTAGCTAAATTTGAATTCATAGTGATTTATGCATCTCTAACTCATTACCACAGAGATTATTCTAGGCTCATCACCTTCCTTTCCTCTTAATTCCCACTGCAACAGTTAGAAATATGGCTCTTTCCACTCTCTATCTATCATACTATCACACATAAAAAAATATTGTAGGGAAAGTTTCTATATAGTTTACATATGAGATTCCTTGAAATGGGATATTTAGGGGAGGTCCATATAATGAAAACTTGATGTATGGTATATAGGAACCTTCTGCATTTTCTCCTAAACTTTTCTATAAATGTACAACCAATCAAAATTTTAAAAAAGAAGATTAGAAAAAAATGGGCATTATTATATATTTTGCTTTTTTCTTTTATGCTTAATTCAAATACTCCAAGGTTATTATATATTCTTAGAAAGGGATTATTGAATGGAAGCATAAAGTATTCTGTTTGACAACTATGATATAATTGCTTAACTCTATTTACATATTTAAAAATATTTGGTTGTTTTAAATGTGGTGGCATTACATGTGACAATCTAATGAGCATTTGTAAGAGTATATCTTTGGTCATACTTTATATTATTTCATTTTTATTATTTCATTTCATTGCTAGAAGTGGGAGTAACAGAATAAAATATTTGGAAATTGTAAATTATATATATATACTGAAAAGAAAGGTTGAACTTATTGTAATTTTTTTTCTGAGGTTAATGTGAATTGAGTCCACTTTATCCTAGAAAATATTGTTTAGTATCCTTTTAAAATATTTGCATATTTTATATTTTATGATATTAGATTTCTATTATTTAATTACATTGATGAGGTTGATAATTGTTTCTACATCTATCAACCATTTCTAGTGATATTACACTATTCATTACATCTCTTAAATCTTTATCAATCTCACATTCTACCATTATTCGTTTAATGAAAATTGCTCTATTGCTTCTTTATAAATTTTGCCAGAGCTTTATTTTCATTAATGTGGTTTTGATTTTCTGAGAGATTTAATTTAAGTAAAATTTTCACAGTAATTAGCAGAATTAAATGTAATCATACCAAAAAGAAAAAGAAAAAAGGAAAGGTTGAGTAATCTAATAAGAATTGGTGTGAGATTGTAGTTAAATTAGATAATATTCAGAAGCACAACTCTTTATATTTGCCAAATTTTATACCTTGAAAAGGGTTTGAAATCCAGTACACTTTAAGAATAGCATAATATTTTAAGTCAGATCTCATTCTCCAACTAAACTTTGTCAATAACTAACTATTTGGTCCTGAACAATGTATGTAATTTTGCAGGGGGTTAGGGGGGGGGCTTCTTTCTCATTTAGAAAGAAGGGCCAGTATATTTACAGCACCCACCCTGAGGGCTGTTGGAAAGGTGAAACTACAAAAGAAAAACACGAGACCTTTCTCTCAAATAGAAAGCACTCAATAAATGACGTTTGTGGCATTGCTGTTGCTGCTGATGATGACAAAGGCGAACATTATTACACAAGAATTATTTTTCCAGCTATATTGAGGTATAAGTGGCAAAATCATATAAATTTCAGATGTGCAACATGGTGATACACACGAATTCCTGCACTATATCAGTAATGCATTTAAGATAGTCATTTTCTTATTGTTACACAATACTGAAACAGGTAGAGTTTAGGTGACTGCCTGTCTCATATCTTGTAAGCATCAGAATGAAAAAAAGAGTATTGGTTCTCAGTTTTTGTTCCATGCCCTTCTCCTGTACCATAATTCCACTTATATCTCAGAGCAAGTATTATATTTGAAGATTAGCTACTCATTGTATATTTACATGACCATAGCTTATTTTAGATCATTTTGTTGCTGCTTGAATAATTAGACCCAGTAAGTTGATAATTCTTCATTTTGGGGTCACTGTACTATTTCTATTCCACTTAACATTTCAGCAGTTACTTCTGTGATGACATGGCAACTCCTTGTCAAATTCACAGATGATTTCCATCTCAGAGGGATAACTACCATTTCATGAAAGACCAAATCAGGATAGAATGCATTTTTTAAAAGGCAGAATGCTTGAATATCAATTACCACAGAACAATACAAACAATGTAACAATGTACATATCTTACAAAATAATAATTTACATTTGTAAAAAATGAGGGCTGGGTAAAGAAAGATAGGTAATTAGAATTGGGCGGGGGTCAAAAATCCTTGCATGTTGATTGTATTATTATTTTATGACAATATGAAGTGCTGTTAAAAGCACAAAATCAAGATAATTGTTATTGACTAGATATTTTTAAAAAATTTGTAAAATCTATATCAAAGAACTTGGCTTAGCTGAAAGTGATCATAGTGCTTAAAGGATATATTATTGATTGATAAGCATATTGTCATAGTGAGAAACTGATAACATGGAATGAGTCTGGGATACTGTATGATTTCAAAGCTTCATTGCATAAATGTTATAAAATAAACATGGCATTTACAATATAAAAATAAGAGCACTTTATTTTATATTAAATATATACCTTAAAATACCTTATTTATATACCTTAAGGTATATAAATATAATTAAGTCAGAATCATTACCTTTAAAGTGACTATAGTTAGGAAAGTAAAAAAATCAGGAAAAAATTAAGTCAGTGTAGCATCATGATTAGGATCATAGACCCAGGGCTTCACAGTTTAGGTTTGAATCTGGCTCTTCTACTTACAAATCATGTTACCACTGGCAATTTAGGCTTTTAGCACTTGGCTGTGACCTAAATTTAATAGACAAAAAAGCTTGTTATATTTCTGGGAGCACTCTATTTTCTAAAGTTTCCGAAATAAAATATGATGACTCAGGACCTACAACAAAACTTGTATCCTCAGATGTCTATGTATATCCTGTGGGCTAAAAGCAGTTGCTCAGAACCCACGGAGGAGGTATTTTATAAGGTCTCTTTCAGATAGAGCAACAGGGATAATGAAGAAGGCAAAACCTCCAGGAGGGCAGAGTCTGGGTCTTTGGAGAACAAGAGTGCTATTCCCAGGGAAAAGGTCTGAAGGGAAGTCTCCCGCCTCCATCCTCACTTAATTGCCCGCCCAGAGGCATTTCTGAATTTCAGAATTATGATAGACCAGGACTGTTCTCTTTTTTCTTCTTCACTTCTCCAAATGAAGGTATTTATTATAAATATATTATCCTTGTTCCATCAATATCAACTAAATATATGACTAACTATAAGAAGAGGAAGCAAATTCGTACTTTAATTTCATAAGGATCTAGATCAAAGCGGTACCATCTAGTGCTGATGAAGTGATAGTGGAGCATACCGCAGAGTTTCTGGACTTTAGATTTGATGCAATGATGTTTGTGTTGGACTAGACTTTTGGATTGTTTCCTTTGAGGAAGAGGTGGGTATATTTTACCTATAGTGAAAAGAAAAGTGGATTGTCACTGGAATTAGTGCAATTCATCAAGTATTTTTGACTTTCTGGGTACAAGAATGGAATTCCTAGCTTCCTTAACCTTGGGTGGTGCTCAAGATATGATATATGTGTTAAGATGTCAATATTCCTTCTGGGCCAAAATATTTGATTGCGGGTTTAGGATCCTTCATACATCTCTGTTGCTCTGGAACAACGACAAGGACATCCAAGATTGTGGCTGCTTCATTACACTAAAGGAATCCGATGAGCATAAACTCCTGATATATCACCAGATCTTGTGTACTAAAACTGTATTTGTTGTTTTAACCCACTGATTAAGATTTTGGCATTCTTTCTTACCACATCGTAACCTAGCCTATGCTGACAGATACAGGCATGGTAGATAGATGATAGCTAGCTAGCTAGATTTAGATCTATCTACACACACATATATATTTAGCTGAATGTAAATTATCTATGTGCTTATGTGTGTATGTATGTATATAGGTATAGAAATATTGTTATATATATGTATATTTAAGATGAGGAAATTCTAGTATGTTTACAGCTAATCTGAATTATTTGAGACAGAACATAGAATTCTACAGAGAAAGAACATAAAACTACTAAAATTATGTCTTGGAAAGAGAAAGGGAAAGGGATTTAAAGCACAAATGTGGCCACTGGGCTCTATAGAAAGTCTGGAGAGTTTATCCATAACAACAGAATGCAACTGGGAGGAAAGAGAAAAGTGGTACATTATCAACTAGGCAGCTGTTGCAGTGATCACACTATTTCCTTGATAAAAACAGTGAATATAGAGGTAAAAAATGATTTAAGGAAAACTGTTTAGGTGGAAATTTCAGGACTGTTCATAGAAACAGATTCAAGAAGTACTTGACGTTGTCTCTGAATTTCTAGTGTAAGTGACTAAGAATTTGTAACATTACTGATTTAGATTAAACACAAAGGGAAGACAGGTTTAGGATGAGGAAGAGCAAAGATAAACAGTGCACATGAGAAACCTTCCACAGTAGGAAATACTGCTGACTGAGTAAAGCCAAATAATCGCGTTATTCTGAAAATAAACAAAAATTACTAACACTATTCGTTATCATCAAGCAGAGCAGATAAATTTCCATAATACTCTCAACTGAATGAATAAATTTCTTTCTGCTGTTTTACTTCTTTAAGCTTGTTTTATAATCATAAACAAATGCCCAAATAAATATAAATGTTAACTTTTCACCCTCTCTCTTGCTTTTGAACCCTTTGCCTAGAACCTTCTTTACTCTTTCTCTTGCATAAGCAGATTTTTATTCATTCATCTTTTTGTCTAATCAGCAGAGCAATCTCATAAGAGAAGGATTATATTTCTCATAATAAAAAAATAAAATGAGACAGAGATTAGGTACTTTGTCCAGTTCATACAGCTAACAAAAAGCCAAGATCAATTTCAAGTCCAAGTCTGTACAATTCTGCGTGCCATAATGGTCAACAGTAAGTGTTACTGCCAAGGACCTTAAATATTTTTTACTTTTTTAATATTATTGAACAAAGGCTCCCACTAGCGTTTATCTCTTTATGCCAACTTGAGTACTGGTCACAGGTATCTGCAAATTCTGCAACACTCTGAAATGCTGCATATACTTTACTAGTTAAGACACTCCTAGAGGAATACTCCAAATCATATACCAAGGCAACTTTTGTCTCCACAACTTCTACAGTCTTACCCAAGCTGTCCTGTTGGAAACAGCTGCTCATATCCATGTAAAAACCAAGACTATGTAGAAAACACATTGGATTTTGCTTATGAATATATCTTATTTCACTGTCATAAAGAATGACAACTGTATTACTACTTGCATAATGGTTTTTTTAAGACATAATGACTCTGATCATTTGTGGACTGGGAGTTTACATCTTCTTAATATAGCTGTACGATTAAAAACTAGGATTCTGGTCAGGCACAGTGGCTCACGCCTGTAATCCTAGCACTCTGGGAGGCCCAAGCAGGCGAATCTTTGACCTCAGGAGTTCAAGACCAGCCTGAGCAAGAGGAAGACCCCGTCTCTACTAAAAATAGAAAGAAATTAGTTGGGCAACTAAAAATATATATTAAAAAATTAGCGGGGCATGGTGGCGCATGCCTGTAGTCCCAGCCACTCGGGATGGTGAGGCAGGAGGATTGCTTGAGCCCAGGAGTTTGAAGTTGCTGTGAGCTAGGCTGACACCACGGCACTCTAGCCCGGGCAACAGAGTAAGACTCTGTCTCAAAACAAAAAACACACAAACAAAAACTAGGATTCTTTTAATCTCATCATAACTGCTAACACACATGAGATTTTATACTGTAAAGTGTAAAGAACTTTCTAATGATAAATCTTATTTGAGAACTTAGAACTCACAACAAACCTCTGAAAGGTTTTCATATAAGTAAGCAGCATTTCTATTTTGAGATGAAGAATAAATTATTAATTGTATCAGACAGAATGCATTCCTTTACATTTCTACTGCATGTGAATTATTTGACAAAGAAAGTAATCATCCTAAGAAAAGGCTTCTTTTTGAGTTAAAAGTACTACAAATAAATGTATTAAGTTCAGTCAAATAAATAATAAATTGAAAAAGAAATAATAAAAGCATCTATTTGAATAGACAGGTCAAAAATTAAAACTTTTCAAATGTTATTCTATAGAGGTAGCTTTACTTTGCCAGTTTAATATTAATCTTCATATTATTATATCTTCACTCTCATATTAAACATTGCAAGTTAAGCAGGCAAGTATTTATTCAAATCCCAATTTATATTAACTTTGAAGCTGCCAGAAAAATCACAGAAAAAAGTAAATACACTGTGTATAATTATACTAAAATAAAACAATGAATCATACATTGAATATGAACAACAGATAGCATAAAGGACTATGTGACCCCACACTATTTATCCTCAGAGTAGATATCATAAATTTTAAGATAAAATGACATATGTTGGAAAATAACTGTCAGAACTGTGTTTAGCTTGGTGTTTGCCAATTTAAAGATCAAAAAATGAATTAGCATATTCTGGAGATTTTACATTGCACAAGAAGAAGATTGAAATATTATTCTCACAAAATAAAACTACATTATGATTTACAATAAAGGATACTTAATAACATAAGATCAATTTCTTTAGTACTATTTTCCTAGGTTTTTTCTCAGCATTAATGAAATTAATAAGTTATTTAACTATAATTATAAATAAATTTCCTTTTTGTAAACTCTCTTGATGAATAAATGATTGGCATAATATTTTCTTCAACTTTTATTTTGCAAATAATACAGTAAGTCACATATTCTCAGTATATTCATGAAATTTTCCAATACATTTCAAATTTGGTATACAACTTTTAATAGTGTTAAAAATTTTGATTTACTATATAAATGAACATAGAATACAATGGATAATTGTGACTGAAAGGTTATTAAACTGCTACCATGTTGAACAATTTTATTTATCCATTTTTTATAATACTTTTAAACTTTATTTAGATTATTTTTCACTAAAGCTGTTGAATCTGTTCTGCTACACTTAGCAAATGTCTAGCATTAGCCTGACTTATTTTGAGAAGTTTTTCGTTATTATTGCTGGAGGTTTTGGTTTACTACTAAAGATTTGTTATACTTTTTAAAATATAAAACACAATAAATACAAAATCGTCATAAGAATGAAGCTTAATGAATGGTTACAAAGCTAGTACCTCAGCAACCATTACCCAGAGCAGGAAATAAAAAAGCACTATCGCCTAGGAAACTCTCACTTGCCCATTCACTCATAACCTCCTCATCCCCTGCCTAATATTAACTCTACTTTGATCCACCAAACTATAGTTTTATGTTTCAATTTTTATATAAATTTAACCAGGCATTGTTATTTTCTATAAAGTTTAATATACACAAGTACATCTTTTTGGTCTGTCATCTCTTACTCACCATTATATTTGTGATCTGTCCATGTTTATATTCATAATTTGGTTGCTGTTTAATATGAAATGGTATGAAAATATTGCAATTGATTTACCAGTTCTACTTTTGCTACAAATGTGGGTTATTTTATTTAATAGTTTTATTTATTATGAACAATGATATTTTTAATACTTTTATGTATATCTTTTTGTACACATATAAATGTGTTTATTTGGGATATAATCCTGGAATTGAAATTGCTAAACCAAAGATATATATATATATATATATATATATATATATATATATATATATATCACTTCAACTCTGGTAGATACTGCCAACCTGAATTGAAAAATATTATATATTATATATACCAGCTTTTATTTCTAACAACAGTGTAGGAAGTTTATTTACCCCACATGCTTTTTATCACTTGGTATTTTCACAATGTTTAATCTTCACACTTCTGATGGGCATGTAGTGGTATTTCATTATAGTTTTAAGTTGAAATTTTGTAATTGCAAATGCGGTTGGTCACAATTTCATATTTTATTAAAATGCCCTCTTAATCACTTGTTCTTGAATTTTGCCCAGTTTTCTAAATGGCATGATTATATATTTCTTAGAGTTGTAGTTTTGTCAATAATCTGTATACTAGTTTACTTTCTCTGTTTTAGTTCTATCAGTTGCAAATATATACCTGTGGCTTATCGTTTGTTTTTTCACTCTCTTGACTATCTACAATACATAAACTAAAGGTTCTAATTTCAATTTAGTCTCATTTTTCTATTTTTCATCTGTGAAGATTGGCCTTCTTTTTTGTTTTTGGCTAGTATAAGAATATTCCCTACCTCAAGATCATGAATATATTCTCCTATATCCTCTTCTACTAGCCTTATAATTTTGCATTTTACACTTAATATATTTATATGTATTATATTTGTATGTCAGATAGGGGTCAAATTTCATTTTTAAACATTGATATGCAATTAATATACAACATTTATCTAAAAAAAACAGTGACTTCCCTGGTGCTATCTAATGCCATCTTTATCACAAATCAATTTTCTATGTGTTGATAGGACAGTTTTTCTTGGGCTTACATGCTTTTCTATTGGTCTCTTTGTCTTGCCTTACAATGAAAAAAAGGCACTTTTTAATAAATCTAGCTTTATCTTAGTTCTTGGTAAATGGAAGAGTAAATCCTTCCACATTATTTTTCTCTGCAAAAGTACTTTATCTCTATTTGGCCCTGTGTCTTTCCATTTGTTTTTGAATCAGTTTCTCAAACACAACCAAAAGTAAATGAATAAATGAATAGATAGATAGATAGATAAATAAATAAATACAAACTGTTAGGATTTTTACTGTGGTTGCATTTCATCTATAGGTAGTCATAGAAGTATTTTTGTATTTACAATATTGAATTTTTAATATGTAATTATGATATTTTCTTCTATTTATTTAGGTATAAAAAATTCCCTGCAATGTTTTGTAGTCTTCAATCTATTGAAAGATCTTAAAGGCTTTTTATTAAATTTATTTCTAAGTATCCTGTGTTTTTAATGTTATCTTTTAAAATTCCATTTAATAAATGTTTGTATATAAAAGTGTAATTGATACAGAAACCTGACAAACTCAATTTTTAGTTCTCTTAATTTATTGATAGATATTTTTAATTTGATGTACATGATTATAATATCGGCTAATACAGTTCTTCCTTTCCAAACTTTATATAATTTATTAGAATAATATAATTTATGTAGAGAAGGAAAGATCATCCATCTTGGGTAGGTATAAGCAGAGTCAATACAAGGAAAGTCCTGAGTTGGTCCAAAAGAGATGACACATGAGCTGAATCTTGGAAAAAATGTAGAAGTAAATTAGATAAATGAGGACAGAAGGGTATTCCAGGCAGACAAATAAAATAGGTAAATTTATGGTATCAAGAATCTATCTGACACATAACTCTAAGTTGATGGAAAACATGGACACATAAATGCAAAGTGAGGAATTTCAGGGACTATTGATGTAGGCAGAGACCACCACTTGGGAGGCACTGAACACTTTACCAAACTTGGTGATGTGAATACACCTCATAGTTGCTTGCAGACTATAAACATACCTATCCATGCTATAATGGAATTCAATGTAGTTTAGCTCCTGCTCTCTGTATAGCTATATTTGAAATTCTCCCAGTGACAGTTGAGAGCTTTGAGGGCATCCTGGGCCCATACATATTCATTTCTGTAGCAATTGTTCCAATTGTCATGCATATATGCTCAGTTTTGGGCCATGATGTGTATAGATGAATATGTGAAAGCTCTTGTCTTTGTCCCTCATGAGGACCTAACATTTGTACTCACTGAATTCTTGGTTTGGACTTAATGCTGCTTCATGAATTCCCTCCAGGAAATGTTTTTGCTGTGTGCAAGCAGCCTGCATAGGATGCAAAGCAGTTCCAAAAGAGTGCCCCAGGTCTTTAGAGAAGATGTCATCTTAGTCACCAGGGCCACCCTGTTCAGATTCAGCATTCAGGTCACTATTTGTAGTGGGGAATCCATATATGGATCTGAAGAGTGGAGTTTGTGTCTTTTCTTTTCTTAGAGCTCAAGAATTGTTCACCGGTTTTTTTTGTAATGTATATAATGCAGGAACAGCAAGATGGAAGAGATGCACACGGTGGGTGCAGGGCGTGGGGAAAGGGTGTGGAGCGTCCATGGCCTCTCTGAGCATTCCACCCTCCCGACACTGGCATGTAGCCAGCAATTGGAAGCTCTGTTCTTGTTTCTTTTTTAGTGTAATGTCTAATAGCTGTGATGCTAGTGAGCAACTTTTTCTCATTCATGATCTCTAAGAAAAATCTTTCAGCAATTCATCATCAAGTATGTTTGCTGTAGTATTTTTAAAAACAGAAACCTGTTATCAGATGAAGAAAATTTCCATCTATTAAGCGGTTTTCTGTATGTGTTGAAATGTTTAAGGTTTTTATTTTGTTAATAGAATAAACTAATTACATTTTAGAATATTATGAGAACTTAGCAGTGCATGAATAAACCTAATCTGTTTATGATATTATGTAAGTGCATTACCTCTATTCAAAAAAGACTGTTTTCCTCCCACTCTATTTAGGGTTATTTCATCTATGTTCATGTAGAATTGGCCTCTCGATTTCCTTTCTTGTAATATCCTTGCCGGAACTTGGTACCAAGACTATGATGCACTGATAAAACATGTTGGGAGAAATCCCTCTTTTTCTATTCTTTCAAAGAGTTGTCATAAGATTGGCACTGGTTTTTCCTTAAATGTTTGGTCAAATTGACCTGTGAATGAATTGACCCTAAAATTGCCTTTGTGAAGAGGTTTTTAATTTGGATTTATTTTATTTAAAAGTTGCCTGTTTTAGAAGCTAAGAATGATAATTTTTATTCACATTTTTAAATTTATTCACATGACTTTTTTTATAATATTGTCACCTTATCTTTAATGCTTTTAGGTTATATTGTGATGCCTCCTTTGTCATTAGATACTTGTGCTTTTTTCTTTTTTTGATCCTGATCAATATTCCTAATTCTTTATTAAATTTTATTTCATTATTTTTAACAAGGTAACTTTAGTTTTATTTATATATTGCTTTTATATATTTTAAATTACTTGACTTTTAATAATCTATTTCTTTCTTCTACTTTTTATTAGTTAGAGTTCTTTTTTATCTTATTGAGAATTATGCTTACTTAGGTCAATAAGTTTAACTTTTCTTCCTAATATAAGCAATTAAGGTCTTATTTTTTTTCTTCTTCTGTATTCTATCATTTTAAATTTTATTGAAGTATAATATTTATGCATTAAGGGGCTTAAAATTCACTAATCTTTAGTATACAGATTGAATATTTTTTACAAATGTGTACATCCATGTAAACATAACTCATTTCAAAATACACAGTATTTGTAGAAATGACAAAGGTTCTTTTGTACCATTTTCTAAGCAATGGGACCTTTCAGAGTTAATCAATAATTTGATTTTTATCAGCATTTTTTCTTGTGCTGAAACTTCAAATGTATGTAACACATTCTTTTAACTTTATCACAACTTAAGTTTTTTCTTTGGGCTATAAAATCTTCATGGCTGATATGGTCATGTATCACAGCTACATTCAACAACCCTAACTCTTTTAGCTTCATGACCTACATATAGTTTTGTTCAAAATGTATTTAGAACCCCCCTTTAATATATTTCAATGACAATTTTGTTCTTGAAAATCTAAGGGACTAAAATTCCATCTAAGATTTTTAAAGTCTCCTTTAAGGTTGCTTGTTGTTGTTGTTGTTGTTTTTTTCCTTTCTTTCTTTCTTTTTTTTTTTAAGTATTTCCTTAGAACAGAGTAGCAAAAAGCACATATTTAAGACTCTCTTACAGAGCATAGCTTCATGGCAAATTCATGAAAATTCTGAGAGACTCCTGTTTAATTATAGACTAGCTTTCTTTTTCTAACCTCAAATTGGTCAGACTATTATTTCTCCATATTGTTAGATTATCTAGGTTACTGGAGAGTTAACTGAAGTCTTAGGTGAGCACTACCTCCCATATGCAGCAGTGGACATTTTTAGTTGCAACATTATCCCCTTGATAAGACGTTATATCGTCTAAGCCATAAGCAAGTGCCTTCCCTTTTAGAGCAGAGCCATTATTAGGTGATGCTATTGTCAGGATCCAAATAAATCTGTCAAAATTGAAGAAATCATACTTGCCACAGACCAAATTGAGGGACTTATTTGAAGTAAGTTGTAAAATAGGCAGTGGGGAGGGGTTTGATTTCCCCATCAAGAAGGCGATACACTTTAAATCACATTTCATTCTCAGACAAAAGTCTGAATGCCATTCTAAGCAACACTAAAACCTTTTTTGTTATTTTGATGGAGAGCCCCGTGCAGCTTATAAATCAGATATAAATTTAGTGCACAAAGGCAGACCATATACCCTTTTCATGTATCCAATGTGCTGTACAAGAAGAGCAAAATGCCATCAATCTTCAAAATCTATAGTATAGTAAGGTAAAATGCTAGTGCCTCATTCCTTCACTCAGATTTTTCATCTCAGGTGCCAGGGCAGTAAAGTCTAGTAAAGTCTATAAAGAGAGCCTTATTCAGAATCTCTTGTTCCTATTCTTCGTCAGTTCTTTATAACTTTTATTCAAAACTCACTACCATTCTCATTCCTGCCTCTAGAGCTAAATTCATTATCTCTGATTCCAAACTACTAGGGGAGGGAACAAAAATCTGTGGATAAGACAGAGCAAACAGAACTTTCAGTGACATGTCTGATCTATCTGACACATCTGAGATAAATCAGGTGTGTCACATAACTAGGGTGACCCTAAGTCCCAGTTTGCTGGGAGCAGTTCTGGTGTACACCTGCTGTTCCGAAAAGAGCTATGGTTTGGGTGCTGGATAATATAGCCTCCCCAGACCTACTGAAATCTATGTGGTGGCACATGGCCCAGGAAAATTTCTTAGTCTAATGTAAAATTCATTAGTTAGGTTATTAAATCAATATATCGACAACCATTCTCATATATAATGTGGCTAATGGATTCCAATTGAATCTCTTTTACTTTTAACAATTTCCTGTTTCAGTTGAAAGAAAAATGTTTTTTCATTGTGTTACATATGCTTCTTTATTGACTAAAAAAAACAAAGCCCTATAGACTTCAGAAGAATATATTAGTAGTTTTTTGTTATTTTACATATTTATGTTATTGGGTATAGTAAAAAAAATTAAAATCATGAAGAATTTTGGATAACAAGTAAAATTAAATTTTAGTTTTGAAATATTAATATTGATAATCACAGAAAAAAGGCCATTATTTTTAAATTAACAAATGTTTGTTTCATATTCAAAAATTATATTCAAATGTATGTAATTGTAATTCACATAATTAGTTATATATATATTTGTAGTGTCGAATTTAAAAAATTATCATCAATTATATTCATATAAAAATATTTAAACAAAATACCACAAAATAAAACACTATAGTTTCAAAAATTGGATAGTTTTCTCCTATAGGGTTTTAATAAGATATATTGTTGTGACCCTCAGGAAAGCTGCATTTTGAAAATATCAACATGTTGTTAGTGAAAACTTTACTGTCAACTTTCAATTATATTGAACGTAAACTATCAGCTAGGTATTTCTAAAATACATGCTTCCTATTGTTGAGTCTTTTGTTGAGTAACATATCTTCTCTCCACTACAACGTTGTTGTTTTAATTACTTCTACACACTGTCCAAATCTGAGTGGTGTTAACCAGGAGGTCTGATGGCCCGAGAGTATGAAGTGACTGTGTAAGTGACAGGCAGAGAGTTCACAGACTTGCCAAACAGGGAGATGAGCTTAATTGCCCAAATCTTGCCCTTATTTAAAAATCACACTCAAGTCGATGGGAATTGCCTTAACTTAGGTCAACATTAAACGCTGTGTATATTGATGTCCCTGCTTCATTACAGTGGCTCAAACATCGGTCCTTGAAAGTTCTAGGGAGCATTTTTCACTTGCTTTATACATACACTAAGCTAAAGTAACCAAATCTGTTCTGATGGACTAGTCAGCACATAAAAGCTTACTAAACCCAAGAATATAGTATCTCAATACTTGTAGGTAGTTTCGTAGCTTTGCCTTTGATATTTTGCATTTTTACTCTTATGTCATCTAAAGGATTTTAGAGTGTTAATGAGTGCCTGTCTACCTCCGATCCTGTTTGGCTTATTTAATTGGCTGTAAGCCCCAGTTTGGCTCTTCAGTCCTCTTGGCCACAGGGTCCCACCGAAGGACTAGATGGACCCAGGGCAGGTAGCCATACCACCCTGACAATGGATGGAACAAAAGAAAAGTTTGGCCATAGATGCTGCCTATGACAGATCTTGGCCAAAGCAAGGGAATTGTGAAGTAAAATGCTCACCCCTCCACCGGCTGACTGAATGGACCCACTTGTGGCCAAAGGAATATCCTAAAGCAAAATTGCCTGTCAGGAGGAGGGAGGTCAGACATGCCTTATCATGCCCCCCTCCCTTCTTGGGGACATCCTTTGTAACCCATTACCAGGACTAAGGGTATCCAAGACAAACCTGCAGGTCCTCAATTTATACAAGAAATGTATGTCTGGTGACTTATCTCTGATAAACAGTTTATAAAACATTCCCAGCCTTTAGACAAAGCTTCATGTCTTTAGCCAATTACAATCCGAAGAGTCTTTAAACCCACCTATAACCTGTAAGCCCCCGCTTCGAGATGGCCCACCTTTTTGGGCCAAACCAATGTTATGTCTCCCACGTATTGATTGATGGATTTACCGGTAACCCCTGTCTCTGAAATGTATAAGAACTAAACTGTAACCCAATCACAAGGAGTCCACTTGCCCAAGGCCTCTTGGCAGTGGCTCTGGGTCATGGTCCTCAAATTTGGCTCAGAATAAATCTCTTTAAAATTAAAAAAAAAAAAAAAAAAGCTTACCCTGTGAATACATAAGATATTCTGATTCCCAAAGTGTATTTCCCCCATGGGGGGAAAAATACTTTGCTCATTTTCCTGCTTGTAGCTATCATCTCTGTGTGTGAATACTCAGCTTTTACTTATTTTATTACAGATATTACTTTCTAAGAGTCTCTTTGAAGTTATTTTTCTTTTATATCCATTCTACTCCTTGACATGGTTCTTCGTAACACTTTTGGCTGCGGCACCCTCAGCTTTAGGTTTTCCACTCTTCTGGTGCCTCCAAGAAGGTCCCTTTCGACATCCTTGTCCCCCTCCTGTCCCTCTCACAGTGATATTTTGCCTGTACTTGTTACCCAGCACTTTGTAACCTGGACATGGAGGCAGTGGAGGAGCCATTCCCTGGTTTTCCTGGTGAAGCCACAGTCTTAGGCAGACACTGTGTGCCTAGTCTCAGGGAGAGTGGTCCCAAAGTGTCCCTAACCCTCCTGGACTGTATTTCTGGATACCGTGCACATTCCTGCCTCTCTCCCAGGAGTAGACTATTTCCTATTTTACCTTCCTTGCCCCAACTGCAATGGCCTTTCTCCAGCACCCTAAAGACTGCAGTGTTTCTTTTCCTTCCCCTAACAAGCTAGGACTTCTCTTCTGCAGAATAGATAGAGAATGAAACTCAGGGTGACTTTCCCACACCTTCTTTGTTGGCTGTGGTTCTCCTCCTCTTAGGCCTAAATCACAAAGAACACTTTCTTTAAAAGGTGAGCAATTTGGTCTAAAAATTGTAGGAATTAGATTTAGCTTTGTGTATCAAATTAGAACCTGTGTTCAAATTTGAAGTGAAGGCACCAATTAGCTATCCATCAAAGATAGTGATCAAATAAAGAATAGGGATGTTATCACTGCTGTTTAAATAATCCAAAAATATTACTTAATTAAAATATAATGAATTCTTATTCCCAGAAACTCTATTAAGTAAAATTGTTCAAAGAATTAGCAAGTATGAATTATAGGCTAAAATATCTATGTTAACTTAATTACATGGAAAAATATTAAAAGTATGATAGTCGAGCTATAGGTTCTGTCCTTTATTGAAAACATAGGTTAAATAAAATTCTTTTTGTAGATGCTAGACTATTCTTATTCAAAGATAGGTTGTGCATCCAAAAGAAATATTGCCATTGGTCTTTTTAAAATCCTATTTTCTGAGAATAAGCAAAAATGTCTTTTAAAATCTTTTATTTACTCAACATGTACTGAACAAATATTTACTGAGAACTTGCAAGTCACATTCTTTCAAGGTAGAGGGATTTAAATCAATAAGCAACAAGAACAAAAAGGCAAAATATCTAGTCATCTACTTTATATTCTAGTAGAAAGAAAAAACAAATAATTAATTACAGAATATCATGTCAGATATTGATAAGTACTATGAGAATATATCAAAGCAGAATAAGTAGAGATGATGAGTAGGAAAGACTTCTATTTTAGAGGCAGTGATGATGTTGCAGTGCTCTGAGGATTTGGGATTTGAACAGATGTAAATGAAATGAAAAGGGGCAGACCAGGAAATCTGCTGATGGAAAGTCCCAGAACAGAGGATACAAATACCCTGAGCCAGGGGGATAAATGTGGCAGGACTAAGTGAGTGAAGCAAGGATTTTAGAAAATGAAATATTTTAGAAAATAAAATATTAACTTATTTAATCTTTATAACAACCCAAAAAAGTAAGACTGTTATTTATAGGTGAGAAAATAGAGGCATGTTAGAAATTCACCTAAGGTATCACATCTTATAAATGCCTGCACTTAGGTGGATATCTAGACAGACTGACGGCTAGCTATTCTACAATGCTATGGAAAGTGTAAACCATGTGCATCCTATTTGTTTTTTCTCTCTCTCTGTCTCTCTTTTTTTTTTTTTAACCACTCACTAACAGCTCTTTTCAGACTCGTGTTTTCTTAGAGCCTCCAGGACTAAGCTCATTATTTTTATATACTTGCAATGTACTCCATACGCTTCACAATGTCTTCACACCCTTCCTGGTACCTTTGAGGCCCTTGTGACTTTTTCACAAAACAAGCTTTGTCTTAATTAATTGAAACTGCTATTTCTGACCAACTGCAACATTTTTTCATCATCTTGCACCTTTAATTTTGATGGCGTATTTATTTGCTTACTTTTGTTGCTTTCACTTATTTAAAAAATGAGAGTTGTTCAGACATGTATTTAAAATACATATTCAAAAATACATATTTGAATTTCAGAAAAGAGGAAGCATAAACATTTAAACAGTTTATTATTCCTAAGATTAAAAAATATAAAAGTTGCATGACATTTTTGGATGGTGTACTTCATCTAAGGTGTATGTTTTTATGAGCAGCGAATGGGAAGTGGTAGATGGGGAAACAATTTTGAAATGGTGTGGGGTCATGTAGGAACATTGATAAGATACTATAAAGCAAACTTTGAGGGACTATCATAAATAAAGAATGAAACTTTTAAATCTGGTTCAGGCTGAAAGTCACTACTGCATAAAGCTTGGCTTGAAAGGAGAGAGGCTTGGTGCAGAAAAATCAGTGAAGTGTCATTGCCACTCTCCATGCTGGTGATAATAAGGTTTTGACATGCAAAGGCACAGGGAGTATGGAAAAGGCAGGCTTTGAAAGCTCAGGGACTGCTAGGATCTATAGGTTTCAGTTGCATTTGAATCTAGATTGTGAGGAAAAGAGAGAAACAAAAGGTAATGCTATGTTTCCATCTCAGGTAAGAGGAAGTAGAAATAAATTAAATGTCTCAACCCGACTAATTTGTCCTTGCTGTTATACACTAAGTTTTGATCTGGAGATTTGGTTTCCTGACTCTACTCCTGTTACTACCAAATGTAAATATCACTTGTGCCAATTATACTCTCTACCAAAAATTAATATGGAAATCTAGAATTCAAGTAAAAAGGAATACTTGTTTATAATACTACAGAGTGCTTTTCCACTGGTAATAAAAAAAACACACAATGTATCAACAAAATTTTTGTTACGTTTTTCCAATGCAACATAATCAGTGACATCAGTTATCTCTTGCCTATGTAACACATCATTGCAGAAGTTAGCGGTTTAAAATAATAAACGTTTAATGAGCTCATGAATCATTGAGTCAGTGTGGGCCTGGCAGGTCTCAGATGGCCTTGGTTATGTACCTACAGCAGTCAGCTGGAGAGTTAGTGGGAAGATTTGATGATTTTGCTAAGCTTGCTGGGCTCTTTCACATATTTTGGCTTTGGCTGACATAAATCAGCTGAATGACTCTGTTCTGTTTGGCTTCTCACCTTCCAAAGGTTTTTCTTATTCATATGGAGGTTTCAGGAGTCCAAGAAAGGGAGCAGAGGTATGCAAGGCCTCTTTCATCCAATGCTAGGAAGTAATATAACATCACTTCTGCATTACTCCCTCTGGCCCTAGCAAGTCAACAGTTAGCTCAGATTCAAGGAGTAAGGAAAGAGTCTCAACTCCTTAAAGAGAAGACCTGCAAAATCCATCTGCAAAAAGCATAGAAATAGAAAGGATAGATAATTGTGGCCACTCTTCCAATCTTCTGTAAGTGATCTTACATTCTTACATATTTGTAGAGAAACTTTCCCCAGCAACTTAATGCTCTGAGATTTTCCTTAAAGAATCAAGGGCTTTTTGTCTGTATCATTATACTATCAGAAGCAATTTATTACAAGAAGTTTCAAGTTGCTCACATATAATTTTACTCTTCCTCCGCTATCTCTTTGGCATACTTAAACTTGTACCCTTGGGCTTTGTCTCTGCTGGATGGTAGTACCCTACAATAAAGTTATTCATTGCTTATCCTAATGCGCCAGTTAATTGAATTTCAGTACTAGTCAACTTCAACCAAGGTCATCTTAAGTCTGCTTCTATTTTGACAGGAATCTATTAGCATCAGGAAACACCAAGAAGTTAATAGCTATATTCAAAGTTTGGTTATTTTCATTCCTTACATATTAATAAATGGAAACACATATCAAACCTTACAGTTATGAATCAGAATGTCTTTCCTAGTAAATGAATTATTGATGCTGAAGTGATTAACCTTTCATTAAAATTTAATATAAAATTCTTCCCTTCATATATCTATGTTTATTACTCAAGCCCCAGAGGTAAATATATCAAACATAGGACAGCTTAGTTATTTAAAGCACTTTTGCAACACAGAGACTCTTAAAGTCTGAAATTTTCTAATTTCTCCTGAAGTCTTTCTACTTCATGATAAAAGGGAATAGCTTCCACAAATATATGTATATTTTTTTGAAATGGATCCTACTATCTACCTTCAGGATTAATAAATCATAATTAAGGTGCTGTTCTATATTTCTACTTCACATATAAATAGAGAGGTGTAAATAAATCTTATATTTTCGCAGAGTGTTTTACTGTTTGAACGTTACTTTATATATATCCTCACCGCAACTCTGTGACATAATTATCACGTATTTTATGAGGAACTCAGTTATTTTAGGACACACTAGTTGGAACATAAATGTAGTGTCACAATTTCTGTAACCGAGAGAAGTTATGCATCCCTGTCCAGAGGACTCTTTCAAAGCATCTGTCCTATTTCTTCCTGAAGATCCACGGGGGTCATGATTCTATGATCACAACATAGCTGTCAGCTAACACAAAGGCATCACCTTTTACCTTGTCTTCTGCTTTGACTCTGCTTCTCTTTGATAAAATTCACCTTCTGAGGCCTCTAAAGGCCAGCAAATTCCCCAGCCAGTGTTTCAGTGGGCTAAAGATGGCCAGAGCTTCCTGCACATCTGCTATGCTGTTATTGTGGACAGTGCCAGTGGGCAGTGCTAGTGATATCTGACGATGTCTACGGAAGTACTACTAGGCTGACACCAGGCTGTTCTGCATTTGCTTCAGTTAATATGGAGAGAATCTCTTCCCCTGTACCATACTATGTTATATTAGCAAAAATGAACTATCTAATTTGCTAGGATTTAGAGAGTTTTCATGTGATATCAGCTCATATAAAACAATTAAAAAAGACAAAAAGAAAATCTCCACTCTGTTTATCTCTGCCCTTCCTCGTCTTAACCATCCCCTTCCTCATTCTTAATAAGAATACACTGTCCTGGGAACAATCTGAACACTATGCTTGACTCAGAATCCAATGACTAATGATCCCTGTTTAGTGAACAAACTTCTAACAGGTTTGTATTTTTCTTTCCTGGGTGATTTCCTGCACTTTTCTAGGTATATAATATAGAATATTCAAGACAATCCAAATGAGATTTGGGAGTATATTAATTTTTACTCAAGTTTCTTAATAATGAAAATTAGTGTAAATACTATAGCAAGTCCTAAAACAATATTCCATCAGTAAATTTTAAGCTGCCGCCTGACATGTATACCAAGAGATTCTCTTTTATCTGCAAAGTGAAAAATGAGGTTAAAAGTGCTCATTTCTTATTGTTTTGAAAAGAACAGAAGAAATAGAGAAGTAGTAAAGCAAAGCATTCTCAGAGCAAGTTATAATCTCCAGCTATGGAATGTATTCAATAACACATCACAATACAACTGGGGATCTGAATTTTTAGTATGAATCGAATGAGAAATGACATTTATTTCATTCTCAATATATGAAGACAAATGATAAACCTGGTGATATTCTAGGCAAAGGGGACAATATAACATGCAAAACAAGTATGATGCCTTCTCTTTGCTCATGTGCATATTAATAATACAGATAGACATTAGTGAATTATCATGACTATGTTTAATATAAATGGAAAGATGAGGCTGATGGAGGTATGTAATAGAGATTAAATGTAATCAGTAGAGTCTGAGAAGATGGAAATCTAGTGATGCATTTATCCTGCATTACTTTATTACTTTCTCCCTACTAAGGACTTATCTTACCTCTAACTCAGATAATGGTCAAATTCTTGGACATGTGACAGGAAGTTGGCTAGTCAGCAATTCATTGAAAATTTTCGACTAAGATTACAGGCAACCAACATACTTTTTTGCTTTTATATCCTAATCTCTAAGGATATTAACCCAGAAAATCAGTTTTGAAGTCTCTTCAAACATGAAGAAAGATATTATGTCCTAGGAGGGAATAATACTGACATTTAAAAAGAAATAAGGATAGGAGGTCGGTGCAACAAAGTTTTGAAAGCTCCTCTTTGAAATTATGAGCCAATAGTTTCATGAGTTAATACTTTAGCTTATTAGGAGTCTAATTGGTTTTCTGTCACCAACAAATAAAAATGTTCTACTTAATACAAAAATTGGTAACTACAAATATTATAAGTGACATCATAAAATGAGAATGGTTATAAAAAATGGGTTAGAGTCTTTGATGTTCCTCCAAAATACTACGTGAATCTGTTGATGTTTGCTTTGTTATAATGAAGCAACTGTTTAAAATATATTTCTTAAAATAAAATATTTTGTCCTCAAATCATCTGCTAATTGCTACAGTTGTTTAAGGGTGCTTGATAGGAATATGTCAGGGAATGTTTTTGTTAGCCTCATTCTTTAAATTTTACTAATGTCAAATGAAAGAGAAGCAAGAATTGACCTAATACAACTGATATGAATAATGACTTAGAAGGACAGGAAAGAAAAATTTTTTCTGAGGTGGAAAACAATTTCTGATGACTGCGTCAAACAATTGTCCTTTCCTCATTTTCCCAATTCAGTACATTCAGAAGAAATTTCCAGTATCTCCTACACTTCCATCTACCCCTCCCATTAATTCACTTATCTTCAGGGAAGGAGTTACTTCCCTATTTGATTAAATGGATAAAAAGAAACATTGCAAAAAGAAAACTTTACCTTCTCTTATACTTCTGCTTTTGGATCTACTACATGCCACAGATATTGAATCTACTATATGTGACAGACTTTGCCTCCACCTGGTGAACCTGAAGTTCAGCATTATGCAGTGACAGAGTAAGGATTATAGCAGCTTTCCAAAAAATTGAGTTTCAGTTTCTGGGTAATGTAATAAAAAGTAATGTCTAATGTATACAGAACACTCCTGGCCCAAGACACTGTTTTAAGAGCTTTACCTACGTTAACTTACTTAATACTCATAGAAAACCCATATGGTAAGTACTATTATGATTTCTATTTTTCAGATGACCAAACTAATGACAAATTGGTTTAATGAGCTGCACAAAAACAGAGCTGGTACGGGCCAGGATTTACATCCAGGCAGGCTGACTCAATAGTCCGTGCATATAACCACTATCTTAAATCACAATCTAAAATATAAATCTATGATATAGGATCTAAAATTTCTAATTAATTATCTCTCCACTTCCCAAACTATGAATCAATTGAGAAATAAATGAAGGGATTATCCAGAAACCAAAATATATATTTTGTTACTAAGAAAGATGTACTGATGCATTTTGAGTTGATGCAACATATGGTCTACTTATTTATTTTTTTCCTCCCTTGAATTGAGCCTATCTACCATTTATAAAAAGCAGATGGACAACTGAATGTTTTCGTGAAGGCATATGGGAATGTCTACTTAACCACTCGTTTGGGTTGCTGCTTTTATTACTATTATATTATTATTTACTTCTGTAAGCTTTACTGATATTTTCTTTATATTTATTGTGAAACATGAAGATATTAATTATACTTCTCTTTCATTTAATACTCTGGGAATTTTTAATCTAAAAATTGGTATTATTTTCTAGCATTATTGTTATTACTATTACCATTTTGGATCATTTCTAACCTCTATTTCTAAGGTCTAACATTCTAGGACTCTTAATTAGATATTTGACATCGTCACTCTATCTTTTTTGTTCATATTTTTTCCTCTTATATTTTTGATGTCCTTTTTCCTTTGACTTTATGCTTTGCAAAAGTTCCTAAACAATGTATCTTTCTCTTAATGTTCCTTTTATTATTATTATTTTAATTTAAGCAAACATGTTTTTAATATCTGCATATTTAGGGATCTTCTCTGCTATAGAAACTTAGCATTTAGGCTAACTAAAATGGAAATTGGTAGCTTGTCATGGTGACTCACACTTGTAATCCAGCTACTTGGGAGGCTGGGTAGGAGGATTGCTTGAGGCCAGGAGTTCAAGATTAGCCCAGGCAATATAGTTAGACTCCATCTGTAAATACATAGATAAATAAATAAATAATAATAAAAAATTGTGACAAGAGTGTGGTGATTTTATAGCAGAATCCTAAAATAAGTGATACTGGTTTAGTGACCAGACAATAAAGGCAAAGAAAATGATAACTGAAGTCAGAAATTCTCCTGTCCTTTGTTATACTGTCACAAAATACTTGGTAGATTGTCATATATTATAACTTGACAAAAATATTCACATACCTATGAGGCCTATAGCTTTTTGGATATCAATAGGAATTGTCCAGAATATTAATGTGTATTAATAATTATCCCTAGCTTCCTTTAACAAAGTATTACTATGAAAGATGATCTCAACCAGCATTTGGACAGTTTGCAAGCTGAGAATAAAAGATGTAAAGACTACAGACTAAAAGATAAGGTGTATGCTCCTACCACATCAAATATAAAGTTGTGGAAATAAAAAAAACAAACAAAAATTTGGCAGAAGGAAGAATTAAAATCACACAGTAGTTTTTGGTTCATAGCAATGATAAAATCAGCTGGGCAGGGTTTGAAAATCTCCTTAACTTGACATAGAGTGAGTCCTTAGTGTATTAGTTTTCTATTGCTGTTGTAACAAATTTCCACAAACATAGTGGATTAAAACAATAAAATGTATTCTCTTCTAGTTTGGGAGAAATGTATCAAACATTAATAATAATACTATTGGGGTACTGGGTATAACGCTACTTCTCATGCTGTTCTCAAAGGGCTCGTACCAAGGGCTCTCATTTAAAATAACAGCCCCAGTCCTGCAGCAAATTTCATATTAAATAAAGGTATCACCTTCTAACTCAAGCCTGCTATTGCAGATAGTTTTATTGTAAGTACTACTAAAATAAGGGGAAAAAATACAGATTTGAGGAAGTTATTAATAATAAGGCAAACATCAGAATTGTGTCCAAAAAAGAACATTGTATTTGGTTACTAGCCCATGCTACTAGAAGCCTGTTTAATTTTTGAGAGAAAGGTAATGACCACAAGCCTGGTCAAAAAAGAAAAGAAAAGAAAAAAATATTCAGGCTCCCAAGTATGCATCAGAAGAAGCAGGCTATGAACAGCACCCCCTAAAGGAGAGTTCTCCAACACCCATGATGGCCATGGGAGAAAATGACAAGGAAGGACCTCCAAGAGTCCATGGATTGCAATGGGTAAAGGGATTCTTCTCAGAGAAGAGAAGTAGAATCTTTTCTAAGGGTAGAAGACTGAATATCAACATCCCAAAGATATCCACATCCTAAGAAGCCCCAAACATGTGAATATGTTACCTAAATGGTAAAAGAGACTTCACATATGTGACTTAAGTTGATCTCGATGGGAAGATGATCCTGGTTCATCTCTGTGGGCCCAGCATCTCCATAAGAAAGTCCTTATAGAAGGCAGGCCAGAGGGAACAGAATCATTAGCAGGATATATGATGATGGGAACAGGAATAAAAAAGGTTGTGTGGGGCTTACCAGTAGCCAAGGAATGAAGGCAGCCTCTAGAAGCTGGAAAAGACAAGGATATAGATTTCCCCCTAATGGTTCCAGAAGGAACCAGTCTTGCTGACACCGTGATTTTTAGCTTGAAAGGACTTCTGACATCCTAAACTGTAAGAGAATAGATTCGTATTGTTCTAAGATACTAAATTTGTGCAAATACGTTGCAGCAGAAACAGAAAACTAAACCACAAAGGACACAGTCCCCTGCCAGGTTAATGAGACTTTCAAACCCTGCTCACCTGGGTTTTAGCATTGCTGTGGTTCAGGGACTCCTGTGCAATTTCAGTTCTTCTTTTTGCCAGTTGTTTGTTTTTGTTATCTTGTTCTGATTTCATAATTTTATATTCAATGTGGTGGGAGCAAATACCTTGTCTTTCAGTCCACAGGTCTCAGAACAATTAGCAGTCAAACTTGGACGCGTTGCAGAGGACAATGCATCACACGTGGATGCCAGAATTTTGTTGGATAAGGTAAAATGATGGACCACATGAAAGGGGAGAGTTGTGTTTCAGATGTGACAAGATTAATCCCATGCATTTCTACATATGCCTTAGATTGGATAGAGATATCTCCCTCAATCTATCATTCCTCTTTTCCAGGGCATAAAAATTTTCAGCCAAGAACTCTATCTTTACCCTCCACCCCCACCACCACCTTTCAGGAAACATGGGAAGCTGACTAAATTTTTACCAATGGAATATGAGCAGAAAGCAAATTCTGCTTTACTCCATCAAAAAAAAAAATTGTTGCCTGTGATGGTTCATTTTATGTGTCAATTTGAAGGGTGTTTGGGGATGAGATTAACATTTACATTGGTGAACTATGAGTAAGTAAGCAAATTGCCCTTCGCCCTGTGGGTGGGCCTCACCCAGTTAGTTGAAGGTTTGAATAGAACAAAAAGACTCGCCTCCTCTGAGCAAGAAAGAATTCTCTATCAGGCTGCCTTCAAGCTTTATTGGTAGTATCACCTCTCCTCTGTCTCTACCTGCCAGCCCCTGTACTGTAACTGTACCATATAAGCTCCCTTGGGTCTTGAACCTTCCAGCCCACACTGCAGATCAAGACTTGTCAATGTCCATAATTATGTGAGTCAATTCCTTCTCATAAATGTATTTCCCCATATATACAATTTCCATTCATTCTGTTTCTCTTAAGAACCTTTTCTAAAATACTGTGCTGAACTTTCTCTCTTTCTTCTTTATTCAAGCTGGAATGCAGATGTATCCACAATCCACTGAAGAACATGAAGGTGAGGATAACATTTTAAGGTTAGAGGGAACTTAGTAAAGCAGAATAGCTCCATAAATATGCATTGTTTCCTGCAGAGCTGTTTCAGGATAGAGCAGTAACTTATTTCCTCTCGTTGTTACTTGCATTTGTAGTTAACAAGGCAGTAGTCCCCCCTTATCTGTTGGAGATATGTTCTAAGGCACACAGTGGATGCCTAAAACCATGGATTGCACTGAACCCTATATATACTATACAAACGTTTTTGTCCTTTTCAAAATTTTACTATAGAATATTTGTTCTTACCATAGATATTAACAACCTCAGCATGGTATTTTTTCTTTCTTTCTTAAGTTAAGAAGTTTTACCTTTTCAATTAAAAGAAGCACTTCATGGCCTCCTTTTGCATATCCAAACTGCCAGCATTGCTACTCTTGTGTTTTGGGACCATTACTTAGTAAACTAAAAATTGCTTAAACACAAGTACTGTTTTACCTGGACACTCTGATAACCAAGCTGGCTACTCAGTGACTAACTGGCAGGTAGCTTATAGAGAGAGCATGGATACACTGGACAAAGGGAGAATTCACATCCTGGGTTGAGATGGAGTGGGAAGGGGGGAGATTTCATCTCACCACTTGAATTGGCACACATTTTAAAACAAATGTTTATTTCTGGAATTTTCCATTTCATATTTTTAGACTGCAGTGAAGCACGCGTAAGGGAAATCGCTAAGAGGGGACTACTATGTAGACTGCTTTCTTTTTAATTATATCCTCCTGAGGCCTAGTTGTCTACAAACATTTATAATTTTTTGAAAGATTTGAGGGATACAGTGGTTTTGTTATGTAGATGAATTGCATAGTGGTGAAATCAGGGCTTTTAGTGTGCCCTTAACGGGTAGTTTTTGATCCATCATCCCCCTCCCACTCTCCCCACTTCTTAGTTTTCAATGTCCATTATTCCACTTTATGTGACCATATGTACCCATTGTTTAGCTCCCACTTGTGAGCATATGTGATATTTGTTTTTCCATTCCTGAGATATTTCACTTAGGATAATGGTCTCCAGTTCTATCCAAGTTGCTGCAAAAGACATTACTTCATGTCCATGGTATATATCAATATACATCACATTTTCTTTATCCAGTCATCAGATGATGGACACTTAGCTTGATTCCACATGTTTGCAATTGTGACTTGTGCTGTAATATAAACATTCAAGTGCAGCTGTCTCTTTGATAAAATGGGTTCTTTTTCCTTTCAATAGTGGGATTGCTAGATCAAATGGTAGGTCTACTTTTAGTTGTTTTAAGAATGGCCGAATTGCCGTACTGTTCTCTGTAGAGGCTGTACTAATTTACATTCCTGCCAACAAAGTATAAGTGTTCCCTTATCACTGCATCTGTGCCAAAATATATTGGTTTTTGACTTTTTAATAATAGCCACTCTGACAGGGGTATGGTGATTTGTAATTGTGGTTTTGAGTTTCCCTGAAGATTAGTGATATCGAGCATTTGAATATGTTTCTTGGTCATTTGTATGTCTTCTTTTCAAAAAAATATGGTCATATCTTTTGCCTAATTTGTAATGGGGTTATTTGTTTTAGTTTTTTTTTTTCCAGTTTATTTTTTTGACCTCTTGGTAGACTGTAGATGGCAGTCCTTTGTCAGATGTATAGTTGGCAAATATTTTCTCTCATTCTCCATAATCAAGAAGCTGAGGCAAGAGGATCACTTGAGCCCAGGAGTTTGAGGTTGCTGTGAACTAGGTTGATACCATGGTACTCTAGCCCAGGTAACAGAGTGAGACTGTCTCAAAAAGAAAAAAAAATGAAGTTGTAATCTAACACAGCACATATCCTTGGTATTTCATTTGTCATATAATACAATAGTATCCAGACTCTTTCCTTTTTATTTACCTGCATAAAAGTTAATTGAAAGAATGTTTAAAATGTATATTTTTAAACTATTGGTTACTATAATTGTAAAATTAATTTTAGTCAGGGCACAGTTAATCCTTTCATCTCATATAAGAACCTATTCATAATTGATTACAGGAGATAATTATATAAGGATATAAATAACTTCCATTTGCTATATTCAAGTTTTGTCAATTTCAAAATACCTAATTTGGGATTCTTATAAATAATGATCTAAAATAATTTGAATAATAAAGAAATGTATTGAAGAGAGAAAACTCTACTCCTATTCTTCATGGGTTTTAGAAAACAGTTACTTGAGTGAATTCGCAGTTGACAGGATATCATGGGAACAAATGAATAAGAGACAAAAGAATTATTAAAATTTTATTTTAAAATTCATAATTTAGGTGACATGTGTGTTTATTTAACAAAATAAGATGTAAATAGGACATGTTTAATAAAGGATACAGGGAGAATATTTTATACTTTTCTTTAAGAAACGACAGAGACTTTTCAGGTATCTATTTCCCATGAATTTATTTAAAATGCTTATAAATTATTTTTTTCTCATCTTTAAATAATGTCTGTAAATCATAAAAATTTTACTCTTTGTCAATCCTCACTTGAAATATCCTTAAAAATAATTTAAGCATAGAGATTAAAAATCACATTTGAAAACAGCTGCAGTTGCTAAGAAGATAAAGATAAATAAATCTGTATATAATTTAATTTTGCATTATAATGGCCAAGGTTTGAAGGATGCTGTGCTGCTAAATTTGCATGAATATTAAAATTAAATATAAATGGTATTCAGAAAAATGTGACATATGGTTGATACCAGGAAGACATCTAATTCTTAGTTTCCTGCTTTCACAAAAGCAGAGAGTGTATTTTCGTATGGATTTTCTGAAATAAGCTTATATTGATCTGAAATTAAAAAGTGATCAAAGAGTTATGTAGGTTAGAGAAATATGCCTGTGGGTCAAAAGCAGACAATGGTCTGTAGGGACTGAAACCACAGGCCTGATTGTCTCCAGATCCTGAAACAAAAGAGGAGGGTTTTGATTCCAGTATAGTAATTGATACTCAAAGGCCCCCATATGATTTAGATGATTGCCATCGGGTTCAGTTCATGAATCTATTGCATAAAATGGTAGTTTTTTATTGATAAATTAAAGTCCCTCCCTTTAAAAAAAAACTACACACTTTTAATGGCACACACAAGATGAAATAGGTGACAGAGATAAGACATGAGCAAAAGCCTTCCAAATAGCCACAGATTGGAGATGCAATACATGGCATATTACCAGGTAAACTAAGTCAGAGTTTGCTGATGCCAACAATATCAGGCAGGGAAGAACAACTTGATAGACATGGATCGTGAGTTCAGAGAGAAAGAAGAAGCAATTCCTCCAATAATGAACCTGAAAATTGAAATTCAAAATGAAGAAGTAAAATAGTACTAAGCAAGAGAGTCAAAAATATTCAACCATCAGGCAATAAATACAAATCTGATTAAATTTGAGGTTATAGAACCATCTCCATATAAGAATCAAATAGAAACAATGGACATTTTTTTGGCAATAAGATAATTTATTTTTTAAAAGTTTTCTGTAAGAATATGTATGGGCCCATTACAGGAAGGAACTTGGAAGTAAACGAAGGAAGGAGGATGAACAGAAGCAAAGCACAGGCTAGTATGTTTTTGTTTTTCAGCATTGCTAGCAATCTGAAATAAACAAAACCAACTGGTCCTTTTTAGGCCCTTTATGATTCATAAATTCAATTATTTATAAATTTAGTCTATAATATTTATGTAGTGTCAAATCTATTCACATTATGGTAAAAATTATTAGAGAGCAAGTAAAATAGAAAAGGATGGTTCTTTCATTTCCCTAACATTTTCTTCCATGTAGAGGAAGATAAGTTACTATACCATTACAGTAGCCTCTCTCTACTCTTTTAGTCACTCAAGGATGTAAGAAGGAGACGAATTCAAACACGGTCAATTCACCTCCTCAGTGGTTGCCAATGGCTACTGGGAGGAAAGTGTTTGACTACACTGGGACATGTGTACATTTTGGGATGATGGAAATGTATTCTATGTTTTATTGGTGGTTACACTTTTACATTTGTTAAATGAATACATTTGTTATATATACATTTTTAAATGTGTATACTTTTTAAAATTCACTGAATTATACACTTAAAGTTAGTGAATTTCATTGGGTATAAATTAGACTTCAATAAAGCAGGTAAGACAAATATATTTCATCATCACCTTTTCATATCTTAATAAGAACAAGTATGGATTAATAATATGGAGATATTATATTGTTATACTTTGTACAAGTATAAATTGAACTTCTTTGATGTCAACTGTAATGCCTAGTAAGATATGGATAATCCAAAATTCAATAATTTTATTTCTAGCTTTGTATGCTAGTGGCGTGTGCAAGTAGGCATGTATCAGCATGTTCACTGTAAAGTTTTTTTAATAGATAGATAACATAAATTTTGAAGATAACATAAATTTCCTTCAAGAAGGAAGTGAATAAGAAATTTATGCATGGAATATGCATTATATTGAAGTTGAAATTAATAGACTGTATAATAAATATCAATTTGAATGTAGCAGTAAATGAAAACAGGTATTTTTAAAAGACATGAAAACCAAACATCAATGTGTACTATACATAGACACATAATACATGTAGTAAATGTAGAAAAAAATATATATGAGAATGAAACTTGACACTTTTATGAGAGTGATTACATATAAGACATATGAGGAACTGAGTGGGTTGACGTTGTAGCCTTGTTAGTGATATGAATCATTATAAGTAATTTTATGAAGTAAATATGATATACCTTTAACATTAGAGTGTGCAGATATAAATATGTATTTATGTATATGTGTACTATATAATTTTATACAATTTTCTGAATGCTTTAAATATTTTAACGTTATATCAACCTAATGTTAAAAATGAATTGATCAGTAGATTCAGAAAATGAATTTCACTGTAGGAAATGAGAGACTGGTGGGTGGCAGAGTTGTATCTTAGAGAATAGGGTAAATATGTGTGAAAGGATAAATAAAATATATTCATAACCAATTGCTTTTCAGTATTGAACTGGGGAAAACTGGAGGTTCATCTATATGCTGGTGTGTGGATAGAAGTGAAGATTTCTAAGGTGTTTGAAATAAGGAAAAGGGAGAATATCTCAGGAGGGAAAATGGAATTATTTTTAGAGATATTTCCCTTATATAGAATATTTTGCATGTTTTTTAATATAAAGGTGTTAATGTTTTTCCTGACAACTTCCTTGTTCCTACCTTTCATGATTAGGAGAACAACATTTACAGATTTCCCCAAATCATGTCAGATATACTGGGAAAAGACTGGAGTTTTCAATATAGAATACTCTATATGATGTTAGAAGAGATGCAAATCTAAATGCTTGATGTAGGAGGCAGATACATTATCCGTGTATCCTGAGGGACATTTATGGATGTAGAAGTATGAGATACGTCTCAGTGAAGATGAAACTTTCTTTGGGGAAAGAAGGTAGAACAACAGGAGATTGAGTTCATGCAGGGGATAGATATTAAATGGATAAATGATACCTCTTGAGTGGAATTATACAACTTAGGAGAAGAAGATAGAAAAGATTTGTTTGAAAAATGGATGTTTTTTATCAAAACTAGAATTTGTAAAATTTATAGGTTTCACCATGAGGGATACCCAATACAAAATACAGAGAAGGTTGTTAGCAAAATATATATCTGTGCCTGAAAGCAAGAGAGAAAAATGAAAAAAAAAAGTCCATAGAAAAAGAGAACTCTTAGGAAACAGTTAACATTATAATAACTTAAAAAGCTTCTCTTATAGATATAGTTGAAAATTAAATGGAAAATGGAACATAAGTGGCATCTCTCACTGGTGAATAAAAATAAAAGACAGAAATGAAATGCCTCTGCTGTTCTCGAAGTAGAACAAATTGCTTGACATCTGGTAAATTCCAAAGGTGAAGTAAGGCAAGGTCTTAAGAATAGCCCTTGGCAAAGCAACTGTGCCTCCCGGGCACAGGCACTGTGAATGTTAAAAACACTTTCTGTTTGAAATTAGCTAAGGCAGATGTGAACACAAAGGGATACAATCTTTTTCTTGAAGACAGGGTCATAGGTTTTTAAAAAAATTGCAAAGCATGAATGGAGAAAGGGTGAAAATTATCTAGGGATCCCTATGGATGGAGAAATACAAAGAGAATAGGAAATCAAGACTGAGAAGAATGTATGAACCCTTATTAGAGAGTTTCCTCGCTCAAAGCTGGGGTGCATAATTCTCAGAGAAGTGGAGTCTATGTCCCTACACAATGCACGATTTCTAGTTAGTACTATACTAGTTCCTATACTGGGAACACAAGATTAATACAAGTTAAGATGTTTTGAATATGGCATGCAGTTGATCATTAGACTGACTACCTCTCAGTCATTCACTAATATTCTATTTTTCTCTCTCTTTCTTAACGGAACCATGATTTCATTTGCCCATCTCTTGATGAATATGAGTTTGAAGACGAGAGTCATTATTCTAAGCTAACCACCATACACTCATCCTCATTTTGTGATTGTAATTTAAGATAGTATTTTAAGAGTAATTTAAATTACCATAAATATAAACCATATCTAGCTGATGAGATATAAGCAACATCTAGCGAAACAAACTTCTGGAAAAATTTTCCTCAATCTCAGGAGTTGTGTTCTCCCTCCCCTCAGATTTTCCAACCGTTTGTGCTACCTCCTAATGAAACTGTCATCATTCCTCAAAGGGAACCAATTGCTACTTCTAATGGTGAAGAACACTTACATCCAGAGGGTGCCTACTGTGTGTCAAATAGTTTATAATTTCACATGCATTTTTCTCACTTAATCTCCATGTTCTGAGGACTTTCTCTAGAAACATAAAAATATGCCTAAGAAAATTGTTCTTTGCCAAACAGAGAAGAGAAATTGGACAGCTTGAATTTAAGGATAATGTAAAAATGGATGCAAAGATATTTAAAATATTGATTAGGGACGTGGAATGCATCAAGTTCTGTTGAAAAAAAAACTGTAAGTTGGAATCAACTTCTTTTTCTATTTGTAACATTTAAATTAATAATCTGGGTAGTCAGTTATTTGTTGCTGTGAAAAATAAAAAGAAACTAAAGTGCTCTTTTCAGTTATACATATATAAAGCAAAGAGCTTCTGTAGTCCAAAGAATTTTTTGGAAGAACTTCAAGAAGCTGCACAAATAAAAACTGCTTTGAGGTCTTTGCTACTTACATGAAGGGGAGATAAATTTACCTTTAATAGAAATGGGCTCTGTGAAGAGGAAAAGGGCAAAGGGAGGATTGTCAGATGAGCATTGCTCACTCATCTGGACTCCCAACCTGGTTTTGAACCTCTATTGTTATTTTGATGTCTACAGCCAAAATCCAGGGAGTTTTCTGGAATCTCTAATGAAACATCAAATATTTGGAACCATGCCTGCCTCCAGGTTAGGAAATAGATTCAATATTTGGTTTTGTGCAGTTAAACATGCTGCAGTCTTTCCTAGAAAAGGGGATTAAATATTTCTTTCATTGTTTTAGAATTATTTTCCCCTTTTCCATTTGTTATATTAACTCTGTGTGTTTCAGGCATGAATTTGGATGTATACTAGTGATCGTATCACCACAGTCTTTTGTAACATTGCATCCTTCAGAACTTAAGGTGGGAAATAGCACAATTGTCAGTTGGAAACAGGAGAACTCCCCCACCAGAGCGAAGAGATGAGAGAGAACTCCCCCACCAGAGTGAAGCTGATTTTCTGCGTGTTAACAAGCTTTATCTATTCTGCTCCCCAATATCATGACATATTGGGAAGAGGCCTGTGTGAGCTGTGTAGAATAATATCAGTGCAAACTGAAGGGTTTTTTTAACCAAATAAAATTATATTTCTTCAAAATGTTTAACTTTGATACAGATTTGAGAATCTGCTTTGTCTACCTCTGATAAGCCTTTTTTTTTACTTGCAATAATAAATTCCCCTTATTTATTGGCAGACTCTTGTGCCAATGCATCTCTCTAGATTAGTTTAGGAAACTCAAAGAGTAACAAATGGTGAAGAAAGAATATTGGCATCGAGAGAATTAAGACTACAAACTTTTACTTTGTTGTTGTTGTCGATTTTTTAAATTATTTTCCATTAGCAACATTAAGTGAGATACTGATTAAAATGGAGAGTTGAGAGAACAGTTGAGAGAATTTTAATATATACCCTCTGGTTTGGGTGAAAAATGTCAGAAATGGGTCACAGAATGTTTTCCCTGGATGTGAACAGAAGAGAGAACTATCCTGACATCCAGGATTGGTATTTCTGGAAGCAGAATTTTTGCTGGAGACCAGGGGTTCTCAGACTTTCACAGCTAATAGAGCCCTTTATGTGCCATGCTTTTTTACATGGTTTCTCTAGATCAAAAGGAATACTAATCAATTTCATTTATTAAGTAGGTAACACAAACTTAGGACAGCCATTTGAAAAATATTACACATAAATTATATTAAATATTTTACTTTAGTCCTATATAACAATTTCTTATAAGTTGAATATATGTACCTTTAGCTCACTTTGTAGCTTCTTAAATTTTGGAATAAGATTGGGTACCACCACGCTGCAAATCTTTTCCATGGTAGCTTTCCCTGAGTACTTTTATCATAGCAACTGCTGCAAACCCAAATTTGCAAAGACACGATGTCATGAAAGGGGAGGTCATGTGCACTAATGTTGAATTGTGAAGCATTATGTGATGTCTGATGTTGAGTGTCACTGAGTGTTGCTGTGTTTCCCTTGAAAATGTAAAATGCCTCATGGAAATCTGGCAATTTCACTGTTGCCACATGGGCACCTCAGCACACATTTTGGGAACTGCAAGCATAGACATTGCGATCATCAAAGTACATAAAATCATAACAGTAGCAATGAGGTGTGTCACTAAGTAGCTTTACAGTTATGTTAGGATAGTGGCTGGTAGTTTGGATGCTAGGAATGGAAAAACTAGATTGAATCCCAGCCTTGTCATTACTGACTTCAGTTTTTTATCTTCTTGAGTCTTAGTCGCCTCCAAAATAGCATTAATATAATAAAAATAAATAGTACTTATCTCATAGATCTGTTAGGAATATCCTATAAAATAAAGGATATAAGTTTTCTCATAACTGTCTGACAGATTATGTTATGTATATAAGAAATCTTAGTGTCATTATATTAATATTTGCTAAATCTTCCTCTAGAAATGTGGCAGTCATTATCATCAGCAGCAGTACCTTGCCAACAATAGATATGCTATATATAAATAAAAATTGAAATAACCATTCTTTAATTCTCAGTTATTATAATGAATCTGGTGATTTAGCATGTAGTTACTGGTTTTAATCTTATAGGAATAAATCAAATTATTAAATTTCCTGAGTTATTTCTATATTTGTCAACAGATCTATTTTCTTATATAATAATCTGAATCTTTATTAGAATAAGTATCACAACCTGTCAAATTTTAGTATCTTCAAAACATCTTCAAGATTGTATTAAAATAAACAAAACATATCTTTGGAAGAAGATATAATCACACAAAAGTCTAATAAGCAAGGATTATTAGAAGTATTTTTCCAATACAAGGTTTGATACAGAGTAAAAAATAAACAGGTATAAAAGTAAACAAGACACTATGATCAAGAATGAGTAGAATCCACAGAAATAGTTCCCCAAGAACTATTGGGATATAGTAAACACATGTTATAAATACAAATTATATTAGCATGTAAGAAAAGTTAAGTTTTAACACTTTGGCAAGAGCTAAAAACGATAAAACAATTTAAAAATGCATAAAATATTAGAAAAATAAACCAATACACACAAAAGCAAAATAACCAAAATTAAAATCTCAATGGATGAATTTCATAGTAGTTTAAGCAGAGCTGAATGGAAAATTAGTGAACTAGAAGACAGAGCACATGAAACTGTCTAAACTGAAGCATAGACAGAAAAACAAATATAGACTTGTCTGTAAAGCATATCTCAAAATTTCAAAGGACTTATAGCATACAAAATATTTTTTGCTGTGCACATTATAACTAAGTAAAAAATATTTGTCTACTTACATAATAAGAATTAACTTAGAAATGCTATGTGGATCAAATAAAAATCATAATAGAAATAGATATTTTGAGATAAAAATACTGTTAATGAAGTAAAAAGAAGGTACAGTACACAAGTCATTTTCAAAAATAGCAAAACTTTACAATGAGAACCCAAAATGAGATTAAAAGATAAGATAATTATAGATTATTTTATATCAGTGATATTCTGGAAAAGTAAACATTTAAAAATTTCCAGGTCAATAGTGTCTGTTGAAACAATTCAACTCTCCTATTGTATACTGAAAACAGCCGTTGACAATACTTAAACAAAAGAATGTAACTGAATTGCAATTAACTGTGATTACTAAAATATGTGGTTGTATTGGGCTGAATTATACCCACGTGCCCTAAACTAATGATTCTTGAGCTTAATGAAGAGTGTAGCTATCAATCACTATGGGAGAGGCTGTAGAAGGAACAGTTTATTAGGAATTCAGTACTCATCATGTGGAGTATGAGGTATCTATTTATCATCTTAATAAAGATATTGAGAATGCCCTTTGGTAAAATATCATGCAATTCATAAGAGATATTTAGCTGGATATACAAATTCTGAGTCATTAGTATAAAAATGTGATACAATACTGGGAAGTATATAAACAGCTAGATTACTCTGCATTCAGTTGCTTTTTACCAAAGGAAAAAAAGGAAAATTATTTGGCAAATCTCCTTATAAATATAAAAATAAGACTTTTTCTTACAAACAGACAAGTGGTATTTGCTAGTAGAAGACCTTTAGAATGATTTTTAAAAATGTACTTAATCTAAAATTGCTTACAATACAACTGCAATCTATGAATTTATATGCATGGTCTATAGGACAGGTAAGATGTTTAATAATCTAAGTATAAATTATTTAATTACAATTAAAATGACCCTCTCTTTGTAAATGATCTCAGCCTCACACATAACTTAGAGAATACTTAGGCTAATTTTGTAATAGGGTCAGAGCAGGTCCAGTGCAAAAATAAAGCACCAGTAGACCTGTGCTGATGGTCATGGACCTCTCTCTATTTCAACTGGGCCTCAAGATTTATTAGTAACACTGACACTGGGTAGTGTCTCTCTGATTCATGAGTCTGAGCTAATAATGTGAGCCTGTGTATTATTTCTGATATAATTATGTATCATAAGATTATGACAGATGATTTTATACAGAGAAGAGAACCAAGAACCGATATCCCTAAGATATTCCAATAAAAAACACCTGATAGAACAAGGGGAATATGTAAAGAGAATGGATATAAAATAATCAGTGAGATAGGAGGAAAACCAAAAATATAGGCTATAAGCCAGAAGCCAAGTAAAGACAGTGTGTCAGGGAGGAGAGAATATTGACTCTGTCAAATGTCACTGATAGGTGTTGGAGTTTCAAATAATAGCACACGATGTGCTTTAGTGACCTTGGAAAAAGCAGTTTTGGTCAAATGGCCAGGGTAAATGCTTAATTTAACAAGGAATGGGAAACTTTTTTTTAAGATAGTGGATATAGATGATCATTTCACAGAGTTTTGTTAAAAAGAGGAGCAAGGATATTAGAGAAGAGAGGTCAAAAGTTTTATGTAAGCCAGAAAAAAATGTTAAATAAATTTCTATGCTGATTGAAATAATATTTTAGAGAGGGAAATTTTAATAATGTAAAAAAGAGAGTACAGAAATGTTAGAGAAATATCTCAGTAGAAAGACAAAGAGAATCTAGGATATAGACTGAGTAATTGGGATTAGATAGATAAATGAAGACCTCATTTCCCATGAATGGCAGAAAGTTACTTTATACAGATGCTGGTATAAGAATAGATGTAGTAGTGAGAGTCTGTTGATAATCTCTTGTGATTGCTTTAACTTTCCAAATGAAGTAACAAGAATGGTCATTGCATAAGATTATACATGAGGTAGAAAATGTTGGTGTATCAGGGGAGATATTACTTTAGAACAGTAGGAGAAAAAATAGATTAAATAAGTAGGCTTTAGTTGTCAGATAGAATAAGAACCTACTTTAGTTTTTTGGTCATAAATTTAAATATTTATATGCATTTTCTTTAGTCCTATTCAGCAGTGCATAGTTGCAAACTAAAAGAAATCAGATACTGAATTAAACCATGATTGTTATTTGCTAACATATGAATAAGTGAGCCAGATGCCTGGGATTCAACACTAGGTGCAAGGGAATAGTAATAATGATTCCACATGGAACTGAAGTAGGATGAGGAGGTTGAAGAGCACCTCTAGTAATGAAGGACCGTGGAAATATGGAATTGACAATGGTTTGGAATTTCTTGTTGAATGAAGGGACACATGGAAAGCTAGAGATGGTATTAGGGAGTGTGGTACATGAAATTGTGATTATATAAAAGTATCACAGGTATTAATAATGAAAACACTTCAGGAATGACTCTGGTGTTGAGTAGGATGAATATAAAACACTTAATTCTGGTTGTTGTAAAGATTATACACATGTATACTAAGATAGGCAAGAACTAATATTGGCATTAGAAATACTGCTTCAGCAGAAGTTTAAATCATCTAGAAATTCCAGTGAATGATCAAGTGTTAATAGATGAGATGCTAGGTGATAGCAGTGTGTTAGATATTCTGAAGACTGGAGAATTAAAATTTTTTTAAAGATGGGCAGAGAAAAAATAATCTGAAAGGATTAATTAGGAGCAAATAAAATGTCTATAATGAGGTCCAGGGTCAAAAGTGTAATGGCAATGATGTCTATACTATCCAAAGTTATCTACAGAGTCAATGCAATCCCTATTAAAATACCAACATCATTTTTCACAGATCTAGAAAACAATAATTCTATGCTTCATATGGAACCAGAGAAGACCCCATATATTAATAGCTAAAGCAAACTTAAGCAAAAAGAACATATAGGGTGGTATCAATTTACCAGACTTAAAGCCATACTACAAGGCTATAGTAACCAAAATAGCATGGAACTGGCACAAGAGCAGAAATATAGACCAATGAAGCAGGACTGAAAACCCAGACATAAAACCATCCTCATATAGCCATCTGATTTTTGACAAAGCAGACAAAAACATACACTGAGAAAAGAATCTTTATTCAATAAATGGTGCTGGGAAAATTATATAGTCATATATAGAAGACTGAAACAACATACCCACCTCTAATCTCTCACAAAAATCAACTCATGATGGATAGCAGACTTAAACCTAAGGCATGAAGCCAATGTTTGAAAAACTCTTATAGACATTGATCTAGGCAAAGAATTTATGAAGAAGACCCAAACACAGCAATGACAAAAGTAAATAAAGGGGACCTGATCAAATAAAAATCTTCTGCAGAGCCAAGGAAACTATTATGAGAACAAACAGATCACCTACAGAATGGGAGAAAATATTTGCATGCTACACATCTGATAAAAGGCTAATAACTAGAATCTATATAAAACACAGGAAAATCAGCAAGAAAAAAAATCAAACAACCCCATGATAAAGTGGGGAAAGTACATGGATAGAAAATTTTCAAAAGAAGATAGACTAATGACCAAAAAACATATGAAAAAATGCTCAACATTTCTAATCATCAGGGAAATGCAAATCAAAACCACAATGAGATATCACTTAACTCCAATGAAAATGGCTTTTATCAAAAAGTCCCAAAACAACAAATGTTGGCCTGGATGTAGAGAGATAGAAACACTCATACATTCTTGGTAGGACTGCAAACTAGTACAACCTCTGTGGAAAATAGTATGGAGATACCTCAAAGAGCTAAGAGTAGAACTACCATTTGATCCAGCAATCTCACTACTGAGTATCTACCCAAAGGAAAAAAGACATTCTATAATAAAGATATCTGCACTCGAATGTTTATAGGAGCACAATTCACAATTGGAAAGATGTGTAAACAACCCCAGTGCCCATCAATACATGAGTGGATTAATAAAATGTGGTATATGTATACCATGGAGCACTACTCAGCCATAAAAAAAGATAAACTACCTACTGTATTATCCTGGATAGTGCTAAAGTCCATTCTTCTAAGTAAAGTATCACAAGAATGGAAAACAAACACCACATGTACTTACCATTAAATTGGTACTAATTGATCAACACTAATGTGCACAAAACGGAAGTAACATTCATAGGGTGTCAGGCAGGTGGGAGGGGGAAGAAAGGGATGGGTAAATCCACACCTAACAGATATGGTGGGTGCTGTCTGTGGGATGGGCACCTTTGTCAGGCAATGCAAAGGCAATTTATGTAACCAAAGCCTCTGTATCCCCATAATACATTTTAAAAAATGACAGAGAAAAAGCAGAAATATGCAGAAATAAAAGGAATATACAGAGAGAAGAATAAGGATGTGGAATATTTTGCTGATAATGGACTATGAATTCCAAAAGATACTGTGAAAGATTGCATGTAGTAGGACATGAGAAAGAAGAACGAATTAAAGGATGTATGACACATCAGAAAAACAAAATTTAAATGTCTTATAATACTATTTTTATGATAATGTGGAGCAACAGACTTTATGAAACACAACCCTGCCATTAGGATAACAGCTAGATGCTATCTGGTCTTCTAGTAAGATTGGTTATAAACATAACTCATGTACCATCAATTCCATCCCTAAGTATGTGCCTAGAAATGTATGCATATCCATGTCGAGAAATAGGTAGAAGTATTCATAGCAGCATTGTCTATAATAATCTCAGTCCAAAAAAATGTCAAGTATCTATCAAGATTAGAAATAATCAGTTGTGGTGCATTAATATAATGGAATAATATAAAGCAAGTAAAAGTACAGATTAGAGCTGTAAGCAACTTGTATAAAATCACTAACAAAATATCCACTGAGAAAGAGGGGGAGTGTTTGGCGTGAGGACCACGTGTTGGCTTACAAGGCTTGAAGGACACACTGAGGAGTCTGAGGCAGCGCTGAGGGTATGGGGAGCTCTTGAAGGAGTTTTAAGCAGGGAGGTGATGGGGGCAGATTTGGGCTTTTGACCCATCACTCTGGGGAACAGAGTAGAGGTGGAGAGAGACTGGTGGGAGATTCTGGCTAGAGTAGAGGTCCAAGGTAAAGGTGGCTTGGACTCAGCAGTGGCAGTAGGTGGGGAGGAGGGGCAGAGTCATTCCAATGATATTTACAGGAATAACTGATAGGGCTTGATGCCAGGTTGGATGTGAGCAGTGAGGGTGTCTTTAAGGTATCTGTGTCAACAAATATGACAGATACTCCCCTCAACTAGGTGCTTCTCTTCTAGGCACTCCTCTAGCCTGGCTACTCTGTCCCCAGTGACTCCCTGGAGAGTGCTCCTCCTGCAGACACTCTCCAGCCCTAGCTGCTCCTCCAGGTGTGTCCCTAATGCTGCTGCTCTTCCTCTAGAGACTCCCCAGATTCAGGTGTGCTTCTACAGACTCATCTTTGATTCAGGTGCTCTTCCTCCAGGTGTTCACAAGCCTAGATGATCTTGCTACTCCCCTAATCCAGGTATTCTTCCTCTAGGTGTCCTGGCCCTGGGAATTCCCATCCAGGTAATTTCCTGATTCAGGTGATGCTCATTTGGATGCTCCCTGGCTCGAGTCTCCCTCTGGGTGCAGAGTGTGGGCATCCCGTGGGTAGAGGTGGATGGGCAGGGGTTTTAGGTAGAGTAGCAGTGGGAAAAAAAAAGTCCACCGATAGAAGCCAGATGCAAAATAATATATGCCTTATATAATATCTATTCATATACCATTATATTCTAGAAAAAAAATCTATGCTGTTTAGGTATACATTGATATTTGGTAAAACTATGATGAAAACATGAACATGATTGCCAAAAATGTTAAGATAATGATTATTTCCTGTAGGCAAATTAGAGTGTGGTAAATGAGATGGCGCATGAGTGACTTCTGGGGTACTGCTGTCAATATTCCATTTTTTGACTTATTTGATTATTCCTAAGGGGTTTATTTCATAATTATTCATTTACTGAAAGTGTTTTATGTATTTTTCTATGTGTGATATTTTTACAATAAAATTAAGCAAATAAATTAGTTCTGAAATTGGGGTACTAGTGTTTTAGTCTTAATTTAGTAGTTGCTTGAGTATAATTATTGTAGTAATTTTTTAACGAATGTGCTCAGTTCTGCTTCTCATTTTCTCTTGAAATGTGTGGGTTGGAGCTTGAAGTCTTTTACCACTTCTTCAGTCTCATCTTCTTATCATATATAACTGTGTAACTATTCTCATTTCACCCTCCTATATAATCACTCACCCATTCAAGAAATATGTGTTGAACATCTTTTATTGAAAAACATTATATTAAGCACTGGGGGTAAAGAGATACATAAATATAGTCTGGAACTGGTCATATTTTTATAAATGTATATTGACACTCCCACAAAATACATGAATAGCCTAAATCTCAATCTATGTCTCTTGGCTAGGTGGCTCAGGTAAGCAGAGTTCAGTTGCTGAGGACATATGCCATGAATAGAGAATCATGTCGTGCTAGATAACTAAATAACCCAGGTATTTCTTATTTCTTTTCCTGCAAAGGAAGGGGGAGTATGTTAAGAATCAAGAAACCCAAGTATTTATTTCAAATTGAATTGAAGTTCTCAATAATATAATGTCACAGAACAAAATCAGGGAGTTGTGGATTGGTGTTTAGAAAGCCTTAAATGTCATTCCATTTTATAGATGAATAAACTAAGCTCCAGCAGTGCCCGGGGCGGGGGGGGGGGGCGGGGGAACAAACAAAAAACCCAGGAATATTGAACTTATATAATCACTTTTACACATTTTAGTATGATTCATTTTCATATAAACAATATCATATTTATTTATTAGAGTAGGTCCAGGAGGAATTATAATAGGCAACATTCTGTCAACCTAATTTCCAAACTGACAAGAAAGGAAAAAAAAGATTCTCCTTCAATTATTTTAATTAATGAGATTTTACTCTATGTTTACAATTAAGCTTCAAAAGAAAGTTATGAATTGTCTTCCTTTAAAAATGGCTTTGGATTTTTTATGTCCTTTAGATAAAATTACACCTTGAAATTGTTCAAAGATGAAGAATTACATTATCTCCTTTATTCCGCAGCGGGTGACTAATATTCACTGAACCAGATGCTGATTTCTGGGAAAGTGAATGCACTCAAGATTCACTAAAGGTAAATTAAGCACTCACCATTTCCTCAGACAACTTGTCTATGTTACAAAGTATCAGTCTTCTCTGTCCCTTCTCCCCCTACAACTCCTCTCCTCCTCTCCTCCTCTTTCTCCCCTCTCCTTCCCTCTTCTTTTTCCTTCTTTTCAATGAAATAAACACTGGTAATTGTCTTCTAGTGTACTTCATGTTTTTTTTTCAAATTATCATTGTAAAAGGAATATCCTTTTTCTCTTTTTTTTCTTTGAGAGCGAGGCTTGGCTTCAAAATTAAAAACTAAAACTAAACCAGAATAAATGATCAGTGCATATTCCAGTGGTGATATTTTCAAAAACAAATAAGAGAATACATGAATAAAAGTGACTGGAAAAATAAATTGTTGTTGTTTTTATTACAGAACAAGCAATATGAGATAGACAGTTCAACAGAACAATGATGACAATTCTGTATGTCAGTTTCTCTAAGAGTCTCTTGGCCTTCTCTTCAAGGTCTGCAGCTGACTTTTGCTACCCTAAACAAAGTGATCTCCAACAATAATGCCCAGATAATGCCCAAGGAAAAAAGGAAAAAGAGAAACCTCTCCCTGGAAATTGTATTTTTCTTTAAAATATTTCCAAGAACCTCCACTGAAAACTTCCCTTCAGGAATGTTTGGTAAGGATTATGCTTCATGCTGTTTTATAGCTGTAAAGAAAGCTGCGTGTGACCACCACAGTGCATTTACCTAATTTCATTAAAAACTTGGAAGATGAATAAGAAGTGTGCACCCCAGAAAATATTAATCCATATTACTTGTCATTAAATCCATGTAAATGTAGATATTACTGAGGTAAATGGCATAAGTTTATCTCATGAATACCAATTTCTAAGTGTACTGCACGGTAATAGGCAAGTTGCTAACAATCCTTTTTATATTGATGTTGGTAGTAATAACAGAAAAAGGAAACCTCAGAAAATAGTTCTTTCCTTCCTGATTCATTTGTGCCTTTAAAATCCATGTGTTGATAACAACTGTAACAGCTTATATAGTTGCTATGTATTTATAAGGACTTCACATTCATCAATTAAATAATCTGATGAGGTCGAGAATATTATTATCCCCATTTTATAGACGAGCAAACTGAGTCAAACAGGGAATAAATAATGATCTAAGATCATGACTGCAACCACTCTGCCAAAAATAAGAAACAACCCAAATACCTACAGAAATGCTATTTCTGAACTGATAGCTGCATTGTTGTTTATATGTGGGTATTCTGGAGGGATATATTGGTAAACAGATCATGTCTTTTCAATAGCAATAATAGCAGTGTTGGTATTGTTAGATGGTGGTGTTTATATATTTTGTGATATTGTAGAAGAAAAAAGATTTTATAAACTTTTTGAACACCAATTATTTAACATTTTTAAGTGCATTGTAAGGCTAACTCATTTAATGGTCATAAAAATGCATTGGGTGAGTATAATCATAATTCGTATTTCACAGACGAGAGTATTATAGCATAGAAGCTACCCAAGTGACTTGCCCAAGTAAGTGTGAGATTGCAATTACTCCCCAGTCATTCTGGCTAAAGTCTCCGTATTCTTACCCCTATTATTATACGGCCTCTTTTATGCTGGACATAATTTTTGAGAGCATCGCTTTTCCAGTCACTGCTTAGGAATCACCAGGTACCTTCTTTCCTTCACCAATATTGGTTGTAGTTTGATACCAGCTTTGTAAGTGTGATGCTTAATACAAAATTACAATTTAATCTTTTCAAAAGTTAATTTATTCATTTCAGTAGACTTAGGGGATACAAATAAGGCTAGAGTAACCAAAACATCATGTTACTGGTATAAAAGTAGACACACAGGTTAAGTGGAACAGAATAGAGAACCCAGAAATAAAACCATATACCTACAACCAACTGATCTTTGACAAAGTAGACAAAAAGCACACATGGCGGAAAGGACACCTATTCAAAAAACGATGCTGAGAAAATTGCATAGCCACATGTAGAATAATGAAACTGGATCCTTGTCTCTCACCATAGACAAAAATTAACTCAAGAGAGATTAATACTTATATGCAAGATCTAAAACTATAAAAAATTCTAGAAGAAAATCTAGAAAAACTTTTCTGGAAATTGACCTAGGCAAAGAATTTATGGTTAAGACCCCAAAAGCAAATACAATGGAAACAAAAATAAATAAATGGAACTTAATTAAACTGAAAGGCTTCCAAATAGCAAAAGAAATAATCAAAAGAGTAAATAGACAACCTACAGAATATTCACAAACAATTACAAATAATTATTTGCATTTGAACTTTAGACTATTATTACTTTCTTACAAACCAAAATATTTTTAACCCTGTGGGGCAGGCATTATTATTAAGCCATTTATGATCAGTATCTTTTCTAATAATGATGTCATCTCAGATAAATTAGTAGTAGAGATCTATGTACTCAATTCCCTTTTTAATTTTGGAGTATGGAAGATTCTAAAAGCATTCTCTTGGATGTGTTTTTATATTCCCTAATTAAAAGTTTCTCTGGGGCACACCAAATTGCAAGGATCTTAAAATTATAGCACAGAAATTGCTTCAAAAAACATGATTGCTATTTTCTTCTTCTAACATCTTTGTCCACCAATAATCTTTGCCAGCCATTTCCATAAATTCTTCCTAAGCAGCTCATCTTGACTTGTACTTGGGATGATGACATTCTGCTATTCTTCCATGTTCCATGAAAATGTGTTAGGTATCACTGATACTGTTAGGTATCATATACCTAAGCTAAGCCAGAGTTTCATAATGTTTGTTTTATGATTTTTACTTTGTAAGCTCACTAGTAATTAATTTGTTTAAAACCTTTCAGCTATATTTTCTAGCATCATTCCTAGGAATAGAAGTACTGATGCATTTTTCATTCTATTCTGTTCCCACGTACTTTTTTATTCAGCATATTATGGAGGTATGAATGTTAAGGTTACGTATATTGCCCTTGCCCCTCATCCCCCCTCGAGTCAGAGCTTCAAGCGTGTCCATCCCCCAGTTGGTGTGCATCATTATGTATGTATATACCCATCCCCTTCCCCCCCACACCTGCCAGACACCCAATAAATGTTATTCCTATATGTCCACTTAGGTGTTGATCAGTTAATAGCAATTTGCTGGTGAGTACATGTGGTGCTTATTTTTCCATTCTTGGGATACTTCACTTACTTAATAGAATGGGTTACAGCTTTATCCAGGAAAATACAAGAGGTGCTATACCACCATTGTTTTTTATAGCTGAATAGCACTCCATGGTATACATATACCACAGTTTATATGGAGATACCTTAAAGCGATACAAGTGGATCTACAATTTGATACAGCAATCCCATTACTGCCATCTACCCAAAAGAACAAAAGTCACTCTGTGAAAAAGACACTTTCACTCGAATGTTTATAGCAACACAATTCACAAATGCAAAGATGTGGAAACAACCACATACTTTTTTATACCTTATTCTATAGACCAGAAGCTTTATTTGAGTGAGTTATTTTAATGTTTCACCCAGATCTATTCATTCTATTAGAGTAACCTCATGCCATCAGCAAACATATTGATTTTGGCTCTAGAGGGCTTTTATAGGGGATTTCATAATAGTCTCATATCCCTTTTGTAATTAAGCCCACTTTAACTTCAGATCCATCCTTTTTAGCAACACAGGTGCATATACGAAAAGGGTCTTACTTCCAGCAGGCAATGACTACGTATTGAATTTTCAAGTCATTTTCATGATGAGCTATTGTTTATTTCGTCTATTCTTCTTGCTTCCAAGATGATTTTATTAAACAAATAATAAAGAAGAATAGGTACAAAAGGGTATATATGGAAGCATGTAGGAAACCTCACATGCTGAATATAAATGTGCTGCTGAGAATGCACAATATCACAATATAATGAGATGAGAACATTGTGCTAGTAGGTATTCACAGCAAATACAGAAGGCCAGGCTTGAACTGAATCAGTAAACCCCATATGCGACCAGACAGCAAGCACAAAGATCTTCTTTGTGCTTGTGTTACAAACACAAAGATCTTTTAATTTGCCTTGATTTTTTTCATTATATTTAATAGGAATGAATTTGTGTCCTTTACGTAAATGGGAGCAGTTACACAGTAGACAATCAGATCATTGGGTAGTGTAGAATAGAGTTAACCATTACTACTAGGGCTTTCCTCTTTGTGAATATGCACAATATTTGCCTTCAGGTACAAAAATGGAGTATAAATAACAATTAATATAAATATAAATTGATAGACTATATTAGCCTAAACATTCTATTAGCATAAAATGCTGTGCCATTTTTGTGCCCCCACATATATTCATGGTGAGGGATAAAAATAAAAAAATGAGTCCCATCTTTCTGTGTTTAGGCTAAGTAGTGTCATGTCCTGAGAAAGTCTGGACTTCAGGGGAAAAATCACACACACTTATTCAGCAAACCAGAAGCTGACTGGGACTTCACTGTATTTTTTTAAATAAAGCTGTAAGATTCTGGCAATGTTTTATCGTGGTAAGTACACATACTTAATCTGGTGTGAATACAGCCACACTCTGCTTCCCACAGCATGTAAACAGCACTTGGCTCCAGGCAAGGTCTCCTCTAAAGTTACTTGTAAGCCTGATTGGAAGAAAGAACAAAGGGATGAAGCAGAGATGTATTCTCCTCTCAAAGACGCCTTTACTGCATTCAGACATTTTGGACAAAAAAAAAAAAAAAAAAAAAAAAAAAAAAACAACAAAAAAACCCCCAGCCTTTTAAGTTTAACACCTCAGTCTTTTTTTGAAAGACCAGAAAAGCAGAGGCCAAGTTTTAATTACTTACATCCACAATATATCTTACAATATCTTTCTCCAAACCCAAGTCCTTGTCTACCTTTCTTTTCTTCTCAATCCCTCAAAATACATAGATGAACCAATCACTATAGCATAAAGCCATTTCTGATTAGAAAAAAAAAAGAAGGGCTTATTTTGCTAAAATGACTTGATCATAGTAAAAAGGAAAATTTTGAAGAAATGGGGCCACATAACATAATCGTGGCATAAATGGCATGCAATAAAGAAAAGGCAATATTTTGAGAATTCTGATATTTCAGAAAATCTTAACTAGAATAACTGATCATGATTTAAAAATCAAACAATCCCATCAAAAAATGGCCGACAGAAATGAAAAGAAACTTCTCCAAAGAAGACAGAATAATGGCCTGCAAACATATAAAAAATGCTCAACTTCTCTAGTTATTAGAGAAATTCAAATCAAAACCACAATGAGATACCACCTAACCCCAGTAAGAATGGCCTATATCAAGAAACCCCAAAACAACAAATGCTGGTGAGGATGCGAAGAGACAGGAACACTCCTACACTGCTGGTGGGACTGCAAATTAGTGCAACCTTTGTGGAAAAGAATTTGGAGATACCTCAAACAGCTAGAAATAGAAATAACATTCGACCCTGCAATAGCATTGTTGAGCATCTACCCAAAAGAGCGTAAGACATTCTATTATAAAGAAATCTGCTCCCGAATGTTTATAGCAGCACAATTCACTATTGCATGGTCATGGAAACAACCCAAGTGCCCATCAATTCATGAGTGGATAATTAAGATGTGGTATATGCTCACAATGGAATATTACTCAATGCTAAGAAATGACAGTGAGCTAGCACCATTTATGCTATCCTGGATTAAGCTTAAGCCCGTTATCCAAAGTGAGGCGACACAAGACATGGAAAATGGGCCCCACATCTACTCGCCATCAAATTGGTACTGACCGATTTAAACTTTGGTTTTCAAGTGGTGGCAATGCTCACCAAGGATTCGGGGCGGGGGGGGGGACCCAATCTTAGGGATGTGGCGAGCATTTTGGAGGGGAAGGGCATAACTCTAACCTTTCTTAGGGAGAGGCAAAGATATACGATGTAACCAAAATGTCCAAAAATAAAACAACAAAAAAGGAAAAAAAAAATCTTTTTATCGGGTGGTGGGCAGGCGGGAGGGGGGAGGAGGAAAGGGGTGTATGCTTACATAACATGCGTGGTGCACACCACCGGGGGATTGGACACATAGGGGGAGGGAGGGGGGCAGGGGCAATATTTGTAACCCTAACAATATTTTTACCTCCATAATATGATGAAATAAAAGGAAAAAAAATAAAATAAAAGTCAAACAATAGGGGCTTGGTATTAATTTGAAAAGCTATCTGCAATATGAGAAAGTGCTCTGCCCATCCTTCTTTTTGGCAGCAGGCATTTATGACTATTAACAACCTTACTGGATGCTCTGTAGATCTTCCCGAATGATAGACACTGACACCTACATTTGGAGCTAAAATTTGTAAAGACATCAGAATTAAAATGGCCTAGTGTAGTTGAAGGCTGATTAAAAAAATCTAAACTTGTTCGTCCTTTTGAATAATCAAGTATATATAACAGTGGAATTACATACATTACACATGATATCCTTGAGAGCTACATTTCTTAAAAGAAGTCTTATTTAATATGTATGCACAGCACCAGATTTTATTATTAAAAAAATCCATTAACTATTCACTTTTTACATTGGAAAAGTGGTTCAAAAACCCAAAATATCTTCTGCTTATAGATCTGTCACAATTGATCAAATGGTTCTAATGTCAATGCATGGTTAAGTCAATCATATGAAAAACAAATATTTATAAAATAGTGCATTTGACAAAGTTGTGAAAAGCTATTTGAAATATGATGTCAATATTAAGAGAAAATTGTGCCATAGGAATAATAGTTCAAAGTTTGGCAGTGATCAATGGAGAAAATCTGTCCTGATTATATATTAGATGATATTATTTTTACTTATTAAATTTTTCTGGTCTTAATGTTTGTATAGTGAGTGTCTATCAGGACTGATACAAACCTGTTCAAATTGACATGTAAATATTTCTATTTGTAAATATTATTTTCATGTGTATATTCTGAGATTGTGACAGAATAAGCAGAGTCATGAAATGGATGTTCATAATTTTATTTATTTATTTTGGGGGGGAGGAATGAATGCAGCTATGGTTTAGGGTATTAATTTCTGTTATAAAAAAGTTTTCTTGGCTTAAAACAGGCATTTTTAGGAGTGAAAATGCATTTTCCTCTTAAAGAATAATAACATGAACTGAAAAGTCTGACTGTCATTTTGAGAATTGCAGTATATAAAGTTAACTAGTGAAATCCTTCCTGTCTACCACAGGGAATAAGTGTGAGATGGACTAAGAGAATGAGAATTAAAATATTTTAATTGGCTATTTAACTTATTTTGTCATCAAATTGATAAATTATTTCTTCTTCACAATATCAATAACCTAGACATTACAATTTTGAATTTTGCAGCAAAACATGAGTCAGAACACCTTATACCCCTCGTGTCTGTGCACGATCCAGGGATTCAAATCATTTCAAGGAGCTTATTAAAACACAGATGGTAAGTCGTGGCCCTCGATCATGCACTTTAAAAAAATTATAAACTTCATTTGTTTAAGAGCAGTTTTAAGTTTATAGAAAAATTGAGTTAGAAGTACAGAGAGTTCTCATATATCCTCTCCCTCTCCACCTTATCTTGCTACTCTCCTATTATTAACATCCTGTATTAATGTGCACATTTCTTACAATTGATGAACCAATATCGAAACATTTTGAATAATTGAAGTCCATTATTTGCTTTAAAGTTTATTCCTTATATTGTATAGCTCTATGGGTTTTGAAAAATGTATAATGCACCATTACAATTACAGAGAATACTTTCACTGCTCTAAAATACCGCTCTACTTCTTTTCATCCCTCCTTCCCTCCCTGAACACCTGCAACCACTGTTTTTTTGCCATCTCCATAGTTTCACCTTTTCCTAGAATGTCATACAGTTGGAATTATACAAATGTGTACTTCTAAGAAGTTCTCTGAGATTCTGATGCATGAGCAAGTGAGGCGACTAGTAGAATAGGGTTGAAACAGAAGGGTCCTCCAGATCAAAAACCCAGTGTTGCCCTCATTAGTGGAGATATTGCTGGCCGATGTCAGGCCTAAGAAGACTGAATGCTAGTGGACTGAATACACTCAGAGTCAATAAGTAGAATGAATTATTTGGGTTTAAAAATTTAAACAATTTAGTCACCCAACTGGAGATTTATTCCAAAGCAGGGCTTTAAAGGTGTATAGATGTTAAAATGGGAAGGCAAATGATTAACCACATAAATGTAAAGTAGTGTAGATTTCTATGTAACATTATATAAACATAATAAATGTGCCAGAATATTTCTTTTAAACATATTCCTGTGCTCACAGGTAGGGCAGAAGACAGGAGGATGGAGTGAGGGGAGTCAAATACTATTAATAGTATACACAAATGGAATTCCTAATGTAGCACTAAGAAAGTACCTAGCCTCATAGTACTTATACTGAGTTTGTTTTATTTTTACCACAGAACATTTTTGGAGAAATATATTAATTATTTTGATATTAACAAACAGAAAAGCCTTAGTAAATACATTATATTTTCCTACAATAAATCTGTAATTTGAATGTTTTCTACTTTATTCTTTATTTTATTTAGTTTTTTAAATATTAGAATATTAAGTAGGTACAACTGTTTTTGTTACATGGAGACTTTTGTAATGCTTAAGTCACAGCTATAAGTGTGCCCATCACACGAATAGTGTTTAGTGTATCAAGAAGGTAGATTTTTGCCATTCTCTTCCATCCCCCTCCCTCCTGCTTGATTTCCAATGAGTTTTACTTTCAGATAGGAGGCTAATAGTAAAAGCTATAGTTATTTGTGTATAAACTATTTAAATATAAAAGCTAATAGCATAAAATTCTCAAAAGAAAACATAGGAATTATGGCCTTGAATTTGACAATGCTTTCTTAAATAAAACACAAAAATCACAACCATCAAAAGAAAAAATAAATAATTAGATCTCATCAAAATTAAAAACTAGTATGTATCAAAGGACATTGCCAAGAGAGTGACTCATAGAATGGAAGAAATATTTGTGAATCATATATTTAATAAAATTCTAGTATATATTATATATTTAATATACAGTATATATTAAATAATACATATTAACATTTTAATATTTTAATATATAATTACTTATATATAATACTATATATTAAATATATAATTAAATATGTATATAATGTATATATTTTTTAAAATTTACAACTTAACATCAAAAAGACACCCTAATTTAAAAACTAGCAAAACATTTCAGTAGCTATGTATCCAAAGAAGATATATAAATGGCCAATATAAGTACATGAAAAGAGGCTCAATGTCATTAGTCATTAAGGAGATGCAAATCAAAACCACAATGAGATGTCACTTCACATGGACTGGGATGACTATAATAATTTTTTTAAAAGTGGAAAATAACAAATGTTGGTGAGGATGTAGAAAAATTGGAAAATTGAAACCCTCATACATTTCTGGTGAGAATGAAGATTGATAGCTGTTATGAAAAACAGTTTGGCAGTCCCTTAATAACTTAACATTAGAATTACATGTGACAGCAATTCCACCTCTAAGTGTATACCCAAAATAATTCAAAACAGGTGTTCAAATAAAATCTTGCACACAAGTGTTTATAACTGTGTAGAAAATATTCTTGGAAGATCTAGACAATGTTTTCCTCTGTATCAGAGAGGGTAGCTTTTTTTATAGCACAGATGGAGAGTCTCCCTCCCAGAAACATCCTGGGACAGTAAAGTCACCTTCCCCACCCTGGACATGATGCACTATTTATAGAGGCCAAAAGTGGAAACAACCTAAAGGTCTGTCAATATATAAATGGCTAAACAAAATGTGTTCCCCCATAAAATGAAATACTGATCAGCCCAAACATTTTTAAGTGAGCTATTAATACATGCTGTCACATGGATAACCCTCTTCAAAGTTTTATTTCAATGAAAGTAGCCAGACACGAAAGGCCACATTTTGAAAGATTCCATTGATATGAAATATCCAGAATAGCCAAATTCATATGGGAAGAAAGCAGGTTAGTGGTTACCAGGGCTTGAGAGAAAAGAATAATGGAAAATTACTTTTTTCATGGCTGTGGAACCTCCTTTGGGGGTGAGGACAGTGTACTGAAACCAAGTAAGTGGTGATTGTTGCACATCATTTTGAATGTACTAAATGCAACCATATTGCACACTTTAAATTGTTTGAAATGATAAATTTTATGTTTATGTCTATTTCACCATAATATAAAGTATAACTACTTAGGAAAAGAACTAACATATCACTGGAAAATTTCACAATTGTTATCAACAAAATGGGTTATCTGGAGGGTTGTGAAGTCCTGAGCAACCAGTTGTCATTATGCTGTTAATAACATGAAGTATTTGCTAGCAGTTGGATTCAATGACTTCTAAAGATCCCATAACAATTAGATAATTTAATAAAAATCTGATCTATTTCTCCAAATAATATTTTTTAAATGTTTCATATACTTGCTAAACCAGATGGCTGTGTAATTTGGGAAATTTTAAAAGATAAATGTGGAACATATTTTTGTTAAAATGTTTATTTTTACATAACACAAACTACACATTAGTGTTATGGGTAGCCGTTGCCAAATTCTATTTCTTAGAAATGGCATAGTTTATTTCAGGGAAATCTACTGGGTTTGGGTTAAGTAAATAGTGAGTATTCCCTAGGGAAATTTCATGGTATCATTTTTTAGGTAGTTTTTGTTATATATGGAATTGGTACTTTTATTTTACAGCTTGTGATATATATAGAATTGTTTATAAAAACAGCACACAGCAACAGTTACTCCCTTGAGCTACTGTGGAGAAGGTGGGAATGAGAAGAGGAGGAAATGCTTAAGGAGTTCACAGAGAAATTATTCTGGTATCTTTATTTTTATATATAGGTATTTATTAATACCCTAAGGTATTAAGGATTGAGGACTACGAGTTGGAGTTGTTTCCAACATGGATTGCAAATCTGGAATAAATTCTCAACAAGTATTTTAGTTAAGGCTAGAACAAAATATTTCTAATTTTTCAAAAGTACGGATTTAGAATTCTTAAAAAATCTTGTTATAAATATTATTTTATATTATTATTAGTTAATTTCTACACTGTTATTTAGTTTTCTACAGATTATTATTAAATAAAAATAGCCATGCTGGATGAAACCTTAAATATAAATGAGATTATGTGTCCATTGGGACACATGATTTTTAGTGAGCATCTCGTTTCTGCAGTCTGGATCTTCTGAGCAAAGACCATTAATAATCTTTGCAATGATATTTACATATTTGCAGAATTATACTCTTTGCTAGGTCATGGTGTAATAAGTAGACACATTTAATTTATCTTTGAGAATCAGAGAAATATGCTATGCATAGAAAATATTCTTGTAAAATTTAAACATTGTTTCCCTTTGTGTCAGAGAGTGTAGCCTCTTTTTTTTCTTTTAATATATATAGGACAGATAGAGAAAGTCTCCCTCCTCAGAAACATGCTAGGCCAGTAAAGTCTCATTCCCCACCCTGGTCATGATGCTTTTATATTCCAGAGTAAAGACAAGCATTCTATCTCTCTCTCTCTCTCCCCCCTCCCCCACCCCTTTCTCTCTTTCTATCTTAGACAAGCAGGTCATAAGCATCCACATATAAAATCAGTGTTTCCAAATTTGGAATTCTCTAGTAATGCACCTATTGCATGCACAGGTATCACCTACTGTTTACCAAGTCACCCTGTAGAGACTGATACTCAAGAAACTGACATAAAATATTGCTCTGGTTGATGTCTTTTCTTGAGTAGTAAATGGTCTTTGTTTTTGATGTAGAAATCCTATATTTTTGAATATATATATACATACATATGCAGATATGCACATATATGCATATACATATTTATAAAAGATAGTGTAGCTATCTTTCTCAGGAGCTTTGGGTGGTCTCAGTTAACCAACTTCCCCAGGGGCAACTTCTCCCTTTTGTCCAATTTGTGTCAAAGATGAATCTTAGGCACTGTCTGATGCTCAAGCCATTTATTCTGATAGCACTCTTATAGGACAGAAAGTGGGAACGGGCTGGTGGCATGAGCCAGATACAGTTAAGGAATCAGATGACAGACTGAGAGGAAGGAGGAGGGGTCTCCAAATGGAGACCACTCCTAGAGTTTGGATGATCCTTTCTCCTTTCTTATACCTGTATTCAGTCTGGGTCAGTTACCATGTGTTTCTTTCATAAATGAAGTTTAAGCTATTCTTGTAAGGGTAAGCTTTGTTTTAAAGTTTATGAAACCTACATCTGTGCTGAGGTGGCCTTGTCTCCTAGAAACCCCTGGGCCAGGGGAGAAACCTGGAAATCTCCAAGCCAGGTTAATCATGCTGCTCAGTGAAACATAATATAGGCCCCTCTAAGGTGGTTAAGAGGGCCTTATGGTTATTGTTAATGTTATAGCCACAATATGTCTCTTATACTACCATATAAAAATATGTGCATATTATGTATACATGATGTACATATGTAAATAATTATGTGTACAGATATTTACAACTGTGTCAGACTAAGTTGTTAACTTACAAATAGTGTAAAATTTCAAACCATTCAAAGCTTCTCACTTAACAATATCCAACATAGACAAAATCAAGTAAGCAACCCAGTGAACAGAAGGTTAGATGTGTTAAAATTTTCTGTTTCTCTTATAGGGTGATACATGATGACTGTCCATATATTACTTTTTCACTATAATGTATTTTAGTAAGTAAATATATCTAATTTGTCTTTTTGGTTCACAATAGTTAGGAAAACGAAAATAAAACCACCTGTGTTTTATCATCTATTGAGTCCACTTGTTTATAACACAGTATTTTAAAGCTTGGGTAAATATGTTGGTGTCTGTAATACTAGGGCTGTTTAATGACTTTTGTAGGGTTTGTGCCTCCTTAATTTATAGACTTTAACATATATCAAACATAGAATATAAATACATCTGTAACAGATAAACCTATTTCTCTACACGATGTATAGAAATTTTGTTAATCATTTTGCTTTTGAAATAATTCTTTAATGATGAACTCTTTAAATTCACAGTTGGTAATGATTTATAATTAATCATATCAAATCTGGCAGAGTTTTACAAAGTGACAATATAGGACCAAACTCATTTTTAATTTATTTTACAAATACAATATTTTATAATCACAAGTTAATTGATATGGTGTTACATCTTATATTCATTTCAATAAGTATACTTTACTTGCTAATTTTCAGGAGATAATTTTTAATTTTTATGGATATAGAATAGTTGTACATCTTTATGGGGTACATGTAATATTGGATTCAAGAGTACAATGTATAATGATCAAATCAGGGTAATTAGGTTATCCATCACCTCTAATATTCATCATATCTTTGTATTGGGAACATTCTAAATCTACTTTTCTAGTTATTTTGAAATATATGATAAATTTTTGTTAAGTATAGTCACCCTTTTGTGCTACAGAACACTAGATCTCATTCCCTCTGTCTAACGGTATTTTTGTACCCTTCTTTTTCACCACTCCCTACTACCATTCCTAGCCTCTGGTAACCACCATTGTACTCTCTATTTCCATGACATCAATTTTCTTAGCTCCCACATATGAGTGAGAATATGTGATATTTGTCTTTCTATACCTGACTTATTTGACTTAACATAATGTCCTCTAGTCCCATCTATGTTGTTGCATTGACAAGATTTCATTCTTTTTATGGCTAATATTTCATCGTGTATATGTACCACATTTTCTTTATCCATTCATTCACTGATGGACACTTAGGTTGATTCCATATCTTGGCCATAGTAAAGAGTGTGCTCAAAACACAGGGGAATGCAGATATCTCCTCAACATACTGATTTTCTTTCTCTTGGCTATATATCTAGCGGTGGGATTGCTAGATCATGTGGTAGTTCTATTTTCAGCATTTGAAGAGATGATATTTGTTTTATGTCCTGGTATATTTTCGCGTTTACTATATTTCCTAGGCCCTTTAAAACACTATGGATAATAATAATAGTAGTAATAATAATAGTAATAATAAAATCCTGCACAGGGCCATGCTTAGAATCTTGATTTATTTAAAAGATATTCCAGATAACTCCATCTTCTTAAGAGAGACCTAGAGTACCTTACTCTGATGGCATGTGGATTAATGTACCATAACTTTGAGGGTGCCATACCTATCATTCCTTTCCAGATATTATTTCAATTGACAATCCTTGGAGTTTGATTATTCACTTCTGAGTTTCCAAGAGAATCTCAATTCTGTAGAGTCTTTATCTTATAAAAATAGAACATTATTCATATACAAAGGGGGCCATTTTATTACTTTGGGTCAAACTGGGACATCTAGAACAAATTTATGATAGATCTAAAGAGGAAAGCCAGAGGACTTGAAAGTTGTTGATGAGCTCAAGTTAACTAAATATGTGAGATGTTATGGAAAATGTACATGAAGAGACACCATACTAGTGAACATATTACTAAGTTAGGAATTGAGTTATCTCACTATATTTTGATTTACAGGGATGCTTCAGTGTAAACCATGAGTTCAAAAAATGATGACAATTAAGAAAATTGTTCATTGTAATTGTTTTTGATTTCCGTGTCACTATTGCCTAGATGCATGAGAGTATTTTCATTTTTTAAATCTGCATATAGGTAGTGTAAAGAGTCTATATAGGCCGGGCATGATGACGCACGCCTGTAACCCTAGCACTCTGGGAGGCCAAGGCAGGAGGATTGCTTGAGTTCAAGACCAGCCTGAGCAAGAGTGAGACCCCATCTCTACTAAAAATAGAAAAATTAGTTGGGCGTCGTGGCACTCGCCTGTAGTCCCAGCAACTCGGAAGGCTGAGGCAGGAGGATCGCTTGAGACCAGGAGTTTAAAGTTGCTGTGAGCTAGGCTGACGCCACTGCACTCCACTCAGGCCAATAGAGTGAGACTCAGTTTCAAAAAAAAAAAAAAAATGGGTTTATATAAAATATGATCTCAGAAAATAAAAATTTTAGTGACGCTTTTTTTAGAATTAAGAAATTTTTTTTAGAAAAATATAATTTCAAATAATTGTTTTAAAAAGCCCTAAATGAAAGTAGTGTTACAATATCTGTAATTTACAAAAAGCTCTTACACTTTGAATGCAAAATGGAAAAATTAGTTGCCTTGGAAACTGAAGAAGTTCATAGCATTATGAATACATTATTAACCCATTATCATGCAGCTGTGATATAACATTTAGATAAAAAGAAAATTGATTTTATGGTTGTATTGTTTTTCCTATGTAGTACAATATAAAGTAATTCTTATAAAATATTATATTAAATATTATAAAATACAAAGTATTGTAACATGAAATTATCATAGCCTTTGAAACACACTTGAAATTCCTTTGTTTCCTCTACTAAAAGTATTTGTTCAGGAATGTATACATTTTTATTATTTATATTATTTATGACATTTTTGTGCCTTGAGCTATAATTCTTTTCAATGAAAATTTTTTGTACTTCTTTTTAAAAATTATTTAATTTTCCTGAAATAAATTTTTAAGTTTCTTAATATATTGTATGAAACACAGTTGCCACCAGTACCTCTTGTCATGCTCTAATAGACAATATAGCTATTTTAGATATTAATAGTAAGAATAACAATTATGGCGACCTGACTCTTCACTTTTCATCTGAATTAGTTGGGACTAATTTCAGAAATTAGTAACACAATACCTCAAATCACAGTTGCTCAAAAAAAAAAAAAAGGTGTTATTTTTCTCAGAAGTACCAAAAATCTTCACATACTTAGTCTAGAACTAGTATGGTGTTTCTTCATGTTAGAGACCAACTTTTATTCATTCTTCCTCAGCCTTTCATGACTTTTTTCAGAAAGTAACATCTTTGACTAAGATAATGTCTGCAGCTGCAAGGATAGAGTCTACATTTCAGTCAACAGGAAAGAATATGGGTAATGGAAAGAAATCACACCACTTTTTTAAAACACATTCTAAAAGTTGCATGAAACTGTACTTACAAACGATTAGCTACAAGATATAAACATGGCTGCAAGTGGCTTCTTGGGTGATTGGGAAATGTAAAATTTATTCTATGTGATTGTGAAGCCTGAGGAAGATCAGGGACTTTAATACTATGGTTGGTGAACAAGAGATAGAATATGAGAGAGAGAAACAGAGAAAGAGAGAGAAATTGTGGAAATAAAGTTTCTAGAACATTCTACGTCTTAGTTCACTCATATGTCCATGAGCAATTTTGCCACACAAACTACACAGCTTTCTAACCAAAAATTATAACCTCAAAGTACTACGTAGTTACTTCATATATTTGAAAACATATTAATATTCCATAGGGATGACATGCATCTCTATCAAATCCAGATGTACTTCCTCATGGTCCTGTTACAGCAGGCATAAAAGTAATTCAAATTATGGTAATGAAGATAATAACATTAGGGATAGACAAGTAGACAAATAGAAACTCAAAGAATTTAAGAAAGACTCTCACATATATAAGGAGATATGTTTGATATTAGTAGATATATATTTATTATGGAAATATGCATTTAAAAAAATAATGCTGGATGATTTTGTATTCATGTAGAAAAATATAGAATTGCAGTTATATACCACATAATACACAAAAATAAATCTTTAATGATTATAAATCTAAGTGTGAAAACTATAATCCCATTTTCACACAGATGATATCTTAAACAAGTTTGATTTATCAAAAGAAATTCCAGAAATTAGAGAAGATCAAAGTTTTATAATAGCTGATATTTAATGTAGATATTAAACATCAATATACATGGCACATATCTAGAAGACTGTGGTTTCACACATTTGGTAAATTCAAAACTAATGCTCAAAAATTCTTTGTCATTAAATATAAGCATTAATTCTGACTTAACTACCTAAAAAAGATGAGCCACTCTCAATATCCTTTTTGTTTTTGTCGACAAATATGTCTCCTTACTGTCTCATTTATGCCATTATAAATGAAATGTTTAGTAAGTAAAATATTCAGACTACCCTGGTAATTCATAACTATAAAATACTATAGTTGATCTTTTGAGGACAAGATTAATCTTTAGGAGAAAATAATTATTTCTTATCCCTAAATAATTTTAGAATTGTCAGCAACTAAGTGTTGACTAGACTTTTTATCATCGTTTTTATTCCTATTTCTTTTGGTTACTTGATTTTCCAACAATAACTTGATATTACTCTGGAGTCCTTATTCAAATTTCTGTTGATGCTACTCTTATTACTTCTGTTGCTACTTTGAAATTATTTTGTAATCAACAAATAGATATTATAAATAGCATTTGTATTATAGTCAGTGATTTCAAGAGATTGCACATCAGAGATATTATTTAACGATAACAACATAATGAAAAAAATTAGAAAGCCATTATTTTCTTTTTTTACCCTAGCAAAATTAGTGAAAGCATTCTTAAGTTGCAACACCATGTAGTTAATATTTTTTTACTGGGCTGTAATTTGCATAAAATAAAATTACCCCATTCTAAGTGTACCTTTGAGTGAATTTGCATAATCGTACATATTTACAATCAAGTCTGAAATAGTCTCATCACCCAAAAAGTGTTTTCATTGTGCAGACTGCTTACCCATTAGTGTATCATAGATATATTCATAATAATTTGTTTCCAAGCAAATACCAAGAGTCTTATAACGTTTTGTTTGTTTCTTTGTTTCAGGCGAACAATTTCTCAAAGTGTAAAAACCTTAGAAGGTATTTATTGCAAGGGTTTTGTATTTCCTTTTATTTTTTGTTTTTGTAGTGTATTATGGATGCATAGAAGTATTTTTGTGTTTCTGCAGAATAGGGACACCCTGCATTAATTTTGTTAAGAACTCAGGTTTCCAGGCTAAGAACAACTCTTAGGAAGTTAATTTACATGTATATATATATAGTAAGAAAACTCCAGAGAGATTTAGCTACCTAAAAATATATGCATATATATTACAATGAAAAATAAAGAGTAGGACCAGGAAGATATAACTATATTGGAAAACCCTAAGACACCAGGTCATATCTGGTCCTTGCAGACATCTTATTTACATTCCAAAATTTTAGTGTGTGAACTCAGGATTCTTTCCATCTTGTATCCAAATAGCAAAGGATTTTCAGTCACCTTTAAGGTGGGAAAAGGGTGAAAGCTTCATCTTTTTCAATGTATAAAATCACGGAAAATACATTTTTCCTATTCTTCATCTATGATATAATTTAGTTTTCTATATGTCGAACATTTGAGACTTTCATCTCATTGCCCCAATGGCAAGAATTGATGTGTTGGAGCCCTAGGGTCATTATTTTGTTTTTAAGTATACTATAGTAATCTTTCTCTGATTCCTATACCTTTTGTATACTTAAAAAATAAAATTATTGAAGATGATTATTCAAACTCAAAACATATCAAAATTCAAAACTCCACTGGAAAGAAAATATTATGGAAATTATTTATCATCTAAATGCTTTCTGAATAAATCATATTTTAATTTTATCCCATTTTGTGGGAAATAATACAATTAAAATATGTTTGAATGGAGTTCTGCTCTGATGTTAGAAGTGTTGGAAAAATAACATCAGATTATTCTTAATTATCTAAAGACCATAAATTTGGACAAAATCTATGAGAAAATATGTATTTGACAAATGCTTTTCAGCATATAACACTATAAGACTGCAATTTCAGTACAAAAGGAAACTCATGCTGTAAGCCCCCAAACTGCTCCAGCTCTCTGCCTGTGCTGTAGTTCCTGAATGCACAACAAGCTCTCATGCAAGTAGAGTGTGACAATCCCACTAATCTGAGCAGGCTGAGATCAGAATTCAGAGCAGATGAACTGGCTTAACTTAGGAGAGGAGAGACCTAGAGAGTAGAATGTTGCCCAGAGGGAAATTCTAGAAGTCTAAGTGGATGTCCCTGAGCTCTTACGGCCAGTGCTGGGCAATACATGCTTAGACCGACATCATGTGAGATTTACCAGAGAGAAGTTGCCATGAGATTGACAACAGAACAAAAACACTAGATATCAGACAGTCCTTCGGAAATGTTAGATTTTTAGACCTGCCATAATGTATGGACCTTATTACCACTCCTACTGTTCAACTGCGACAATAGAAACACTACAATTTTGCAGTAAAAACTGTGCCTTATAGGTATACCATAAATCCTGACTTCAACATTATACAATTCATCTGTATAACAATAAACACTTGAACTTTCTAAATCTATTGAAATAAAAAATATTCACATCTTAGAGCTTGAATAGATTACTTTAGACCTATCTTAAGAAAGTCTGAAAGCAAGCCCTGAAAAATCCACAGGGGACACAAAATTGAAAGTTAAGTCCTATTGTGTTTAGAGGGACTTTGAAAACCACTTAGATTTTTCACAGATAGACATGTACAAACATAACCTAAAATCAAGCTGCGCAAGCTCAATTGCTCAGGCAATAATTAACATATTTTGAAAAATACACATTCTTTGGGGCATACAACAATCCTGATGGTTTTCAATATATCATCAACGATGTCTAGTCCAATGTAAAAACTGTAAAATATGGGGAAAAAAATGACACCGACCCAAGAATTAAAAGAAAAAAATATTACCAGAGTCCAAAGCCAGATAATCCTGATCTTCAGTATAAAGGACAAAAACTAAAAAGAAGTAAGTTTGAATGTATTTAAATCACTAATGGAAAATAAGATCAAAGGTTTGAAGGAAATTATGAATAGTTAAAAGATAAACTGACATAAATAGATCTCAACAATATGTTGAGAAAAAACATACATAAAATAATACTATAATATTTCATATAAATGAAGTTTTAGAACTGTTAATACTGATTTGTTATTGAAAATTACATCCATGTGATCCTAGTGCCAAGGTAGTAGATATTTATTGTAAAGGGGAAACAGGAGTTTGGCTTAAGTGATTGAAGAAAATGTTTTATAACTCTATTACAGTAGTGCTTACATTAGTGTATACATGAAAATATGTACTTAAAATGTTTGCATTTTTATGGAATATATGCCTCAATAAAGGTAAGAGAAATATGTTTCATCAGCAATGTTCTAATTTTATGTTTTGCATGTTACTTTTCCTGATGAAAGGCTTTTTTTTAAGGCTTTCTATCTTTAACCAAAAATGTCTAACTAAGCCTTATAACAAGACACATCTCTAATATTTTCAATTCAGAGAGTGGGACACACAAACTTTTAAAAAAAACCAGCACTACTAATTCCTAGAAAGAAATTTTACATCACAGTAAGTATCTGAAAAATCATTATCCTTTGCTGTAGTTTAAAGTGCCTTCAGGTTTGTTTAAAGTGCCTTCAGGTTTGTTTAAAGAGTTAGAGTAGATGCTAGCATAACTGTAGCAAAATATGACTATATTAACACTTAGAAAACTGTTCTTAATCAGTAATAATTAAACACTCGTGGACTCTAATCTGTTTGCCTTATAAATAAGGCAAAAAATCTCATTATATAGTCATCATCTAAAATATGCCCAAATTTCCATATGTTCCTAATGATTTCTGGAGGTGATAGAAAAGAAAATCCTTGCTTTTATCTCAACAATACCTTAACTTTTAATTTGAATAACTAAATAATAAAGAAAAGGATCATACATGAATTAAAAATCCACATTAAACAATCTGCATCATATACCTCTTAAAGGAAGATTTTTTAAGACTCCTGCTTAGATTTGAAATACATAGGGATTGTGTTGAATCTGTAGATCACTTTGGGTAGTATAGACATTTTAACAATGTTGTTTCTGCCAGTCCATGAGCATGGTGTGGTTTTCCACCTGTTTATGTCCTCTGCTATTTCCTTCCTCAGTGTTTTGTAATTATTCCTGCAGAGGTCTCCTTAGTTAAATATATTCCCAGGTATTTTTTGTTGTTGTTGTTGCTATTGTGAAGGGTATTAAGTCTTTGATTTGGTTCTCTGTTTGACAGTTGTTGGCATATAGGAATGCTACTAATTTGTATACATTGATTTTGTAACCTAAGACTTTGCTGAATTTGTTTATCAATTCATGGCAGAATCTTTCGGGTTTTCTAGATATAAGATCATATCATCACTAAAGAGCAATAGTTTGACCTCTTCTGCCCCCATTTGGATGCCCTTGATTTCTTTCTCTTGTCTGATTGCTCTGGCTAGGACTTCCAGCACTATGTTGAATAGAAGTGGTGATAGAGGGCAACCTTATCTGATTCCAGTTCTAAGCAGGAATGCCTTCAATTTTTCCCCATTCAGTATGATGTTGGCTGTGAGTTTGTCATACATGGCTTGTATCATTTTTAGGTAAGTCCCATCTATGCCTATTTGTTAAGCATGCTATAATAGCAACACAATTCACAATTGCAAAGATATGGAAACAACGCAAGTGCCTATCAATACATGAGTGGATTAATAAAATGTGCTTTATGTATACCGTGGAGTACTACTCAACCATACAAAAAAATGGTGATCTAGCACCTCTTGGATTATACTGGATAGAGCTAGAGCCCATTCTACTAAGTGAAGTATCTCAAGAGTGGAAAAACAAGCACCACATGTACTCACCATCTAATTGGTATTAATTGATCAACACATGTGTACATATAGTAGTAAAATTCAATGGGTCTCAGGCAGGTGGGAGGAGGGAGGTGGGAAATGTTATATTCACACCTAATGAGTGAGATACCCACTGTTTGCTTGATGGACATGCTTGAAGCTCTGACTCGGGTGGGGCAAAGGAAATATGTATAACCTAAATATCTGTACCCCTGTGATATGCTGAAATTTAAAAAAAAAGAAAAAAAAAGGAAAAAAAGAAAAGGAAATGCCTATTTGTTTATTTTATTTCTCGACTATATTGAATATTGTGTCAGTTCTCTTTAGATTTTTGACTTATGAAACTAGTCCATTAAAAACACTTTCTTATTGATTACTTCTTAAGAATTTAGTGACAAATGTCATGAGTGAAATCAATTAAAGTATAATAATAATAGGCATTTTGTCCTTTGATTTTATCAGGTGGCTATTATGTTATCTCTGAAATAAAGTATTGTGATCTAATTTTTTGAAAAACACCTATTAGAAATTTCTATCTCCATGTAATATAGGCTGGTTAATATAAATCTTTTTAGGTAAAAGTAAATAACATACTAGTGTAATGTAGGATATTAATTTTTCTTAGAACTCAGAGTAAACAAAAAAAATGGCTCCTTGTAATGCTCTGTAGTTTGCTTCAATCTTTCCTTGACATATTTTTCAACATTGTCTCTTTCTGTCTCCAAGGATATCATTGTTCCCTGCTGTCTGTGACAAACATTGAAGCCTATAGAAATTCCTCTCCTACCACAACTTTTAGCAGTTATTCAAGATACGCATCAGGCTGCAGTACTCTGGGGCCTCTAATGAAATCAGTTCCACCTCCCACCTCCCAATCTGTAACAGGATCCGACAATGGATGACTGGCAAAGAAACATCACAGTTTCTAGCTTGAGAGCTATTAAATTGCTTTCATAATACATAAATTCAACATATCATTCTGACTATTGTTATGCTTGAAGAGATTGAGCTTTTTTTCTATGACCCTCACAAAATACCAAAGGATCAATATTTACTATTTGTATATAAACTGTAATATAAATATACAAAGTATTAATAATATATTGGCCTCAGAAATATTCTCTTGATTCCAGCATGTACAATCACAGTACCATTTCATCTGAATACCATGATATATTCTGAGTTGGATACATGACTCGGACATCTGTCTTTTTTGCTGTTGCCTAAAACAATCTCTCTTTTGACCAGGGAGACTGAGGCTTTTCATTGACCTTCTTGCCTTACTAAACATAGCAGCAGGATTGTTGAGAGAGACAGGATGACTGACCAGAGACATAGAGACATCAGCTGTCAGATGGTCTCAGAAAGAATAAAATATTTTAGATGAAAAAAGAAAACAACAAAACAAAATATAGTTTGGATATAATTCTGAGGGAAAAGTGCCAGAACCTACCGGAGATTCCATGGGAAATAGTTGTAGAGCAGAACAAGCTTATCAGCAGACATCAACATATGAGAGGTTTGGAGCCCAGCCAAAACGGTAGGTGGAGAGGTCATTTCTCCCACCCTCACATTTCTGGCAGTCAGCAGGCTGCTGAGTGGCTAGAGAGCCTTTCTACCCTCATGAGCCCCAAAGTGGCTGATGCCAATGAACTAGGAGCTTCTTGAGGACAAGGCATCAGGCTTCCAGCCCCCGTGGGGTGGCTTCCAGTTGCCACAGACCCGTGGAGAGGTAGCAGGCACCATATTGTTCCTCCACCCACTGTGCACATTTATCCTCCCCAGGGAGCTTCAGCCCCTCAGTTCTTATCTCACTCATTCCCACACAAATATTTCCCAACTCCGGCCCAGCCTGTGGGAACCACAGGGGCTGGTGGGTGCCACAGAATCTGTGTGATCCCAGAGCCTGGACATTCTGGGCAAGCTGCCTTCAGAGAGAGGAACAGAGATGACCAGAGTTCTAGCTCTCCTCCATTTAGACTCTTTCCCTTCCCCTACCCCCGCCCCAAGAGACGGGGGTGGCTACCAAGAGACACTATTGAGTAGGGCTCTCAGGAGTGGCTACTTCTCCACTGTGGGTGCATCCACCACACCGAGGTTTAAAAAGAGAGTGGGGCTTAAAGCTTTCCTCTTTAAAAGCTGCATCAGACTAAGTAGTGCCCAGAATATGAGATCACATCTCATCAGCCCTCTCTAGTGCCACTCGCCTGGCTGCTCCATCAGAGCAGGACACACCCTGAAGTGCAGGGACATCAAACAGGCTTGAGTACCCCATAGGCAATGTGGGAGCAGCACACTTCTCCCTGGCATCACCAGGGATTGATCTTTGTAGATCAGAGGACAGGCCCACAGGTCAGATCCTATACCCCCAGGACTTGAGCATGTATAGGGAAATGGAGGGGAGATTTGTGAACTAATCTCAGGAGGCAAGGGAGCCCATGTGGGCAGAACCAAGAGAAAAGTAGAGTGTGGATCTGAACTGCAGTATACTCACAGAGCACCCCTCCCCCCACAGGAAGGCCATGCTCTATGCCTGGGGCAGGATCCTGAACAGGAAAGGTCCCATCCCACAGCACCATTGCTGGGGAGTCTGTGTGGTTTGGGCTCTTGCCTGCTGGTAAAGGCTGCAGGGAAACCACAAAACAAGGAGGGGAAGAAGAGTAAAACCTGGTACTGACACCAAGATTGTGAGTTTCAGATTGCCTCACCCACACAAGCAGACTTTCTAGCATGGTTGGGTACTTCAGTCCCTCCCTGGTGGCTATTCCCAGCATGCTGGGAGGGCCCTTTGACCCCTGCCAAGATAGCTAATTTACCAGATTTTGTGGAGCCTGAGGCAGGCTCACCTGACCCAGCCCTGTTCAACCTCACTTTCCCACCCTCCTCTGCTATAGTGGAAAATGAGGACTCACCTGGAAGCTCCAGGTTCCTGCCCACCAACTGGAGAAATCAAATGCTTCTCCTGACAGGCTAGAGTTGGACGCAGGTCCCAAAAATAACACCGCAGCTGGTTCTTTCCAGCAAGTGCCACTTACTGGCAGGGAGTTCAATTTGTACCACCCATTACAACACTTACTGACTCAGTCATACAGGATGCGGTTGATTCTTACCCACAAGCATCACCTACTGTCTCAGAGATTAGACAGGGCATGTCAATATAATTCACACTGTTAAGAAGACTACAGGGCTGGGGAAAGAGAAAGACTTTCAAAGACATCCATCCCCCCTCATCAACAAGAGACAAGTAATGTGCCCCCAAACCTAGTTCACCACTGCTGCAGGTTACAAACAAATAGCAACTGAGAAAACCACCAAATAAGGATATCTATAACCAAGGCATCTGTTCAGAACTTAGACCATCATCAAAGCATCCACAAGTAAAGTCAAAGATTCTTACCCAACATATGCCGCATACACACCCCTACAAGTGATGGGGGGGAGCCCCATCTAAACAAAAGACATTCCAAAACCAAGAAGTTATAGCTGCTCCATATGAAAAAGAATCAGTGAAAGAACTCCAAAACTATAAAAAAATCAGAGCAAAGGACACCCTCAAAGGTCACATCAGCTCTTTAATAATGGATCTCAATGAAAATATAAATATTGAAATGACAGATAAAGAATTTCAAATAGGGATTATAAGAAAGCTCAATGAAATCCAAAAGAAAATGGAAAACCAACTGAATGAAACCAGAAAAACAATTCAGGAAATGAATGAAAAATTTACTAAAGAGATAGACATATTTTTTAAAAACCAAATGAATTCCTGGAAATGAAAAATTCATTTAAGGAAATACAAAACAGAGTGTAAAACTTTAAGACTAGACTAGACCCGGCAGAAGAAAGAATTTCAGAGCTTGAAGACAAGTCTTTCACATTAATACGATCAATCAAAAATAAAGAACAAAGAATCAAGAGGAACAAACAGAGCCTGTAAGAAATATGGGATTACGTAAAATGTTCAACTATAAGAATCATGAGCATCCCTGAAGATAAAGAAGAAAATGCACAGGAGCTAAAACACCTATTTGAGGGAATAATTAAGGAAAATTTACCTGGTCTTTCTGTACCTCTCAATCCTCCTACCTTCATCTAAACTGGGTTTCATTAAAAACTTACTTTCCACCTTTATATATGCCATAGCCCTTTACTTGACCAAGGGAGTCTCATTCTCTCTCTTCTGAGGTCAGCCTCTCACACCTTTCTTACTCGTCCCTCTCCATCTTTGTTTATCCCATTATTTTAATTGATGTAATTATTCCCAGTATTTATGAAAGCAAATATTTTGAGGGGACCCTTATGAAGATGTTTTTGGTTTACTTTGACCCTCAGATGATGGTACATTGGTTACAGCTGTCTGGATTGAAAGGTGTTTTCCCTGTGAAGTATGAAGAACTTCTAGACCTCATGTGTGGCTGACAGGTACAATGCCATTCCTGATCCTTCTGTGTAAACTCTTTCTCTTCACATTCTACCTCAAAAGCTTAAAAATTTTTCATTTGTTTGTGTTCCAAAAAAATTGCCTTAATACTATATTGGCATGGATTGTTTGTATCTATGTTTTTCAACTACTTCTATTTGCATACCTATGCTCTTAAGTTCTGGGAACTATTCTCGTATTACTTCTTTGATCATTTTCTCCATTTACTTCCTCTACTCTAACATTCTGAATTTTTTAATAGTACATTCTCTAAAAATTGTCTTTTTTCAGTTTTATATTCTAACTATATTTCTTCACATTGTTCTTTCTGAAAGATGTATCTTGGGACACTTCTATGCTCTCTAAATATTATTGTTTTATACTACAGTGTTCTGTTTTTCATAAAAGTAATTAATATCTTCTTTTTTTACCTTTCTTTGGATATCACTTACCAGATTGTCATAGTAGTTTTTTCCCCGTTACATGTACTATTTTGTATTCTTTGTTTCCTTTAGGTTTTCTGTTTGTTCTTTTGCTATGAATTATTGGTTAATTGATGTATGCTTTGGTTTATTTTTTATATTAGAGGATTTCCTCAATGTCTGATTATACTTCACAATTTTTTCTTTTTTAACAGTGAGGTATTAAAAGGTTGTAGGGAGTCTGTGAGCATGGCTGGAGTTTATTGACTATAGCTCCTAAATTTAACATATTGGAGAGGCACTGAACCATTTCACTCCAGGAGTCTCAATAGTTGGTATATTGGACTCCTCAATTGCCAAAGAGAGGGATCTTTGTCTTGTTGCTTGTAGTGGTAGGAGTGAAGGTGAGGGTGGAGTGTGGGGGAAGCAGGTAAAAGACTGATTGTGTAGCTAGGGAGGCAAGCGAGATTGGAGCATTTGCCAGCTAGACTTTCACATAGCTTCCTGTAATTTCTGTATAACATCTCCATCTTCACTTTCCCCCACAGCCCTTAATCCGATGTATATCTCTTCAAAGACCTACAAAAAGCAACACTCCAAAGTTCCAGCAGGTAGGGGAAAGAGATTTAATCATTTTACTTGTAGGCTTTAAACAATGTTTTGTAGCCTGTTTTAGATACATTTATACTCCTACTTTTAAATAGATATAGCCCCAAAGTACTGAAATCTTCCAGAGTTCCATTATGTGAATCGGCTTGTTTGTAGACTCACTACTTTTCACTCTTATCAGGCATTCATGTTCTGGATTCTCTGTTAATGCATGCCACCTTATGCGTATCCATATAAATTTTGTTTACATAGCTCTTTTCTTTATATATGTATTATGCTTACTTTTGCTCATCCACAGACTTTATTCTTGTAAATTCACTTATCATGAAAAAAATCTCTCTATAGTCATTTGATTGAGGTTTTAGAAAAAGAAAAAAAATAAATCGTGTGTTCATTTTTTCATGTTTACTTAGAAGTCTTTTTATTGGTATAAAATATCATGAGAATCCATACTTGTATTAAGTAATATTTCTGGTCTCACTATTTCTGAAAATAAATATAATTAAACACAATGAAATAAAATATCTGAGCTGTAAAACTTCTATATTCAAGATATTAAATTTTGCATCTCTTGGGTATATAAAATTTAATAAGAAATCAGAACAACTTCTTAATAATATGAAATATTTCCCTACTTTATTTAGAAAACGTTCTATCACAATAATCCTTCTCTCATGTTGTCTTATAAATACTTAATTAAATGGCACCACCTGCATCTGTCCTAGAAGAATGTTTTGTCTTTATATATAAGACTTGGCACAGTTGCCATTCATATACATTTTCCATGTGTGTTTTAGTTTCATTTGATGCTATTTAGTTAGACTATGCATGTTCTCTTTTTCTCTATAAGACTTTACCCATTTTAGAATATCATTTTTTAGAATATTAGTTTTAGAACATGTTGTTATTGGGAAGGACACAAAGGCAAATTTTGTAACCTAAGAAATATTGACACTCTTAGAACTTTTTGGTTAAATTTATCTTGACCTTCATTTTATGTAGAAAGACAGTTTTCAGAAAAGCAAGTAGCACTTTTTTTGTCTCTGAAGTGTTCTATAATCAGAAGCACATTTATCAGAAATGGCAAAAGGCAAAGAAATGTGTGGGGATTTGAAAATGAGAAAATAATTCAAATAAATATTAGCATCCTAAATTTAAGCTAATCTATATTCAAAGTTCATCTGTATGGCCTGCTATTTTTTGATAATAAAAGCAAGAATTAGAGAACATATTGAAAACCAACTGATAAAATATTACATAATTAAAATAACAATGATACTTTATTTACTTCACTTCCACAGAATTATTCTTTATGCCATTGCAAATAAGACTATATTTTTCACATTGAAAGCATAATTTATTTTTGTATTTAATTGATAAAATGATGTCAGCATAACATGAATCATAAAACAAAAATTATTATTCAGATAGAACATCTGAATTTCCTTCACACACCAAATCTTTAGTTATCTACACCAATGTATCTGTTTTTAATACTGTACATTTAAAAGCAAATAATTAGGATGAAGCGATACAGGTTTAAGATATTACACATGCACACACACACATATACACACACATACAAAATCCCAGAATCTTTACCTGACTGATTCTTTGTGAAATAAAAGGAGTTCAATGCAAAAACACTCTAAAAAACTATTCTTCAGCATGAATTGGACATCAGGGAAAATGCATACACTTGCAAGTGATGCATGTTTGAAGGGTATTGAATATAAAACTGTCTTTACTTTAGTAGCTTCATTAAAGTAGAATTATTGTGGCCTATTATCTTTTTCTTAGACTGTGGACTATGCATGTATATAACATTATTGTAAACTAAACTTACTTTGGCTTTTAACAAAATGGCATCAATTTTTAGTGACATTATGTTAGGTTGGTAATTTTGAATGGGATATTTATACTTAGAATTATAATTAATTAATCAGTGTTTTGAATAATCATCTCTAGAAGTGTTGTGAGAAATCCTAATATACATAGTTTGTAGTTAAAACAAGAAAGATATTTTTATTGTATATTTAATAATTTTAGGCATATTTTTAGCATGTAATGCTGATATTCAAAATTATTTGCTAAAATAATATTGCTCATAGTTTTATGTTTATTTAAAAAAGTAAAAAATCATAAAGTTTCTATTTTAAAGTCTCCAATTGTTATATATACTTTTATACTACCTATATATTATAAATTATGGTTATAAAATATAAATATAAAACTGTATATTGCAGGCCAGCTGCAGTGGCTCACACCTATATTCCCAGCACTTTGGGAAGTCAAGGTGAGAGGATTACTTCAGGCCAAAAGTTTAATACCAGCCTAGGCAACAGCAAGACTTTGTCTCTACTTAAATAAAAGTTAAATATATAAATAAAATATAATGGGTGCCAAATTGTTCAAAAACAAAAATATAAAACTATATTCATTTAACATAATAAACATAAAATAATGTGATAGTGTTATAAAAATTTATAAAAAATTGATGCCAGATAACTCAGAAAAAAATAGTGAGAACAATATTAGAACAACATCGAATATGAGGTAAAAATGTGATATTGAATTGATAGGTATATTATATATGATAGTTTCAATTTGTGACCATTTGTTTTATGTTTCAAAAATGTGATTGTCTACTTCAAAAAAACCAGGAAAGATGAGTGTATTTATGATCATAAGTTTAATATGCATTTCTAAGAATATGAAAGTTTCAATAGATATAAAATGTGTTTCAAGTTTTGTAAATGAATAATAGTCATTAACCTCTTAAAGATTATACTTCTAAAAAAACACAAAAAACATAGCCATATGTGGGGGCATGCATCTGTAATCCCAGCTACCCTATCAAAAAACAAAAACAAAAATTGCATGTTAAAAAGCTTGACATGAGTTCCACTTTCAACTATTGCTAGGTTGTCTAGACATGTCCTCCCTATGTGAACACATGTAGAAATTATACAAAATATTTTAAAAATTGGATTAAAGGCTTCAGAGAGCTATGGGGTTAATGAGATTTTAGAAGTTAAGAATAAAAATGCACCAAATACTCACATATTTTTCAGTGGGAATGTATTACTTCCAAAATTAGAGAATAAAATGTTGAAAATTTCAAAAGAGGTTTCTGCAGATTTGAGGGTGAGGAAAAATTGAAATCCTGTGCTCATTAAACATAAGAACTCTCTTTTGTCCTTCTACTTCTTAAACAATTTAATATTTTTTACTTTTTTAGTTTGGACCCAGAAGGGCTAAGCCCTAAAAGTAAGCACTGAACAGAAAATGACCAAATTTTCAAAGGATTAGAGCCTTGTATTAAATTATCTCAGATGCCACATGAATTAGTTTTTACTTAGCCTAACACTTGCAAAAATAAAAATAAATTATTTTGGAGGAAAATATTATTATTAGAAACTAATATAATATAAAATGTTTATTTACAATTCTTAGCATTTCATAAAATATAGCTAAAAATATAAACAGACAAGATGTTATTGAAAGCCAGAGGAAACATGTCAAAAAATAAACTCAAAAAATATCCAAATATTTGAAGACATGAGATGCCAAATTTAAAATAATTGTGATTAAATTTTATAATAATTAAAGGATAAAAAGTAGAATTTTGGCATAAACTGTAAAATATAAAAATAAAGCAAATAAAAATCCTAAAAATAAAAATAAAATCTCAGTATATTAAATTAGAAATCAGCTAAATGAAAATGGCAATATATTAGATACAGATGAAAAGAGAATGTGAATTGGAAGATTGATCAAAAGAAAATTTTCAGAATTAAATTAGAAAATATTTGAAATTAAAACAGTGAAGAAATAATGGGGCATTGTAAAATTATTTATCATATATACAATTTAATTCTCACAAAGAGAAAATAACATGAAGAAGCAATAGAAACAATGTATAAAAATATAGTGTCTATAATTTTGCAAAAACTATTGAAAGAAATCTAACCACAGATTAAAGGATTGTTAAAAATCCAAAGCATGAAACATAAAAAGGATATAGTAAGTTGTCAGCAGATTAAAAAAAGTATGGCTGGCATCTAACGGAATATCAGTGGAAACCAAAGGCAATGGAATAATATCATCAAGGAAAAAATTATTAGCTACCTGAATCCTATGAAGAGTCAATGTTATTTCAAAAAGAAAGACTTGTATTAATAACAAATGAAAATAAAGACATTAAAAATTTTGGGGAAAATCAAAGATTAGAAGTCATCAGCAGTATTTAACTAAATAAAATATTTGAAAGAATTGTTCTTCTTGAAGGAAAATGATCCCAGGTGGAAGCTCATAGAAAAATGTACATAGAAAAATATAAAAATCAAGACTACAGGAAAGGCTAAACATGGAGTAAAACTAAATTAATATCAACTGAATATTATGATTACATAATATTAATATTTTTGAAATTTTAAATGCAAAAATTATATGGCATGACAAAAATGACACAGAGGAGGAAGAATAAATGGAATTGAAATGTTTCATTTTACTTACACTGTGTAGAAATAAGTAAAATTACACATTTGTATTGGAAATTTATGTTTTAAAGTCTTTTGTAGTAATCAGTAAATTAAAAGTTTAAAAATGTTTAATCACTTCAAAAGATAGCATGAAACAGGAGAAATGGAGCATAAAAAGATAGAATAAACAAAATCAAATAGCAATATGGTAAATACAAACTAAAAACTAGCTTTGGATTAAATGTTCTAATTAAAGTTTGCCAAGCAGACATAAGATAAATCACAATTGTACCAAATGTTTAAAAACATAGTTTTTATTTTTTAAATTTTAAATTTTTAACTACTATGTTTCCCTGAAAATAAGACAGGGTCTTAGATTTATTTTTCCTCAAGAAGACACCCTAGGGCTTATTTTCAGGGGATGTGTTATTTTTTTTAAGTACGGTACAACAATCTACATTTATTCAAATACAGTTAAGTCGTCTTCTTCTGGAACATCATCGTAACTCTCCAAATCCCGAATTCCATCCTGAATTTCTTGCGACTCTATTTCCTTTAGAGCCATTGACCCCTATCTCTCATGTGGAACAATGGAGCTCTCATGGAACAGATGAGAAGGGCGGCTCTTCTTCTTTACTGCTCTGCCATGAAATGCATGGGTTGTGCAGATACGCTGCATAGCCATGCCCATCACTAGGTCTTATTTTTGGGGTAGGGCGTCTATTGAGCAAATTCTTAGAAATCCTTCTAGGGCTTATTTTATGAGTAGGTCTTATTTTGGGGGAAACATGGTATTATGAGTACATAATAGTTATATATATTTATGGGGTACATATGATGTTTTGAAACAGGCATATTATGTAAATTAATCAAATCAGAGTAATTGGAATATCCATCACCTCAGGCATTTATCATTTTTTGTGTTCAGAATGTTCCCATTCTACTCTTTGTTAGTTTAAAGTATGTCCTAACTTGTTGTTGATCATAGTCACTTTGCTGTGCTATCAAATATTGTTCATTCTATCTAACTGAAAAAAGCACATTTTTAATGTAAAAAAATTTTGAAAGTTAAAGTATGTTAAAGATATATTAAATAAATAAAAATAGTGGTAAAGCTATACTAAACCATGTAAAATGAAATTTAAGCTAAAAGAGTCAGTTGAGTTAAAACATTAAGTTTATAAAGAAGATATAAAATGTCTAAATTCTAAATGTGCATATTAAAAAACTATGACTTATAAACATATGGAGCAAAATTGACAAACTAAAAGGAGAAAAATATTTCTATTATGTCATGTGTCATGACATTTTATTTCTTATGTGAGTTGTTAACTGACTTATCTCAGTAACGTTGTAAGAGAACATTGCTGTATTAGAACATTGTTGTAACTGCTGTAATAGAACAATTACATGAACTGCTTCTCAAAGGACAGCTCAAAAAGCCCAGTCAAATTTGAGCTAATTTACATTTCTTGAATTCCACATTTTTAAAAAATAATCTTATATTGGGCCATAGAAGACATCTAAGAACAAAATCACTGACATTATTTTTTCTGATCATTGATGACTTAAAGTGAAAGTAAATAATACAATAAAATCAATAAGAAATTAATATAAATAAGATAAAAAGTGATTGTATAAATGTTTGAAAGGGAAGGAACAAATTAATCCTAAGTAAAATAGAGAAAGAAAAGAATAGATATTAGTGATATAGAAATTAAGTGCAAAACAGACAACCTGCAGAATGGGAGAAAATATTTGCATGCTATACATCTGACAAAGGGCTGATAACTAGAATCTATAAAGAAAGAACTCAAGCAAATCAGCAAGAAAAAATCAAATAACCCATTAAAAAGTGGAGAAAGACAATAACAGAAACTTTTCAAAAGAAGATAGACTAATGGCCAATAAACATGAAAAAATGCTCAACATCTCTAATCATCAGAAAAATGCAAATCAAAGCTACAATAAGATATCACTCAACTCCAGTGAGAATTTCTTTTATTAAAAAGTTCCAAGACAACAAATATTGATGTGGATGTGGAATACTCATGCAGTGCTGGGACTATGAACTAGTACAACCTCAAAGGAAAGTAATATGGAAATACCTCAAAGAACTACAAGTAGACCTACCATTTGATCCAGCCATCACACTACTGGATATTTACCCAAAGGAAAAATAAGTATTCTATACAAAAGACATCTGCATTCAAATGTTTATAGCAGCACAATTCACAATTGCAAATATGTGCAAACAACCCAAATGTCCATCAATATATGAATGGATTAATAAAATGTGGTATATGTATACCATGGAGTACTGCTCAGCCAGAAAAAAATGGTGAACTAGCACCTCTTGTATTAACCTGGAAATTGGTGACCATTCAACTAAGTGAAATATCAAAAGAATGCCAAAACAAACACCACATATACTCACCATTAAATTGAAACTAATCAATCAACACTTTTGTACACATATAGAAATAACAATCATCAGCAATCAAGCAGATGGGAGGGGGAAGGATGAGCTCGGTAAATTCATACCTTACAGGTGCAATGTACACTATCTGGGAGATGGGCATACTTACAACGTTGAATCAAACAGTACAAAAGCAATTTACATAACTAAAACATTGTACCCCCATAATATTCTGAAATTTTTTTAAAAAGAAATTAAATGCAAAATAGATTGAATAAGATGAAAAGTTGGCTTTGCGGAAAGACAATTAATTCAATGGATGTCTGATGACACTGGGTATTGATCAACAAAAATAGAAGAACACAAATTACCTACATTGAGAATGAAATGGGCCATCACAAGATGGGACATTCTACGAAGTAAATGTCCTCTCAAAATTACAAAGTCATATACAAAAAGAATGGCACAGAAATGATTTCAGATTAAAGGAAACCAGAGATATGACAAGTAGTCTGTGGTCATGCCACCTGAATGTGCCCAATCTCATCTGATCTTGGATGCCAAGCAGGGTCAGGCCTGGTTAGTACTTGGATGGGAGATATGACAAGTGAACATCGTACATGACATATAACATTATTTTGCCTGTCAATGATACTATCAAAACAATTTACAAAATCTGAAAAAATGGTTAGAAATTAGATAAAATATTTTTCAATGTTAATGTCATTGGTACATGGGAAAATAAGTACATATGTAGATGAGACATAGGTGTATAACTCATTCATAGGAAATAGACACTAAAGGATTTAGGTGTATATGAGCATCAGATCTGCAACTTACTTTTTAACCTTTAGCCTGATTTGATGATTACACATTGTATACTTGTATCACAACATTACATGTACCCCATAAATATATACAACTACTATGTACTCATAATAGTTAAAAACAAACAAAAAAAATTAAAAATAAAAAGGTTTAAAAATAAATAAATAAATATACACTTGGGCTTTAGGAATAGTAAATAATTTTTCCTGATTTGCCTAATTTTTACTATGCATTTTAGTGTTATAATAAAGCTTTTGCTTTGACAAGAAAAAAAGTCAGAAAAAATATATCTATGTTTTTGTCATGATTTCGTACTGTTTATAATTTTTCTACAAGTATGAAATTATGCAAAATTTCAAAAATAAACCAAAAAATTAAGATATTTATTTGATATGACTATTTGATATTCTTCGGTTCAACTGTGTCAATATGTGAAGGGAATCTTATTAGTCAAAGGTATCTGGCATATCAAAAGTATTCCCAGAGTTAGACATTATGAAAAACATGTCATTTGTTTATTTAATGATTTTTAGGTCTGTTTAATTTTGTTAGCATCAAAATTTTTGCATCAGGAAAGCAGTTCTGATCATTGATTCTAATAACTGAACTAAAACCAAGATAACTCCTAAAACTTTTGTTCATATACATGCAAACACATATAGTCTCACATTACAAGTCAGAGTGACTAAAAGCCTTCTTAGTGAAAGTGAGATATACTTTCATTATTTCAAAATTGTCCTTCATTACTATGTGGTAATAAATAAAACTCTCATGAAAACCTATTTAACAAAGTCTGAACCAGATATTGTAATAGGAAAATGGATCCCAGATTTTATTTTACACAAGTGACAATATAATTTTCAATCTCATATTATTTTCTTAATTGACTTCTGTTTGATGATATTAGGCAACCATTATTTTCTCATCCTTGATAAGCTATAACTCTATTTGATTGCTTTTCTGATGTTTTGACAGCACAGGCTGGTGTATTGATTCAAGATAAGAGATCTGAGAACAGGATTTTAAAGAGAAAATTCAGTGATGAAGTCAATTTACTACCAGGGTTTATGTACAATGGATGTGGATAAAAGAGGATGTTTATAGAAGAATTGCTAAGAGAATTAGTTACTATATTCTTTTGTTTAAAGAGGCACAATAATATGACAATCATGTTATAAGCTTTTCCTTTGCAAAACTTTTCATTCTATATAATTATCAATACGGTTATAGGAACCTTTGTGTTAATCAGGAGCATTTATTCTCTCAGGAACATCAGTAAATATTGATCAGCTGTATTATATAGATGCTAGTAGCCATGGTGGTAGTTTATGGTAAGTACATAAATTTAAAGAGTAATTAATATTTCATTCTTGATACATTGTGTTGAATAAAATTAACTGAACTTAGAACTAAATTTAATCTTTTAGCTGGGATTAAAGCTTACTCTTTTATTTGATTATATTCTTTGTCATATTCTCCCTCCTTTGTAAGTGTAGTCATTTTGCCATGTTCTTGTTTTATTTCTATGTATAAAGCACGATTATGTATGTTAATTAATATTTGTGGAGATTGATCATAACATGAATAGTAGATTTACAACTCATATTATGAATGAGAAAAGTCTTTTTAAGTGATTAGCCTCACTTTATAAATCCCGACCTATATATGAAAAAATATTATTTATATGTGAAAGTTGACATTTGGACTGTTTAATTAATGGATTAAATTTAAAGCCCATTATGTCCATTTGTTGTCAGATTCAGTAGATGGAAAAATTCCTGAGTTTTATAATACGTTGTTCACGTTTATTTTATAAGGAATGTTAAATTAATCTTGTTTTCTCTGTCTTCTCATTTTCTATATATACACATCTTCATGAGATAACCAATTTTAAAATGCTTGTATGCAAGATAGATATATGTCCTTGACTGAATCTAGGTTACCATATTTGAAATTGAAAAAATATAGTAATCTTATAAGAAAGAACCATAGTTTTGTAGCTAAATCATAAAGTGCAATGTTTGGTTTGCTTTCTGAGTGTACTGATTCCTGTTATTTTCTTCTTAAAGTTGGGTCAAATGATTTTTAAAAAAAATATTGTCTTAGCAGTTTCTTATCAGTGCAACTTGACGTACTCTTTAATCTTAGAACATTTAATAGTTTCTTCAGTGAGTTCATTCCTTCAGTCAATATCTTTTGTTCATCATTTTTTCACAAACTTTACCATTCTAACTTATCTAATAATATCAGGAAACTGTTTGCTGATTTAAACTGAATAAGAGTGAAGTAGTAAGCTCTTTCAAGAGTGAGAAAAATAGGCAAGATCAAGAGCTGGATAGTGTAACTGAAAGCAAACATAATAACTCAAAGATGGGATTTTTCAAATACTCATTTTGTATTTTTTTCTTCAAGCAGTGAGTATTTATCATAATGCAAACAGTTTAGTCAAGGGAGATTTTTATTATTGCTGTTGTTATGAAAAGAGAAATTTAGTTTCTTTATATTACCTAGTATACATATCAAACTCACAAAATATAATTTGTAGTCACTGAATATAATAAATTTTTAATACTACAAAGTATATGCAGAGTGCTAAATTTTAACTTTTTGTATTATTTGACTGTTAACTAGAAAAAAATAGATACATGTTCTAGTAAATGAGGACAAATCGAAAGCATCTTTATGTCTCTCCTCCCTGTTCAAACCCCAGTAAGACAACTGTAAAATTATCTTTCAAACAAGTCATTATGCTGTTAAGTTCAAAGAGAATAGGATATTACAATAGAAACTAGAAAACAGAACAAAAACCAGGACTAGTTTTTAAGTTCTGTAAAAAGATTATGTCTTATATCACCAATGGGAAGCCTCTAAAAGCAAATAGATTTGAACTCCAGAACCCCAAAGGGATTCGAAGAACTTTTACATTGAGAATGAACGTGGGAATTCAAGTTGAAGGATTGGATGAAAATCTGTTTAAGAAGATAGAACACAAAGTCGTCTATTCAACCCTTTACAACCTGTGAACATTCCACCCACCCTGACAGAGTAATATAGGTCTATTCATTGAAAAAAAAATGTGTACACACGAAGGACTAAGAGACAATGGCTACTCAGAAGGTGGGGGCAGATGATGAGAAATTACTTAATAGGTACAATGTACATTATTCAGGTGATGGTTAAAGTAAAAGCCCTGACTTGACCACTACCCAATCTATGCATTTAGCAAAACTGCACATGTACTCCATAAATTTGTACACATAATAAGTGTATGGGGGGGGGAAGTGTATTCGTAAAGAGGTAGAATTGAGGAATATGAACATTTTGCTAAAAACAAGAAATTTAGTTAGTGTGTAAGATGAAATTTTAGACTTTCAGCCAATGTTTTACTAAAACATCTTCTATGGATAGAAAATCAAAATGTATTATTCTGGGAATTTTATTAGCCCAAGATAACAGACCTACAACAAATTGGCTTGGGGATTTCCTGATGAAACAGTCCATATAGCTTAGCCTAACTGAAGCCCACAGTAGACAAGCATCACCCACACTTCCCAGAGAATCTAATCAATGCTTAGAAGCTCATTCTCACGTATTAACAGAAAACAAAGGATCACTAGACATCCCAATTAAATCTTAATAGATTGAAAAGACTAATAAATTTAAAAACTGAAAGGAACATGGATTTTACAAAGAAATAACTTTAAACATTGCTATTAATCTCCTTTGAGTGATAAGAGGATATATCAAAAAGGGACATATATGTATATGAAAATATAAAAAATATTTAGGAAACAAAATATAATCTCATGTATTAAAATATGATTTCAAAGGCAAAAACTCAATAGAAATGTTTAAAAGATAAATTTGTAGAACTATTCCAGACTGTAGCAAAATTAAGAGAAAGAGATATAAAATATGTAAAAAAAAATAGATCAGCCAAGAGATTTAACCTAAAAATAAAGTGAGGTACAGAAAGAAAAAACAGAGGAAATTGTGAGGGGGGACTATCAAAGGAATTATTTGAGAAAACTTCCTGGAATTGAAGGAAATTCCATACTCAGATTGTTCATTGTTCCCATGGCTTACCCAGCATAATAGATAAATATATAACCACAAGGATCATAATTGAAGTTCACTCAGGAACATGCCCTGAAAAACAGAACATGCATGCAAGGAGTTTATTTTGGAAAGGGCTTTAAGAAACACCAACAGGAAAGTATAGATGTAAGACAACAATGGAAAGAAAGGCAGTAAGGTATGTTTTTACTGTTTAGCAGGTTACCTCTTTGGAAAACTTGGAAAGGGGTCTGAGAGAGTAATTTCATGCCTTAGACTTATGTCAACTAAGTAGTAAGGTAGGTGGGCTACATATGTAACATTCTTCTCATTATTGGTTGAGGGCTAATCCCAGAGACTTTAAATATTAGACAACTTTGGTTTGTTATGCACTTAGACCAAGTACAATGCAATGACCATAAAATCATAGGGTGTTCATATAAGATGTTCATATAAGAAGTCTTAAACTTGCATAGGTGAATGTTCAGATGATATATACAGGCACCCCAGTGTCAACAACAGTGCACAACTTTCAGTATTCAGATTCACTCATGTGTCACATTAATTCCACTCCAGTTTGTAAATCATTCTTCAAGATGGTAGCTATGGTTTCTAAAATAATAAAAATAAAATCCCAAGTATTTTAAAAATACTTAGAAGAGGAAGATTAGAGGAGCAGGCATTGATGAAATTGATGCCAGAGTCATAATTGATTTTGTACATTTCTCTCCTGAACTCTCCTGTATTTCTCTCCATTCTGTATTTTTCTGACCCTCTGTCAGTACTTCTGCTGGTATAGTTTGCTTGCCCACTGGGGTGATCTAGATATCCAAGCCTGAAGGTTGAGCCTGTGCCATCGTCAGGGAGTATTTGATGCTACTGTTCATTCACAGATATCACAGAACATGTGAGTATCAAGAATCACTTCAATAATTCTCTTAAAGTTTCTACAATCTCTCCCTTGTCTTAGTTATTTAGTAGCAATTCTCTGCCCTTATGATAAACAGAATCAGTTACACCTGGCAGTAGGGTAACTCTAGCTGGTTTATTATCAAGAGATGTCAACATGACCAGAATGCTGCTATAGCTTTAGGTTTATTAGAAACCTGACCAGGTCTTTTGCTATAGGTATTATTCCACGGTGATTAGATTCTGTAGACTGATAGAGGTTACAGTTGTAGATTTAGGAAGCATCCATTTCCCAAGTGATTCACTGGAAATGATAGTAAGAAGGGCCAATGCTACTGACACTCTTTGCTTTCCAGATCCATGTATTTAGCTCTGAGGGAAGGGATACAGCTGCACTTAAAGTCTCTTGGTTCAAAATATACATAACATCTTAAAAGTGAACACTGAAGTCTACAGAATATCATTCACAAGCTGGCATCCTAGCTATACCTTCAAGAGACATTCTAATATTCTAATAAACCTGTAGCATCCAGAAATGGATGGTAGTACCAGGCAATCCCATTGTTAGTTGCCAATTCTAGAACTTTCTTTACTACTAAATGGACCCCTTGGTCCAGGGCAATGCAATGCATGATCCCATAAATGTATATCTGACACTTCGTATACTTTTAACGAGGGGTATTGCTGAGGCACTAGAGTCAGTAATGTCAACATCAGATCTTGAATAAATATTATTATAATTCTAGTAGGGATGGATGATGTTGTTTCTAAGATATGAGAAGCTTGAAACAATTAACTTCAGATAGCTGAATTGTATCATATTGAAGAAACAGCATTAGTCCCTGATGCTCATTGATTCAGCGAGTATTCACCAATGGTAGTCAGATTTAAAAGAAGAAATAACCAGACTTAGGTTTATGTGCACATTCTATCTGTTTCAATAGTTGCCCTTCTCAAAGGGCCATTGCACAAAGATTGGGATGACCCCAAAAGAGTTGCTGGATGACCAGGAATGACCAGTGTGAACAAGTCACTTTGTCCATATTGTTGGACACTTTTCTGAGAATTTACAAGAGACAAAACAAAAAAAAAAACAAAAGCAAAAAACTGCACATTTTGTCCTTGACTTTGATCTTCCCACCATACTCCTTCCAGTTCTCTAAGCTAAGCATCTGCAGAAATCATATTGTAAACATTAAAACCAATGTTATAATAACAATTATAACTGTTAGGTGGACTTGGGTTTTAAAATGTATATGTGTATGTTTGCTGAGAAAGTGTAGCATAGAGCTAAATTTCCACATAGTATAGACATGATTCAATTGACGAGAACTTTGAAATATAGAGTAAAATGTTTTTAAAATAAAGATGTTTTTGTTTAAAAATATAAAATAATGATAATGGTTGCCTAGAAGATGTGGAAAATTGGGGAGAGATAACTGTTTATATTGCAATACAACTAATTGCTTTAAAAATTACATACACACTTATGAAGCAGACCTATATGGGATAATAAAGTTTTTTTCCAGACACTAGGAAACATAGCTGTGGGGGGGGGGGGAATGCATGCATATCTAGACAGACAGATAAATCAATAGATATGGAATATTTTAAATGAGAAAGGGGAGTCTATTTTATAATTTATATGTTTTTGTATTGTGTGGTTTTCAAAATCAGTATAAATTGCTTTTGTAATTAAAAAGTAATACAATATATTTTTTAATTCTGCATAAATGCCCAAACTGTAATAATATTCTAAATATTTTAAAATACTGAAATAGACTCAGCAATGCAAATATACACATGAACCATAGAGGAAAAATAAATAACAAAGCAACCAGTTGTGATTGCTCATGCATTCAGTATTTTTTGAATCTTAGAAACCATAATGAACTGAAGGAATGTAGTCCTTGTTGCCATGTCTTTCTTGGTTTATTGGCAAGCATGATTGCCTGACTTTAATCATTCCTGATACCACATTGCTTATTCTTTGTTTGAGCATACAATTTCTATTTCATGATGATTAAAAATGTTATATTGCACATATTCCACATTTTATTCATTTATCCTTAGATACGTGAATGCTACAAGTAATGAAAATTCTTTTTTTTTCTTTTATTTCATCATATTATGGAAGTACAAATATTGTTAGGGTTACAAATATTGCCCCTGCCCTCTCCCTCCCCCCGATATGTCCAATCCCCTGGTGGTGTGCATCACACATGTTATGGAAGCACACACCCCTTTCCTCCTCCCCACACCTGCCTGCCCACCGCCTGTTAAAAAAATTTTTTTTTTTAGCATTTTGGTTACATTGTATATCTTTGCCTCTCCCTAAGAAGGGTTAGAGGTATGCCCTCCCCCTCCAAAATGCTCATCCCATCCCTAAGGTTGGGTGCCCCCCCCACACCAAATATGAAAATTCTGATGAGCTCTACTTGCAACTGTAGAATGAAAGATTTCTCTTAGCAATTCTGAAGTTGGTGGTTGTGAATGGTCACTTTTCTTATAATTTTATCAAGAAGTAACAAAATAATAGTCCAAACTTAGTAAAAAATCATAAATCTTAGTGTTTCATTTTTTTAAAGAATTGTTGAAGCTGTCTCAGAGCTCAGCATACATCACTGAACTGAGAAAATTAGTGACCGGAAAGATTAAATGGACAAAGAAACTGGGAAGTGCTCTTAGCATCCTAATGGTGTTTAAGTACCATTTAAAACATCACCTTAGGTACCTGAAAGGAAACATTGATATAGTTACCCTCTATGTTAGTCATCTCTCACTGCGTAACAAATCACCAAAATATTAGTATCTTAAAACAATATGCATATATCACCTCACAGTCTGTTGTTTAGAAATTTGGACATGGATTGGTGACTCTTCCACTTCAGTGTCTCTCAAGGGCTTACTCAAAGTCTTGACTGGGGCCAATATTTTATCTGAGAGTTTGACAGGGGGAAAGGCCTGCTTCTAAGCTCGCTTACATGGATTTTGAAAGGCGTTAGTTCATTGTTGGGTTGTTGGATTTCTTGTTGGTGGGAGGTCATCCTCATTTCAGTTCCACATGAACCTCCCCAGTGTGGCAACGTGCTTGGGAGGAAATCTGCTAGTAAAATGAAAGCCATAGCATGGAATGTAATCACAGAAATGACATACCATCACCTTTGAGATATTCTATGGTTAGGAGAAAATCTCACGTCCTGCAAAATTCGTTTAAGATTCATTCATGTTATTGCCTGAATCAGTAGCTCATTCCATTTTATTGGTGAGTGATATACTATTGTGTCTATGACTTATATAGTTCTTGTTACTATGAGTTGTACCAGAAAACAGAACCATAATACAGGACTTGGAAATAGGTACCCCAACTCTGAGCATAAACACTGCAACAAACTCCTTGTGGGTGATATGATGCAAACAATCCATACATTAAGATGGTCATAACCTATTGTTACATAGGGAAAGTAGTGGTGAAGGCAAGGTACAGGAAAGTCAAGTAACTGTTGCATACAACTTATATAGAAGAAATTGTGACTACAAAGATTTTAGAATGGTCTGGCTACTTCTGAAAATATTAGACAGCTTTACAAAATTAAATGATTAGCCTAGGGTTTTGAATTCTCAGCTAAAAGAGTGATAGAGATACAGAGGGCTTTATGCAGACATTAACACAATATTTTACTTTCTACATTTTCAAGGAATATGTACCTGAGTACCAGGCCCCAATTTGATTGTGGTAATTGCTGAATTGCAAATCAGGTTGAATACATAAACCTGCCACATTTCTTAAATGAGGTTATGGCATTCGTGGGATAAGCTGGGGTACCACAGGCTAAGTTTAAGGACATTAATGTAGATAAGATGAATAGAAGATGTTTGAAACACAAATCACTCATCCTTATGGCCTGCAAGCCTATAAAGTAAGTCTGATTCCTGGGGAAGAATTATAAAATCTTATGCAGAAAGAGATTGCCTATATGCCAAATGAATTGCAATGTCTTGCAGGTGTTAATAGTATCAACCTTGTGAGTGTGTGAGGGAGTATAATTTCGGAGTGTTAGTCTGGAGGATAAGGTTGAATTTGAGTAAAATTATCTATACATAGTTAATTATATTTAAGGATTTAATGTACTAGCTCAGGCAGCTGGAAGTAGCCCTAACGCTTTGCTTTAATAAGTGAAATCTGCATTTAACAATGTTATGTCTACATTAAATGATGTAAGATGCCACAACTCAGTCTAATGCAGAGAAAGAAATTTGGGGATGCAAATGGTGTATTTGATTTATTATATAAAATTTAATTGCCTTTCGCCCATGGGTGTTTAAGAGCCAGAGGACATGTCTTTCTCTAAGATATTACAAAATATATTAGTGATGTAGGTACCAGCATTTTTGAAAAGCTCTTTGGATTAGGAATGATGATAGGATATGTTGCCACTGAAATGGGTACTTCTTTCCAACGGAAATGATGGCAGTTGGAGTGGCAGAGGTCAGATAACTGTACTTAAATATCAGAGACGACATATATTAAATTACTATTAATACTTTATTCCTGGAGGGGTTGGATAAATTAGCAGGAATATACAAGATGTGAAAGATACAGGGGTGGTGATTCTTACCAGATCTCTATTTAACTGACATGTTTGGCTGGTACAAAAGCCACATGGATTATGTTATTTAAAATTTAAGTAGATGATAACTCTAAATACAGCTGTTCTTTCACGTTTTGTCCTTTGATGATATTAACTCACTCTCTAGAAAGTGGTGGCAATGATATTTTTCTCCAAAACAATTAACAGGTATAAGGAGAAGCAATTTGCTTTCATCAGGTAGGAAGAAAAGTACACCTTCCCTGTCTTACCTCAGGACTACATCAACTTCCATGTTCTCTATAGTTAAATAATTGTGAGAAAAGTTAACCATATGAATATTCTACAGAGTAACATGCTGTTCCATGCTATTAATAATGATAGTCCCAAATCAAAAGAACTGGTAAGCAGATAGTAGCTACTCATCACATACCCTAGTAAAATATATGCATGCTAGTGGTTAGAAATAAACCTAATGAAAACTCGGAGTCTTGTTAGAACACTAAATTTTCTAGAGGTCCAACAATTTTGAGCATGTTGGTAGACCCTCTCTACAGTGAGGGGCACTTTGCACTGTCTATCACTAAGAAAGTGACACAATTTATCTTGGGCCTCTTCAGGTTTCAGAGGCAACATAAACCACATTGGGTTTTCTGTTCTGACCCATAATCAATTAACTCACTAGGCTGAAAATTTTTGAGTAGAGCCCAGAGAAAAATTAGGCTTTGCAGTAGGTTCAGGCTGAAGCGAAGGTCTCCAGCAAATTAGGCCTCATAAACCAGCAGATACAATGGTGCTCATAGTGCCAATCACAAGTATGTGATGTTTTGTAGACCCTCTGGTTAGCCCCACTGCAATAATAACAGCACAGATTGTGAGGATCTTGCAGTACAGTGATGCCCTCCTTTAGTGACAACTACAGTCATGTGTTGCTTAATGATGGAAATACGCTCAGACAAATGTATTGTGAGGCTATTTTGTAGTTGTGCGAACATCGCAGGGGGTACTTACACAAACCTAGATGGCATAGTCTACTACATATCTAGGCTAAATTGTATAGCCTGTTGCTCCTAGGCTACAAATGTGTACAGCATGTTACCATACCAAATGCTGTAGGCAATTGTAACACAATAGTATTTGTGTACTTAAACGTACACACATCTGAGCACAGAAAAGGAATAGTAAAAATGCAGTATAATAATCTTGTGGGACTACTGTCATATGTGCAGGCCGTTTTTGACTCAAACATGGCCAACATGACTGTATTCTCTTTTATAAAAGCAATTCTTGTTTTTCTACTGAGCCCTAAAAGGAGAGTCATAACCAAATATACACAACATATACCCATGACTATGACACTTGAACTGACATAATGAATGAGTGAAATTTGATCCACTGAGCCATAAAATTGATTTACAGTATGAGTTTTCTGCTACAGAATTAGAAAAGGAAGGAACATATTTAGAAAATGTGCTATTCTCTCAGATATATCTTAGTACTTCCATGACCAACTTTAGTCTGGTTATACACAAACCCCATAAATCAAGGATCACTAAGGACTCAGATTCTTCAAAATGAAGGTTTGGATTATCTTACCAGGTAAAGAAAGCTGTCCAGTTTTGGTGCTGGCTGTGTACAAGGTGGTAGAAGTATACTTAATAAGTGTCAACTCTAGCCATCTATGGCCAACACAGCTATGAGAACTATAGTAGCTAGGAAGACTTTTGCTATTTATGTATTAACTGATATTTTATGTTTGTTCTTCCTCATTGATTTATTTTTACTATGTTCATCTCCCCTGAAGTGTGATGCTCAACTATACACTTTGGATTTGATTGAGGGGAGGTGGAGTTTGTATATCACATTGGTTTGAGTAAAATAAATGACTAATGAGAGTTTATCTTTACTCAGAGAAACAATGAAATTATTTTTGTATATGTATTTGCCTAAAGTTAAGTATAAACATAAAGAATTAAAAACAGAGAAATAATTTGTGCCATAGAGTCACAATTCCTGACTCTCACCTCATTTTTGAGTGTCACACTAATGTATGAGGTTATCTGAATATCAGAGTAGTATCTGTTGATTATTATTATTATTATTATTTTGAGACAGAGTCTCACTCTGTTGCCCGGGCTAGAGTGCGTCAGCCTAGCACACAGCAACCTCAAACTCCTGGGCTCAGGCGATCCTCCTGCCTCAGCCTCCCAAGTAGCTGGGACTACAGGCATGCGCCACCATGCCCGGCTAACTTTTTCTATATATTTTTTTAGTTGGCCAGTTAATTTCTATTTTAGTAGAGATGGGGTCTCACTCTTGCTCAGGCTGGTTTTGAACTCTTGACCTTGAGCAATCCTCCCACCTCAGCCTCCCAGAGTGCTAGGATTACAGGCGTGAGCCACCACGCCCTGCCGGTTTTATTCTCTTTTATAGGCGTCTCAATGCACTCCTAAATGATTTTAAATTTTAAATTTCATTTATTCTGTTTATATAGTGTTGATATAATGGTCTCTTGATGTATTATAGTCCATTTATTGGAAATATTTTTATTTTTCCATTTCTCTGTCATATATATTCTACATTGTTTCATAATTATAGTTAGTATATAAAATTATCAAAACCTGTAAAATTTAGTAAAACCTAACTATGATATTTTATTTGGGTCTTAAGTAATTTTTTAATTGCTAGGTCCATGGAAAAATATTTGAAGCATCATTGATTATAGAGATCTGCTTTAATATTAGAATTTGAAGAAGCTAGTTAATATTTTTTTCATTCAAATGTATTCATTTAGTTAAATTTAATAAAGGATATATTGATAGAAGTGAGAATGAGATATTAGGTAAAAATACTTACCTTCTTTTAAATTTCATGATTAAAACCAATGAAGAGAGGTTTATTTGCAAGTGGATAGTGCTGAGTGTTCTCATCATGAACAAGAAAGCAGGGACTTTCATATATAAATAATCTGTGGCATATTCAAACAATGTTTATCTCCTCTTTGCATGGCATTTTGGCTCAAAATGTCATACTGCTCATGAATACTTACTATTTGCACACCACACGTTATAGTCAGAAATAAATGACGGCGATGGTCCTGGATTCTATAGATGGTAGTTAATCTCTGGTTTTACATTGTAAAATGATGCAACAAATAGAGTGTGCTTGACATTTAAATCATCTAAAGATAATTCCGAAAATGTTTGGTATGAAATTTTACAGCCTAGTAGAAATCTCAAATTTTTTTTTTTAGGAAATGAGAGGTTTCAGAGATCAAAGATGCAGCAGCATACATGGGAGCCAATCTATTATCAACAGGGATGTCATCACTCAGAAGCACTTTATGCCTTGTCATTTCTCTTGACATTCTTGTTGAAGCTAAAGGTAGCAGGGAGCTGCAGAGCTGACATTTATGCTTTTGTCATGATGAGTAGTCCTACTAAAGCAAGCTGCCAAAATGCAAAAAAAAAAAAAAAAAAAAGAATCAAAACAATTTCATGTTAACTAGTTAACTAGTAAGAGAACCTAATAAATAAAAGCTATTGAGAAAAATGTCTACATCCTCAAGAATCATGTAATTTGAGAAATAACCAGAATTTTGTGCCATACTGATAGATATTCATGGAAATTAATATTTTAAATCTTAAAATAGTTTAAATAATCCCCGTGTTACAACATTTGATTTCACATATATTTTGAAACTGTTTAAACTGCTTAAAGTGAAGTAAGGTATGTTATCCTCCTATGGAGAATAATATTTATTTAGTGAAGATTTTTCCTCCCATTTTTAAATAGAACATGTTTTTATGTTAATATATGGATATCTCTGACATCATAGGATATCTACCTTGCAAATAAGAGCCAAAATGTGTGTTTTTGGAAGAATAAGTGATAAAATGTTATATGAAACAATATAATACCATGTATGCTTTATTTATTGTGTTCCTCTAAGTCTAATTTGTTATATCATCTTTCTATGACTTATTCTCCACTTTTTTGAAACTCTATGCTTGCAACAGTTTTGCAAATGCCTCCCAGGAAGAAAAGTGCTCTATTACATAATTAACTATAAGGTCATTTATGTAATGTGGAGAAATATGAGGTAATTATGATTCTCATTACAAATACTACTCCACATATAATATATCTTCATGATTTAGAAGTATATCTGCAGGGGGAAGTCTAACTGCATATTCTTTTCTTGGGTTAAATTATGGGAAAAAAAGATTTCCCCACTCATATAGATACTTCCTTTATCCATCTATTAAGCAAAACTTTAACTTACTACAGTACTTTGTCAAATATTTTAACCTATAGGTGGATATTTATTAATTCCATATTCTAGGGCTCTGATGCTGGAAATTTTGGTGAGCATTGTGTTATCTGAATGCAGCAGGTGCATTTGGTTCTGAGATCTCTTCCAAATAACTATTTAGTTGTCTTGAATAGATAAGATTCAACTTATGGGACAGGCTTAGCCAGATTTGCTATTTTCTAAAAAATTACATGAGCCTTTACAGTTGACACATTATATAAAATGATTATTTTGGTTAAGAGCAGAGTTTTCTGTCAGAAATATAAAGAATTCATTCTCTCTTTTCCATGAGTAGATAGCAGTAGTATGGACAAGAGATATTTAAAGTGATTGCTTTTTTAACATTACCTCTCTGCCAGTTTGGAATAATTTTGTGTAACCATAGCATGCTATCAAGGTAATTATAATTTTCATTACAAATACTGCTAAAGCATTAGAGTAAAATGAATGGGTGATTCAAACTTATTAGCGAAATAATCCTCAATAGTTTTTTTAAAGTGTGATATAGTATGCTAAGATCCATGTTTAACACATTGACTACCACACTAGAAAAAAAGTTTTTGCTTGGGTGCACAGTGTTTTCTTATAAAAATGCAATAAAAACTTCAAAAACAAAATGATCTTTTCTAATTTCATGCAAAATTAGTTATTTTTTATTATTTTGTGTGAGTTATATGCAAAACAACCCACGTTTTTAGAATTAAATGGTCAATATTAATTGTAACAATAAGAACACCAACGAGAAAGATTTTCATGATCCAAGTGCAGGGTTTTGCTTCATGAGTCCCCGCGCTCAAAACTAGTCTGAGTTAAATACAACTCATATATCAGTTAATGTGTTAAGCATAATATATTAGGAGTGTAATCATTAATAAGAATTTAGCACACTGAAAATTTTTATCATGCCATTTATTTGAATAACATCATCAGTGTTATCTTCCAACTCAGTGCCTGAAATTGGGGTGCATGATAGACAAGAAATCATCACTAAATAGTTATAATAAACCTAATAAGCCAGCTACTCTGTTGGTGTTATCTATACAGTATCCTACTTACTGTTCATAAATATTTCCTTCCAACTATGATTTTGTTCTAACAATACAATTGGGGAAAAGAGCTCAAAGAGATTTACTAAATCTATCACTTTATTTTTGTGATAGATTACTAAATCTATCACTTTATTTTTGTGATAGTGATTATTTCTATCACTTTATTTTTCTCAGTTTTGTTAATTTGATAATCATTTGTATGCACGAGTTTAAACACCATAGCATGCACTTTAGATGCTATTTGTTCTTTTGGAGTAGAAGACTTTAATACACAGTTGCCTAATCTCAGAATTATGTGCCTCAGTTGGACAAAAATAACCCTAACAATATTGTTCACTCTATGCATCATTGGATATAAAGGTCATAAAAAATATGTTGGTAAAATATGAGGAGGGACAGCTGTTCTCATATTCAAATTTATGTGCATTCTTCCTTTATCTTTGCTGTATGTGTTTGACCTGCTCTTAACAGTGCTACTTATGTACATTATGAAGTATCCAAAGTGCATCTATGGAATTGCTTATCTGCAGAAAATTAGCATCTCTGCATATTAGCTTTGAATAATGGGGACTTTGGGGATTGATAGTTAAGGACTGACCATAATCAATATGCATCCGAAATTAAGTATTTTATCCCATTCAGATTCCTTGGAAATATATATTTGAAAGTTGTTACTTTCCATTTTGCTTAAAATTGTTTAAGAAGCACTGCTTATTATAATAAATTGTCATGCAGTAGGTCTCATGGAGAAAAGGAATTTCATAAAATTATATCTTGAATGATCTACATTCTTTTTTCTTTTCTGACACAAATAATTTATGTATACTCCCCATTTTTTATGAGCTTAAAGTCCCACATTTGTATTTGAATTTTATACCATCCACTATGTTTTAGCTGGAATCACCTGTTCACTGAAAAAAAAGATACTGAGTGTATTACGTGCCAGTCACTTCTCTTAGCATGAATAATACAATAGTAAATAAAACAATCCTAATAACTGCCTTCATGAAGCTTACATTCTAGTAATAGTAACTTTTAAAAACATAAATAAAGGATAAAAGATAAGCAAGAAATGATAAATGGGAAGTTTCAAACAGTAAGGGTTGATTGAATGAAATATCCAAAGGATAGCCATAGAGATAGATGAACTTCAATAAAAAGTCAATGTTTGAGTAAAAACACAAAGGAGCATGATATATTTATATTCACAATGTATAGTTATTTTTATTAAAGAAATAAAAGAGATTATTATAGGCATTTTTTTTCAGTTTGTCTCATAATACCTTTATCAACCTCTACAAATCAACTCCTACTTCATTTTGCTTTTTAATCTAATGCAATCATTCTTTTATTTACATATTATGACTTCAATCTCCATAACCAATACAAGGCTTTTCAGATTTCTATTTCTTCTTCTATCAGTTTGAATATTTTCTGTATTTCAAGAAATTTGAACAGTATATCTAAGCTGTCAAAATCATTGACATAGATTTGTTTATAATACTCCCTTTTCATCCTTTCACTATCTGTTGGATCTGTAATGATAATCTTTATTTTTAATTTAAGTAATTTGCTTAATCTCTATTTTTTTATTTTGCAACCTTGGTAAATGTTTTTAAATAATTGATCTTTTAACAATAATTTGTTTTACTTATTTTTCTCTATTTTGGTTATTATCTTTATTATTTATTATTTATTTTATATATAATTTTCTGATTTTTCTAAGTTCTTAAGGAAGAATGTTAGATAATTATATCCCTTTTTATTATAACAATTAATAATATAATTATGCCTTTAAACACTTCTTTATGCACCTCCCAAAATATTAATAGGTTGTGTTTTCCTTATCATTTGGTTAAAAATGCTTTAAAATATCACTTATATTTTAATCTTTACTCCATTGATTATTTAAGAGTATGCTAATTTATAAATATTTAGAAATTTTTCAGCTACAATTTTGCTATTGATTTTTAATATAATTTCTTTCACTCAGAGAGTAGTCTCCAATGATTTCTATAATTTTATGTTTATTGACTTTTTTATGAATAAGTATCTGTTCTAATGTGGTGAATGTCATCTGTACAATTAAAAAGAAATGTTTATTTTGCTATTCTTGGGTGGAGTGTTGTGTATATGTTAATTAGGTCATTGATGTCTTTTATAGAGTTTTATTTTATAAACATTTTATTTATTTATCAATTTCCAAGAAAAAATTGTTAAAGTTTCCAAATACATTTTGAATTTTTCTATTTCTATTTCAGTTGTAGTTTGTGTCATTTTTAAGTTCTGTTATGAAAAGCATACACATATAGTATTTTTATATTTTCATTGCTTAATTTACTCATTTATTATTATGAAATGTCCCATTATTTCCATGATAACATTCTTTTAAATTCTACTTAAATTTATATTAATATAGCAAATCCAGATTTTATGATTAGTGGTTGAATTATAGAACCTTTGTATTCATTTGATTTAGTATGTACATGAATCTTATTCTTTTGTACAGTCTTATAATCTCTGAATTGGTATGTTCATCCATTTATATTAAATTAATAATAATATGGTTAGGTTTATGCTTACCATATTAGATTTTCTTATCTTTCTTTAAAAAATATTGACTTTTATTTTGGAAAGTAAATAATTTACTTATGGATCAGATTGACTTTCAAAGTTTGTTTTCATTCCTTTGCAACAAATCAGAATATGCTTTGGAATTTCATTCCTGCTCCCAAGGTAAGTACTTTTTGAGGTATCTATTAAATGTTCCCCATATTTAACCAAGTTTCTCTACTGTGGTGGAAATTTGAATATTTCCAGCTATTAAAACTTTCTGGTAGGTGTCCATTTTCTGATTTTTAACATGAATAAGTAAAGTATGCAAGGTTATCCTGGTTTTGACCTCATGATTCATCTTTCCCTATCATAGCATGCATCTATTTTGTATAACTTAGATATTCTCTACTGTAACCTTACCAAGAACTTGATGTTGTGTGTTCATACTATTTTCCTTTGCTTTATATTTGCTGTATATTCTTCTGTCTACTTGTAATTATGCAAAGCCTTCCTCTATTTTGACAAGTGTTGATGAGGATGTGGAGAAAAGGGACCCCTTGCACACTGTTGGTAGGAATGTACACCATACTGGAAAACAATATGGTGCTTCTTCAGAAAATTAAAATAGAATTACCGGATGATCTAGCAATCTTACTTCTGGGTATATATTCAAAAAAGTAAAATCCTTATCTTGAATAGGTATGTGCACTCTCATATTCACTGCAGCATTATTTACAATATAGAAACAATGTAAGTGCCAATCACTGTATGAGTAGATAAAGAAAATGTGGTATAACGTACATTGGGACATTATTCAGCTTTAAAAAAGAGAGAAAATCCTACCATTTGCAACAACATGTATGAACCTGGAAGACTTTGTGCTATGTAAAATAAGTCAGGTACAGAAAGGCAAATGCAACATGATTTCTCTGATATGTGGAATCTAAAACTGTTGACCTCATTGGAACACAGTAGAAAAATGGTAACCAAAAGCTGGGGTGAGTAAATGTGAATATGTTGGTGAAAGGATACAAACTTTCAGTTATAAGGAATTAGTTCTGGAGATCTAATGTATAGCATGATAAGGATAGTTAATAAAAATGTATTGTATGAGGGAGAACTCAGTGTTCTGATCATACACACATGAAAAAAGTAAATAGGTGAGATGATGAATGTGTTGGCTTGATTGTGATAACCATCTCACAATGTACACATATATCAAAATAACAACTGAACATCTTAAATACATAGAATTTTTATTTGTCAGACATACATCAATAGTGGAAGAAAAGATATTCTTTGAATAAATTACACTTATTGCCTGATTCCCATTAGCTCTAAAATAACCCATAAGCTTTACACTAACCAATGACACTCTGTATTTTGAAGAAAAATGATTATATTAAAGCAGTGTTTTAAAATATTCTAAGATTGGTTCATTTCTTTTTCCCTAGAGCCTTGTTACAATGATAACAATCTATTGCTCCATTGGAGAAAATTTAGGAATAAGAGTTACAATATCTCTATTTTCTTGGATTTTTTTTTCTGGTGATCATGTGACTACCCTTGTTTTAAGAGATGCTAGATCTGTGAACCTATTCATGTTTAAAAATTGGAAGAGGGACCATTAGTGTTCAAGGTGTCCAAAACTGTATCTGTGCTTCAAAAACCTCTAGATTCTTCTATATAAATCAAGTTGTCCCTTAGTTATTTACCCAATTATTTTAGTTATAGGACCCCAGTGTCATTTTACCACAGGTATAAATTTCTGTTATTTAAACCTGGGGTCGAATTTATCTCTGGAAATTATGAGCTACAATTTGACTTCTTCAAATTTGATAGTACATCATTTCCAATAAAATAAAGGGGGAGATATCAATGGTAGTATCTCCTACATTATTCCAGCCTTCAGGACATAGAAATTTCAATACTTAATCAATGATTCTAGTGATTTCCTCATCAACTTTCTCAATAGCATAATCCAGGTCATATTTGGCAATGTATTTATGGGTGTATGAGAGAATCATATAAGTCCCCTCCAACATTCTTATATGTAAGTTATTTCATCCATTTGTCTACATAAAAATAGGCAATGGTTGATACCTGAACTCCACTAGAGAAGTCCATAAAAGAGTCCATGATTTAGTCAACTAAGCTGGTACAAATAATATATTAATTTAGCATTTTTGACAGTTGAACTCATGCAACTGATAAAGCAGCCACATCTAAAATTAAATCCCTCCCTTCTCGTTCCTTCATCCTGACTTCTGAAAATTGGTGATAATATTAATAAGTATGTCAAAAGGTTATTTTAAAAACTGAATAAATTTATATTTACAAAGCTTTTAAAAGAGTATACATCATATCAAAGCAATTGTAAGCAAAAAGAACACATCATATTACCAGACTTCAAACTATACAACAAGGCTATAGCAACCAAAACAGCATGGTATTGGTACAAAAATAGAGACATAGATCAATGGAAAAGAACAGAAAAGTTAACCCAATAAAAAAGAAATGTGAATACAACCAACTGATCTTTGTCAAAGCAAACAACAATGTACACTGAAGAAAAGAAACTCCATTCAATAAATGGTGCTGTTAGAATTGAATAGCTATATGCAGAAGAATGAAACAGGATCAATATCTCTCACCACTCACAAAAATTAATTCAAGATAGATAAATGACTTAAACCTAAGGCATGAAACCATAAAAATTCTAGAGGAAAATGTAGGAAAAATTTTTCTAGTATTGGCCTAGGCAAAGAATTTATGGGTAAGACCCTATTGGCAATCATAGCAACAACAAAATCTAATAAATTGGATTTGATTAAACTAAAAAACTTCTGCACAACTAGGAAAACAATTGACAGAGCAAATAGAGAGCCTACAGAATGGAACAAAATTTTCACAAGCTACACATCCAATATAGGACTAATATACAGAATTTACAAAAAACTCAAGAAAATCAGCAAGAAAAAAACAAAATAGCCCTTTTAAAAAGTGGGCAAAAGATATGAAAGAAGCTTCACAAAAGAAGAAAGACAATTGGCCAATAAATATGAATAAATGCTCAATGTCACTAATCATAAAGGAAATATAAATTAAAAACACAATGAGTTATCACCTTGCTCCAGTTAGAATGGCTTTTATTTAAAAGTCTGAAAACAATAGATGCTGGCGTGAATGCAGAGAGAAAGCAATGCTTATACATTGTTGGTGGAACTGCAAATTAGCATAACCTCTATGTAAAACAGTATGGATATTTCTTAAAAAATTAAAAGTAGACCTACCATTAGATCCAACAATCCAACTATTGGATATCTACCCAAAGGAAAAGAAGACTTTTCACCAAAAAGACACCTGCAATCGAATGTTTAAAGCAGCACAATTCATAATTACAAAGATGCGAAATCAGCTCAAGTGCCCATGAATGAGTGGATTAATAAAATGTGGTATATGTATACTATGGAGTTTTGTTTAGCCATAAAAAGATGAATTAATATCTCGCAACTGGATGGATGGAACTGGAGACCATTATCCTAAGTGCAGTAACTCAATAATGGAAGAACAAACACTACATGTACTCACTATTACATTGAATCTAACCAGTGAGCACATATGTGCACAGAGGGAAGTAAAACTCAGTGGCAATCAACCAGAGGGATGACAGAGAAGCAAAAACCTATTTAATGGGTGATGGGCATACCTATACCTGGGACTCAAGCATTCCCAAAGTGATCCATGTAATCAAAAACATTTCAAAAACATTTTGAAATTTAAGAAATAAAGAAAATTAAAAAATAAAAATAAAAAAGAGTATACATCATACCATTGCTATGTGGTTCTTTGCTGACCAAAAATTTATAGAGTATATAAGAACCTCTGAGTATTCAACTTTCTTTTTGTCTCTGTCCTTTGGAGCTCACATTCTTCTAGATGGTTTTCTAAGTCTGTCTTTCAATTAAACATATCCACAATTAAGAAAAATTTAACCTAATGCTCTTCCTGTTATAAAGATTATGGAAGTATCATTTCCTTATTCATTTATTTTTTTCTTATAACTAAATACTATGAGCCTATAACAAAGTTATATGCAAATATAGTATTTTTTTATAAAAATTTCTAGGAGATGAGTAAGAACAATCTAGAATGTAACATGATAAACATTAAAAAATGTGATAAACCAAAAACAACCCCCCAAAAAGACTATAATGCTTTTTGTCTTTGAACAAAATATCAGGAACTTATTTATACTGAATCCAACATTTATTTTGTATCTTAAATGATAAATAAGATGTTAAATGACAAGACTATGACAATTTGAACTGACCAGTGCATAGTTTGTGTAAGAATGTATAGAGATTGTAGAGCTGGATTCAAACTCAGTATTCCTTGAATATATAAATATTTCCCATGCACTGATTAACACAAACCAATCTTTTATTACATGCTAGAATATAAGCAGCTGCAAGTAATCGAAACTAAACTTTAGCAGAGTGAACAGACAGCAGTTTATTGTTTTATCTCAAATTACAACCTGGGTATCTGGGGGCTGGAATTTGTTGCTATCACAAACTTTTTTAATAAGCCAATTTCTTTCTGTCTTTCTACTCAATCAATCTTAGCATGTTGCCTTTCTTCTTCATTTATGTTGTCTTGTGAATGTACTGATGTCTCCTGCATAGATTTCTTTTCTAAGACAGAAAAAACAAACATAAAAACAGTAATAGATGCAAATATAACATTTTATAAAATATGATTATCAGTAAACTATTTTTTATTTCCCCCTGCTTTTGGTTTAGAATAATTGGCACTATCCCATCCCTAAATTACCTTATAAATATTTTCCCAAAATTACTCAACAGCATTCCACTTAGATCTTATTGGTTAAAACATCCCATTGGTTAAAACACAATAGCCATGCTTCCCTGCAAGGGGCCTGAGTAATTCATTATTTACTTAACTGCAAGGAGCCTGGGTAAATCATTACTTAACTGGACACATTAATGCTCTAAAAAGGATTGGAAGAAAAGGCAATGGATATTGGATAAGAATATGCTCTAATTTTTGCTAACAAATCTATGAGCATGCTAAAAATACTCAAAGTTATTTTCTTCCAATAAAACCATTTCCTTGTCTTTTAATGAATGCTTCCTTTTGACTTCATGGCTCTATTCTCAATTATAGATTACAGCAGTTTGCTTAATATGAGAGACTCACTACTTTGTAATTCAGGGGATTCATGTTGAATCTCATAATATAGACAAACGATACTGGCATATTTTCCATCCTTCAGTTCAGTGTGCATTATAAATGACAGGCAATAAATTTCAGACAATAGGAATTCAAATTGAATTTAGTCATTTAAATATTCTTACCTGTGCCATAAAATCTCCATTATATATTTATGTATATTTTGCTAATTAAATCTGTGATATGTGTAATCACATTATGTATTGTTTTTGAGTTATTTCTTTGAATAATGAAGAATAAGGCTGAACTTTTATTGACCTTCTCATCTAATGTCTTTGTGTTTCTCAATAAACTTTGTATATTTGTCAATAATAAGAATAATCTTTTAACAAAATTATCCCCCAGTTTTTTATATAACTTTACATCCTTTTTACAATGTTTTCAACATTAGAAATATATATGAAACATTTGCAAATAATATGCTTGTATTATTATGCCAAAATTTCATATATCTTAAAACTGCGAACAAAATAAAAATGAGATTTCTATATATGCTAATACTTCACACAATACATATTAATAAAGAAAATTTTGCCTTTTTCCTTAATGTGTTTTGATTCTTAGTGTTCTCAGTAATTTTTTCTTGAAATAACTCTTTTACATTAATATAAAAATAATATACTAACATAATCTGTATATCTATGTGGTTAGACACAGAAACTGTAATTTTTTAGAAAACTGTGAAATCTACAAGAACATAAATAAGGATGTTACTGACAATCAATGTTTAGTAAAGAACTAAAGTTATGTTTCTAGAAAGAAAGATGATAGAGAAATAGATATAGATATCAATATATATAGTTATAGATAGGTACAGATATATATATTTATTAAGCATCTTGTGCTGCTAATATTTGTAACTTAATAAGCTGGAGTTATTTTTTTAATTTCTACATAAAAATGGAAACGCTAATACATTTTTTTAAACTTCTCCAATGGATTGTTTTTAATCCCATGAGGGCACACAACTCCACTTGGGGACTACTCTTCCATCTGGTTGCTATATCTAAATTTAACATTATTTACCTTATGTTCTCTTGGGGGATTTCATTTTTTAACCTACTTGATATGCAGCTGATGCTTGAACAACATAGGTTTCAACTGTGGGAGTCCTCCTATATGTGGATTTTTTCAACCAAATGTGGGGGGAAAATGCAATATTCCTGGGATATGAAACTCACATGTATGAAGGGCTGAGTTTTCATATATGCAGGTTCTGTAGGGTGGACTGCAGGACTTGAGTATGCACAGATTTTGATATACATACTGGAACAATCCTCCCATGTACATCAACTGTATAATCTATGTATGTGCACATTTGGAGCAACCACTTGTATACTACCTTAGTTCATCTGTTGACAAATCTTTCATCGAGGTAAAATTTGATCAATCAAACCATCTTGAAGTATCTTTGGATTTGTTTAAATTCATATTGTATTCAACCTTTTAATAAAATTTCACACACTTGATCTTGATTCTTCTCAAACAATAATCATTGGATTGTCACTGTCACCTATTTTATCTCTCTTGATAAACAACAGAAAACATTTTAATACTCAGGCCAGAGTAATTAAAAGTTTTCCATGTAGTTTCTTATTTTAAAACACCATTTTAAATTAATTGTTATATTTTATAATAGATTATCCATCTTTTATCATAGCTCTAATATTTAGATCCATATTCATGACTGACATCCCATTGTCTGCTTTTTTCTCCCAGTGTTTTGAGACATGGACAATGTAGAGATAATTAACAAATAAATGACTACTCTGAGAAAATTAATTTCAATAATGTAGTAAGGAGAAATTAGAATGTAATGAGTTGAAAATTGCAAAGTAGTTGATAAATAGAAGGATTAATGTGGAGAATGACATTCTAAATGGTTTTACAATGAATTAGGAGAGTTTATTTTGAAAGTGTAGCAGAATAAAATAAATGCTTTTGGATTCTGTAAGCAGAAATAATTGAAACAGAGATCATTTTAGGTAAGGCGTTAGGTCACTAAGTATGGGGAGGTGGGAGGGATAAGATAATTAAAAGCTGTGTCAATAGCCTGGAATTTTTAATTAGAAATCCTAGAAATAGAGGATTTTAAAGGATAAACAGCATATTTGAAGGCTAATTCAATTGGAAACAGGCAAAGACCATTACTGTTCAATTTATTTAGTAACTAGAACACTATCATTAATAGAAGGGTATGTAAAAAGAGTTATTCTTCAAGACAATGACAAAGAATTCTTTGGAGACTTTAATAAATATACTAGTTTATTATAGTACTTATAAAACATAGTTTATATATAAGGGTTCTCCAGAGAGAACCAATAGGATACACACACATACTCCCACACACAAATAAATATATAGATATATGAAAGGGTGTTTATTATATTAGGGGCATTGGCTCACATGATGATGAAGAACGAGAAGTCCCACTACAAACCATCTGCAAGCTGGACACCCTCGGATACTGGAAGCATGGCTCAGTTTAAGTACAAAAGCCTTAGAACCAGGGAAGCTAATGTGTAATTCTCAGACCGAAGACAAAGGCCTGAGAACTGTGGAGGGTGTGGGAGGCTGCTAGTGTAAGTCCCAAGGCTGAAGAGCTTGAATTCCTGATGTTCAAGGGCAAGAGCAGAAGAGTGTGCCCCTGCTCCAGGAGAGAAAGAGAATCTTTTCGTCTTCATTTTTGTCTAGCAGGACTCCCAGTCTATTGAATGGTGGCTACTCACCCTGTGGATGGATCTTCCCCATTCAGTCGCCCAATTCACACGCCAATCTCCTCTAAACACACCTTCACTAACACACCCAGAATTAATGCTTTACTAGTTCTCTAGATATCCCTTAATCCCATCAAGTTGACATCTAAAATTCATCATTACAGTTGGGAAAATATTTTGGTCCACTTTTGCTGTTCTGTATCATACTATTTACTATAATACTTGTCAATGTTTCAGAAAAAAGTTTCATGTTTCCTTATAAGTACAGCCGTAAAAATTTATGGGCATAAGACAAATAATTGGCAGTTTTTAAATGAACTCCTTGTATTCATAAACATATTCTTTTTTAAAGTTTTAGAAATTGTACATCTCTATAGTTTAAAATCTGTTCTAATTTTTTTCAAATTGTAGACATAAAGATAACAAACTGCCTTATATCTAAATTGGTTTAATAAAAAGAGAAGTTCAGAGTCATAACAGGGTTTATTGTTTGATCTTACAAATTACATATATATTAAATTTCAATTTCCTTGAATGTGAACCAAGACTAATAATATATAATAAATATATAAATTTGTATGGACTTATAAGTTAATAAATGTAAAGCTATGTTGTAAATTTGAATGAGCTACAAATTTTGTCATTAAGATAAATTTAGAATTAGAAGTAAAAATACTATGCTTCTAATATCTAGTTTAATATTTTTTATATTAGTGTTACTTTGAAATTATAATTTAAACTATAACACTCAAAAATCCTAAGGTAATATTGATGCATCATATCTCTCTTGGCATTTTTGTCTCTAAAGTAAGGCTTGAAAAAATTAATATTTAGAGCATACTTTTTTTAATAGCTATTATTAAGTAGCTGTTTATTGAATAGCCACAATATTCAAGAAACTTTGTTGGACCATGAGCTTACCAAATTGCGGAAAGATTTATTCTCAACTTTTAGAAGCATTCAGCCCATTCATTATGATTTTATATGTAATAATAACAGTAAATGATATGGCTTCCAGGGAAAATTATAACAATCAATGTCTTTTAACTTATTTCTGTTACTAAAATTCTTAGCCATGAAGAATCACTAATCAATGTTATCTTGATTGTTATGTTATGTTATCTTGTTGCGGTTGAGCGGGTAGAACATAGACATTAGAGACCTGGAAGGGTGCTGGAGGGCTTGATGAGAAATTACTTAATGGTTCAATGTACATTATTTGGGTGCTGGATACACCAAAAGCCCAGACTTTACCACCATGCAGTGTGGTAACACAATTGCACTTGTACTCCTTAAATTTATACAAAAAGCAAAGTTGAGAAACACTACTTTAAATAAAAGTGTCTTTTGTTTAATTGTCACCATATGTGTCTATGTGTGTGTTTGTGTGGAAAAGAGCAGGAAATATCATAGGTTATAAATGACAAGTTAAAAAGAATAGGGGGTGAAATCAGTAGGAAATAAAATCTATATACAGCAATGCAGTATATTAGCTTAAAGCAAGAGAGATTGTTATTTACACTTGGTAAATTGACCATTTTATGAATAAATAATATTCCTCATTATTCTTGGTAATATTCCTTGTCTTGAAGCCTATTTTGTCTGATATATTGATATTTCATCTTTCTTTTGGTAAGTGTTTGTAAGATATCTATTTTCCCATAGTTATTCTTTTACATTATCTGTACCTTGATATTTAAAAAGCCTTTCTTAAATGTTTCATAGTCTATCTAAAATTAATATTATATCGCTTAACTACCATTTTCATCCTCACAATCTTTGCATCAATTTCATCACACATTTTGCTTCCATGTACATTATAACCCCCATATTACATCATGATTTTTGTTTTAACCCCATATATTAGTATTATTATATTTTAGACAGTGTATTATTTTTTAAAATATAATAAATAAATAAAATAATTCTTTTTACCTGCCCTTATTTTGTTCCCAATTTTAGCTTTCTTTATTTCTTTGTGCAGATCATATTTCTATTCAGTATCATTTTTTCTTTGGCTTAAAAGACTTTCTTGAAGTCATTTTTCAGTGCAGATCTGCTGGCAATGGAATCCCCCAGTTCTGTTTTCTGAAGAAAGCCCATATTTGTCTACGATTTCTGAAAGATACTTTAGCTGAACATATAATTCTGCATTCATAATTTTTACTTTCAGAATGTTAAAGAAGTTCTTCCATTGTGTTCTAGCTTCTAAAATTTCAAATGAAAAGTCTGCTGTGCTCTTAGATCTTTCTATATGCAAAGTTTATGGTATTCCTTTCAACTGCTTTTAAGATTTTTTTTCCTTATATTTGATTTTCAACAGTTTGACTCAGATGGAATTTTTTAAAAAATATTCTTTGTTTGGTGTTCTTGAGCCTTTTCTATTTGTGCTGTGCTGTATTAAATTTGAAAAAAAAGTTATAGTCATCATTTCTTTAAATAATTTTACATTTTTTTCTTTTGCTGCTCTTATTTAGCATTTCAAATACATGTAATATATTTAAACAGTTCCTGGGTTTTCTGTTCTTTGTTCACTTTATATCTTTGTTTTTAAGTTTCTATAATTGTTATTGGCTTATCAATTTCTATTGATTTATTCTTTTACTTTCCCTGTGAATTTTTGTTTGTTCATAAAACTTTTAGGTATTCTTTATCTTTGATATCCATAATATAATATTCTTTATGTGATTCTTCATATAATACATAATCTAGCATTCATATTTAACCCTTTTGTTGAAGTTTTTAATTTCTCACTGAAATTTTCCATCCATTCATATCCATTTCTAATTTTTTCACTAGATCTTTTAGCATGTTAATGATACTTCTAAAAGTTAAAATGCCTTTCTGGTATATCTAAAATCTGGATAATTTCTGGTGGTATCTTATAATTTCTGTGGAATCTGAAGTACCAGAGGATTTTTCTCTGTGCTCTCATGTGTTATATTTGCCCGTTCCTCAACCATATGCTGCTATTTCTTGTTATTTGGTGTAAGGCTTATTGTTGTGTGAATGAATTTTCTTATTTACCCTTCCAGCTCAGTTTCAAGAAGGTTATGTGTGTATCATATTGGGGCTAAGACTTATCAATGTTCCAGGACACCCTTAGAAACCTGGGGTAGTAAATTTGCTTTTGCTTTTATAGAGCTGCTCTGTGAGACTGAATGCCCTGCCCTTCCTCGAGTGATAATCGACTTCTAATTTATGTCAGGGCAGGATCTTAGGTCTGATTAATTTTGCTTCCTCTTTCACTGGGTCCCATAGCTTTTGCTTTGAATCCTTCCAAAGTGAATCTTTGCTTAGGAATAGTGTTTTCTGTCCCTTCATTCAAGACAAGTACCTTACTTGCTTGTTATTTGCTGAAAGGCTTGTGGTGGGCCAGGGGTGTTTTTTTCCTGTTGTCCAGGAGCAGATGGGTTTGCCTCTTCCTCTCCCTCAGCATCTGTGTATCTCTGTCGGAGATCCATAACCAGGAGTATTTTATGTTTCAATCGCAGTGACTTCTGGCTTTACCATTGTATGAGAGATGAGACTGAGGAGCAGACACAGGTTTGCTTCAGAGTACCAGCAAGGAGCGTCTATCTCAAATTTCCAGCCTTGGCCTTAGTGTTACGTGTTAGTCCCTTGTGAAGATATATGACAAAGAGCTGCTGAGCAAGTGTGTACTCCAATGTGTCTGTGACTACTAGATATTCCATACTGTCACTGCAGCCCCTGCTCAAGCTTGCAGAATGTATGAAACTTCAACTGTTTTCTTTTTTGCTTTTATAGCAAACTTTGTCACCACTCTGGCATAAGTGAAACATTTTATTTGTCCCCTGTCTCCTTGGAGGAACTTGCTACACCTTGGAATTGGTTTCAAATGATGTCCTTGAGATCACTATCTTCTGACTGGCTAAGAATATATTGTTTTGAAGATATTTCTGTCTTTTTCTCTTTGTTATGGAAAGACTGGCATCCTCATGGTTTTCTACATCTTAAGTAGAAGCAGAATTTACAGTTTTGTTTGTTAAATTTGGTGTGATTTGTATTTTTTAGTCTTGTTTTTAGTAGTTACACTGTATGCAGATTTGCATCCTGCAATGTGTTGTCATGTAAGATCATAGTGGAGTTAATTATTCATTTTATTTGTCCCCTGTCTCCTTGGAGGGACTTGCTACACCTTAGAATTGGTTTCAAATGATGTCCTTGAGATCACTATCTTTTGACTGGCTAAGAATACATTATTTTGAAGATATTAATTATGAATTAATTATGTGCTTACTATGTATCTTTTAGGCGTGTGTGTGTACAAGCGTGTATGTTTTGAGAGACCTAGAGATACATTTAAATAAGTAGTTATATTTTATGCATATGAAATATGATATTTGAAACTTCTTTACCCTCAATTGATTACAGTTCTCCTTAATCCTCAAAGTTGGAACATAACACCCTGAACATGGTCCTAGTGTTCAACACTATACAGTTTTCACTTTATTTCAGCTTTAATTTTAAAAATTACACCTAGTTTTTATCTGGTATTCAAGGAAATAAGAATATGTTATAATATAGAAAACTAACTGAGTATGCTGAATTCCTAAGAGGAATTATATAGGTTCCTGTAGTGGTACCTTTCAAAGGGATTATTCAAGGGTAACCTGACTGTGATATTTGTATAACTTGCTGACTTTATAATTTGACCCTTGTATACACAGCAAATGTTCCGTATAACTTTAGGGTTGTGTATTACATTACCCTATGTCTTTTTAAAGTACCACCTAAACATAGTCCAGAATTATACTCACACGAGTTCACATCACACTAATGCTACTTTCAAATTTCTTTTTAAGTAGAACATTGAGAATAAGAACAAAATTCTAAGTCTTACTTCAGTAATTAATTTTTTCCCTGACCTTGAAGAGGTAATTTGATCCCAGTTTTCTTTTCATGTAAATATTAGGGTACTCCATCTCTCTTTTAAAAATCATGCCAATTAAGTAGGCAATGGTTTAGATCCTTCCAGGTGTATAAACTACTCCCTGAGTGTAAATTACATTGTACTAACTACATTAAGTCACCAGTGCCTGAAATTCAGTGAATTACTGCTCTACTGAACTAAATGTTCCCCTAATGACTTAAAAGAGTCAATGTACTTTTAAAAATATTGAGCTTAAACACTAGAGTTTTATAATGTTCTTTACAAAACTTGAAGAGAGCCATATTAACTTTATGTAGCATGTTTTCTCATACTAGTAGAAAAACAAAACTGACAGGAAGCTTAAAAACTAATTAGATTGTACAATACACCCACTGCTTTTAGTTTATTAGATGTACTTTAAAGGGAATAAAAACTATGCAAGTTAAAGGTACTATTTAAATTCATCATGCTAAACAAAATTTCTGAAGCATAAAGCAAAGAGTATCCCAAAACACTTGGTAGCATAATACCTGTCAAAATTCTCATTAATTAGTAAAATCTAAGCATAGTTCTTAGAAAATGTAGTTATCCATACTTTCAAATTGGGTATATTTTAAGGCTTTGAAACATCACACTATATTATCATCAAAGTCATTTCCTTGAGACATTAATTTTGTACTAAAAACGTGCTACATTTTTACATAAGTATTCCTACATGATTAGGTATCCAATAGTATTTTGTCAATTTGATCAAAATAGTTTATTTTGTTACTAGTTGTTTCCATGTGAATTAAATTTTAAATCTGTTAATGTAATTAAGGATGTTATTGAACTTGAACACAATCCAGAATATCATTGGTCCTTAACCTGAGTCACAATTGTGACATAGCAGCCATTTGTTTTTCAAATGTCCTCACATATTTATAACTCATGTATGCACTCTTTTGGCTTCATTTTCTCCTCCCTGATAAAGGGGCAATCGGAGATTATGTTCTTAACTCATTTTTCTCCTCTATTTATGTGTTTCTACTCTTGTGGCATCATCTTCCCTTCTAATTAATTGCTTCACAAATCAAAACCTCTTACCTCTTCCACAACCCTGTATTTTCAAATATCCAAAAGAAATTTACATTTTTATACATATCTGTCATAATCAAGTATTAAAAATAAAAAATAAATAAATCTTGACTGCTGAATCAGTTTGCTTTGTTAGAATATCCATCAGATATGCTCTCCTCTGGTCAGATTTGACTTTTCCAAATGTTACCCACTCTATAATCTAATTAATATATTTTCTTATATTAGTGGAATTTTTTATTTCTAAAAGATGCAGCCCAGGTTTCTGGCTCCCTTCAAAAAGATTAGCTCTAGAAGATCTATAGGAGGACACATCACACATGTAAGAAATAGCAGAGGGAGCTAAAAGCAAAACTGAAAAAAAAAATTGAAATATATGGAGACTTATCTTTCATTGATGTTTGAAGGCTAAGGGCAATGGAATGGGGAAGGGGTTGCTGGCAGCAGGGGAAGATAACATCAGGAGAAGAAAGACAGCTTGAATTTTGTTTTGTTTTCTCCCTGCCTTTCTCAGTGCTGCTCTGTCCCTACCAGTGCTTCCAGATGCTAGTGCAGGTGTTCGCAGCAGTAACCAGGGCAAATCAGAAATGTTGCCCTGAATTACTTCTGAGTAATTCAATGACCCAAGAAAAGAGTTCATTTGAGTGATATATATATATATATATATATATATATATACACACACACACACACACACATGCACTCATGTAAGTATGTGTGTATATATATGTATATATATATAGCTGATAACTGTGTAGAAATAGAATTAGAAAAGTAACTAAGTGCAACTTCTAATGAAATAATAGACTCAAACGAAGGTCATTCATGGTTGAAAACATTCATTGTCACCACCCGAGCACCTCATCAACCTTAAAATCATAAGAAAATAATAGTAAATGTGTGGGCTTCCTGCAGTGAAGCACACAGAACAATCCCATCTATGTATTTTTGGCAAAATCATTGAATCTAAAACTAATCAATACCCCAGAGCTAACTTTTATTAATGGGATATGAGACATATATGAAAATAAAAACATAATTTAATGAAGCACAGAGACAAATTTAGACTGTGTAACTTTGAAGAGGACAAATGACCCAATTTCTGCAAAAAGTGAAAGCAGGAGAATACGGGAGACAGGATCACTGTGAATTAAATGAGATATAAGCAGCATAATCGTGGGAAATTAAAGGCCTCCTGGATTTCTCAGTGCTCTTGTGACAGTCTTAGCTTCCTGAGACTTTTCACATAACCACCAGAATTAGGTCTGTAGTCATTTCTCCAGCTAATTGCTCAGATCCTAAAGGATAATACAACTTTTCTTATCTCTCTGAGAGGGCAAATTGGTTGCAGTACCAGACACAGCACCTAGGTTAAGCCGCTAAGGTGCTCCTAAAGAGACTTATTAGAAAACCAAAGGACTGGAGTAGGGAGGAAATCTTTTCAGGAAGGAGAGAGGAAGATTACCTCCATCCCCTTTTTAAGTAGAGAGAAATCATTTTATTTCTTACTTTTTACCTGGAAACTCCTGTGGGTTAATTGACCTGGCCCTCATTGTGTCACCTCGGGAGTAATAGCAGGGATAAGGAGAGAGAGGTTACACACTTAATAGTTACTGAGAGGTTTTCGTAAGAAATCTCTCTCTAATCCAGCACGTTTCATGTGAGTATTCAGGGAAATATTACTATTTAAAATTGATAATAATAATAGTAGATGGCCCTTCTCTATGCAGAAAGCTTATATGCCATAGATATTGTTACAGTCTGGCCTTGGAATCAGTTTTTCCATTCTAATTTCAATATTATTGCCCACATACTTTCTCTCCACCCATTGTGCATGTGTGTGTGTGTGAGAGAGAGAAAGAGAGAGAGACAGAGACAGAGAGAGAGAGAGACATGGGATATATGTTTGCAATTCAATTTTTGCATGTCCAATCCTCACCAATGTTTTTGTGTTTTCATAATGGCCATTTCTAAACTTGTCCAGATGGACTTAAAATCACAGACTTACAGACTTTGTCATTATGAATTGAACTCAAGTTTTAGCACAGGCCTAGTAAGTTTAGGAAAGGAGAAAGTGTAAAAGAGTTGAGATATGGACTAAAACACTGGTCCCCAACCTTTTTGGTACCAGGGACTGGTTTCATGGAAGACAATTGTTCCACAGAGGGAGGGTGTGGAAGGAGGTGGAGATGGGGAGAGAGGGATCATTTTGGAATGATTCGAGTGCATTACATTTATTTTGCTGTTGAACCTCTTGCCAATGACAATCTATGTTGGCAGCCACTCCCCAGCGCTAGGATCCCCGCCTCAGCTCCACCTCAGATCATCAGGTGTTAGATTCTAATAGGGAGCACACAACCTAGATCCCTTGTATGAGTGGGTTACAATGGGGTCCGTGCTCCTATGAGAATCTAATGATGCCGCTGATCTGACAGGAAGCGGAGTTTATGCGGCGCTGGGTAGCCGCTATAAATACAGATAAAGCTTGGCTTGCTCACTTGCCACTAACCTTCTACTGTGCAGCTTGGTTCTGAAGAGACCACCGACCTGTACTGATCCGTGGCCCAGGGGTTGGGGACTACAAGGCTAAAACGTGCACCCAGATTTGAAATTAGGATGTTTTTTCATGTCAAATGTTGAATTCTGGTTTATTGATATGCACTTATGAGTAAAGTTATTTATTAACTGCTCTTAAATCACAGTGTATCAGTGGCTTAACATATTCCTTATGCATGCAAAAACCCATCATGCATATATGAGGATCATTGACAGATGTTTTATGGGAATCAGGTAATTTTATGAAAATATGATGCATTTATTGAAATAAATTAAAATAAGATTATAGAAAGCACTTATGTACTCTGTGATTTGAAATCAGAAATTCAAATACAGTCAAATACACAAATGGAAAAATGAGATGGCATTTATCTTTATTAATTTTCAGATTAGAAACATCATAATTCTCTTTAGATATTTTGTAACATAGGAAAAACATATATAAGGAAACTACAGTTAGCCAATTTTCTTCAACTCAGCTAAAGTCACCAATATATTTTAGAGTATTTTTCTAAGGACTATTTTTATATTTGTGCATAATATATCCATATTAGATCACATATTATTTTTATGTAATAAGATTAATGTTAAATATCACAGCAAGTTAATATTATATATTAAGTAACACTAACAGTTACACATACTAGCTTTATTATGAATATGTCAAAATCTATTTTTAAATTTTTAAGATTTATTTATACCATTATTTGCATCTTAAAGATGGTCTTTTGCATTGTCATACTTATAATAAGTAAAGGTGCAATTTGCATTTGTTTATAAATCAGTAAAATACAATTTTAGAATTAGAATTTATTCATAATTATTAGTAATTTCTACCAGTTCCAAATCCAACCTTTTATATTTTGTGATGCAAAAGCTGGAACTCAGCAAACCATGTTACCTATACATCTTTGTCATTAGAGGAAAATTGGAAGGTAGGAGGAAAGGAGAATGACATTCTTTCTTTTTTATATCCTTGTCAGCATCAGCCTGGAAGCTCCCTGGAAGTTCCCCCCACTGGCAGCATTTTACCTTTGCTTCTTCTGGCAGTCCCTGAAACAGCTCAACTGAGCCTCTTTAGAAGTATCCTTTCCTCAAACATTTGAGCAGCAGCTATCTAGAGCTACTCCTCTGAGATCCTTAGGTTCTAGAATATCTGGATGACCCATTCCTCAAATATCTCAATAATAACTTCAAAGAACCTTTTATTCAATCTCCCAATTTCTGGAAACCCATCTCTTTATTTTCCTATCCTTAGGGTGGTAATCCTTCCCACACTTAAGATATTTGGCAGTCCTTATTGTTCTTTTGCTTTTGCTTTTTAGTTTTTTTGCCTGTGTACACAATTCCTTATATTAAATCTATTATTTTAAGCAGCTAATATGATTTCTATTTTATTGACTAGTCCCTGACTGATAAAAGATGAATTCCAAAATTAATTTTCAAAAAGCTTTTGACAATTTATATTGATGGAATCAGTGTGCAGCATTTAGTATAGCCATACGTTTTCAAATCAATTGGGTAAATACGTAGGCATTTAATTTCTATATCATATGTTAGAACTACAGATAGCTTTGTAGACACTACCAAATCATTTCCAAAGGGCTATATCATTTTGCATTCCACCCACAAGGTATAAGAGTTCCCATTTTTCCACATTTTAACTGACAATTGGTATTTCCAGTTTTGGGGTTTGGGAGGTACCATGGGAGTTTACCTAGTCTATAAAATGTATAATAGTCTCATTGCTGTTTTAGTATGCACTACCCTAGTAACAAATGATTTTGTGTAATTCTGATATGCTTATTTGCTGTGTATATGTCTTCTTTAGTCAGCTATCTGTGCTATTTGTACATGTCTGTTATCCTTCTTTATAAACTAGGTTGTTTGCTTATTATTGAGTTTTTATGTATTTTATTATATTTTGGATAAAGTCTTTTATTAGATATATATTTACAACATGTTATCTTGGTACTTTTGATTGTCTTTCATTCTCTTACACATTTGTAAAGGCTGTGGTCGAGTGTTTCTCACTCTGACACTAGTCCATACTCAGCTTCCAGCAATTCATCAAAATTACAATTTAAATGTTTCTACCAGCTTAAGGCTCTGGCAGTTTCTCCTCCGAATAAACTAATCTCAGTTGATGCATCCGTCTGGATGCATCTGTTTTTTGCAAATTTGGAGTGCTTATTGGTCCTGTGACCTTAGTTCTTCTATGAAGGGTTCAAGAGAATTTGTTGATTTTCAGTTTGTGCAGACTTTGCTTGATACACTCATGGGAATTATGACTTTAAGTTCTTTACATGTTAGAGCTGAAATCAGATTTCCTTGATCATTTCTTAGAAGCCAAGAATGTTCTCTATAAGAACTACTCACAAACTAAAATTTTATAAGGAGGATAACAGAAATCTTTTTTTAAATGACAGCAGTATGTGAGCACATATACTAATGTTATAATTATTACCTGATTGAACTGCCATGCAAATCTCATTTTTATTCATGTCCACTTATCCAAACCGTTAGAAATATAACAATAAATAACAAGGCCAAAGGGCATCAGTTTTTTTGTTCAGTGAAATTCATTAACCTTTCCATCTAATCAAAACATTATCTTATTTTTATGTAAGGAGTTCTTCAATTAATAAACCAAAGAGCCAGACAAAAATATAAATGTTTGTACAGAATTGTATGCTCAATTTTAAGTACAAAAAATACAGATAATTCATTGTTGGGCTTGAAGCTATTAAAAGGCTACTTCAGTCAAGGGGAAAAATGTATCAAAAGCAGCACACAAAAAATTCCTTTTTTCAAGTTATGAGGCCATGTTCTCAATTATGAAAATACTTCTATTTTTTTACATTCCTCTCTTAAGGTAATCCTAGCACATGTAAAAATCCACAAGCCTTAGAACTAATTTAGGTACCAAATCTACCAATTATCATCAATCTAAAATTGAACAAGATAATTAGCACTTTGAAGATTTACTTGAAGTACTTAATTAAGAATACTAAATAATAATGCATGCCATTTAGATAGTAGTATTGTGGTCAGGTTTATATTAGGAAGTATATGGATTTGTTAATTTCAACACTTGGTACATAATAAACTTTCAGAATATATGGGTTTCCTTTTCTTCTGAATCCTCAGAGGACAATAGACCTATCTTAGTTGAAAGATATGTAAGATCACTGGTGTATAAGTGAAAAAATTATCTGTGTATTATTAGCACATAAAACAGAAATCGACTTTGGGTAATGAATAAATTAAAAAATTAATTAAATAATTTTAGGAGTTCGCAGAGTAAGAGAAATGTTAAGAAAACAAAGAAAGGAAAAAAAGAAACAGGCCTGTGCTATAGGTAGAAATTGTATTATAGTTTGATATCAGAAACATATCCAAAACCTACTACAAATGAATCCTAGGAAGATACAAATACTGGTATAGATGATCTGTACACACTATCACTAACATTCTGCTTTTACTATTCTGGAAAACTACAGATCCCTTTGTTGCCGAGACCACTGCTGGTATGCATTTTTCTTTGGAGCACCAATTCTCAAATCAGTTCTAAACTGGAAGAGTCTGTATTGGTTTGCTCTGATGGCCCTAACAAATCACCACAAACCAGGTGACTTAAAACAACGGAAATGTATTCTCCCACAGTTCTGGAAGCCAGAAGTCTGAAATCAGTGTCACTGTGCCAAAGTCAATGCGTGAAGGGGTGTATGCTCCTTCCAGAGGCTCTAGGTCAGAAGGCATCCCTGGCCTCTTCCAGTTTCAGGTGTTTGCTGACTCTCTGCTGCAAGATCACAATGTCTCTTCCTCTCCTTTCTGAGTCAAATCACCCTCCAGTTCCCTCTTAAAAGATACTGTTGACGGCATTTAGAGCCCACCCAGGTAATTCAGGATAATTTTGCCGTCTCAGAATTGTTAACGTAATCACATCTGCAAAGTCTTTGCCATACAGGCAACATTTGCAAGTTCTAGCAATTAGGGCAGGAAGTTTAGGGATGAGGGCATTTTTAAGCCTCTCACAGTGTCTGAGTGCTTGAATCTATGTTAAAAGACTTATATTACATTTATTAAATGCATAAATGTGGTTTATATTGTAGACAACCAGAAAATAAAGCACAATTGTTATCTACCAATTACAATTTGGGCTCTAAGAAAATAATTTCTATTTACCTAGATATAACAGTTCAGTTAAATGCAATTACACAATATTAAAATTTAGACTTAGGAAAATATTGTGAAATTAAACTTAATTTAGATGAGAAATATAAATTGCTAAAACAATCACTATTATATTTGAAGTTTCATTACTAATGTAATATTAGCTATGTGTGCTTTACTTCTACTGAGATCAAATGAGGAATTTTCTTACAACAAGCAATCTATGTTAGGCATAAGGAACAACTTCTTGAGACATTAAAAAAATCATGTACAGATTATAGGATTTATTTTGTAAAATCTTCATAAAAAACCTCACTGCTTTTAGGGAAAAAAAAACTTAGCTGGAACTCACTGGATATCAAAAGTCCCATAATTTACATCCTGTATTAAATCTAAAAATAAATAATTAGTATATTGCAGTAAATGTTGAGAATACTTATATGACTAATAAAATTTAAAATTCAAAATAAAACACCACATTAACAAATATTAATAGCCTCATGAATCATATTTTGTATTACCCATTAAATCAAAACCTATATATCTCGAAATGAGTTTCATGTGATTCTTTGACAAATATATTGAAAGGAAAGAAAAATCAGAGTACACTACTTCTCCAGATAGAGGGAGAAGATAAATATTTTGATGTCAAATATCTTTTTTTTTATAAACCTCTATTAGTACATTGCATTTTTTATGACTTTGACATTAATTTTCCTCTTGTTTAAATATGATACTGGAAAATATATATATATATATTTGGAAAGTTCTATCCAACAACTTTAGTGGATAGTCTGTTTAGTCAAAGCTTCACACACACACACACACGAAAAAAAATAACTAGAAACTTATGAACAACAGACTAATTAGATAGTGCAAAGTCCTGAAGTAGCTCATAAATTAGTATAAAGCCTAAGTGCTTAGTAAGACAGCTAGGCAAATAAATTTCCCCTTAACAATTATAATCACATATGTACTGGACCTGGCTTTTTCCAGTTTGAGAGAGAGAATCTTTTGCATCTCTTCACAACTCAACATTCAGTGACATTGTGTGGATAGCTTGAAACTGGCCACAACAGTAATATTAATACCATGGAAATCAGCAAACACTACATATTTTTCCTACAGACAGCTGTATATTAAATATTTACCAGAAAACTACTGACTATATTATTATAACTTAATTATCTATTCAATTTTAGGAGCACATATTGAGAACATTAAGTGATCAAATGTAAAATGTCAAAAGTTCATGTGAATAAAATTTTCAGGTGCATTTACCAAGTAATTTTACTCTCCTATTAATTAATAATTTATTTCAATTTAAAGATTATCTATATAAAAATAGAAAATACACATTATGTATTTATACACATTGTAAATCGAACAGATTATAGAAGGACCTATTTCAAGAATTGGACAACTGACAGCAGAGCCCTGGGATTCTTGAGAGCAGGGAAAAGGATGGGGTAAACATGAAATTTATATTTACTTTCTTCCTGGGAGCATTATCTAATCTACAAAATAGAAAGAAAAAAAAAAGATTTCAAACTGAGATCAGTGATCTCACTGAGTGGAAGAAATAGAAATCAGAGACACAGGCATTTGGGATTTATGGGTCTAAGAAACAGCTAGAGGATGATCAGAGAAGGAGCTCAAGAAATCTGGATAGACATTCCTTTGAGTATTTGCTCATACCTGGAGCTGTGAGTTGAAGGAAAATTATTCAGATTAAACAGTTTGACTTCTGTTTATTCGTATTGGATAAAAGACACTAAACAGGATTTTCATTCAGTTCAGACTGCGTTAACTGAAATTTTATATCCTTTGATCATCCCTTCCCATTTCTTCCACTCCAGCCCCTGGCAGTCAAAATTAATATTGAGTTAGCAATAAAAATGTAATAATGTTAATGAAGCATTTATAACAAATTTTAAATCACAATTTAAATTGTTCATTATAACTTTTGTTTTTACAGTCAACATAATATTGAAAATTGATTTAGGAATGATGGAAGACTTTTCCGGTTGATATTAAAAATCAATAAACATTTACCAATACCAAGAATGCTTCCCTTCAGTCTTTTGTTTAGTGTTGCAGAACTACACTGGTATTGATAACTTCTGGACCCCTTTATGCCTTTTTATCACATAGTAACCCCATCTCCAATTGCCGAAATTGCTCATTTCCTTCACCTGAATTATATTAAAATACACACACAGCACATGTGTGTATAAATATATATACACACTTATATCATCAGTGTCATTGACTAAAAATTTGAATGCTTATTGATTTCTCCAATTGATTTTTTATGAGTTTTCTATAGATGAGTCCTGACGAAATGAGACAAACCGTGGCAAAATAAAAATCTCAAAATGTTTTATCAGATTGCTCAACTTCCCTAATGCTCTGTTTAGGTATCCTCAATATTAAACACATTTATGCTTTTTTCAGCAAGGAAATTCACACTGCTGGATTTGATCCTTCCTTAAATAAGAACATCAGTATCACTTTGGAGAAATAGAAGAGGTGTCTTTATTTTTTTAATTGATTAGATAATTATAATATGCAGGGGACTTGAGAACCATTATTCTAGTGGTTTAAATGTCAGAAGAATTTATGGAGAGTGATGATACCTCGGATATGTTTTTGCCTATTTCTGAAATAGTCTAAAACAAAACTTACAATTCTAAAGATAATATTCAATTAGTAACATATAAAACTGATGCAAGATTTTATACATGAAATGATAAATCTCCAATGAAAGTCCTTTTATTAATATATTATTAGACCAGGAGCACAAACACATAAATAGGCTTTAATTTCAGTTTTAAAACTGAATAAAGGTGTTGACAATGGAAATTGTAGTTATTTTCCATGGGCCTCCATTTCTGAGGTCAACAGTTTCCAGAATATAGAAAAATTATAAAACCATTCAGTTGTATTGGATTTTCTCCAACGTATTTCTCTAAAAAATTCTTAATAGCTAATCTCATTCTTTTCACATGACCATTTTATTGATAAAATGGACAAATTTTGATGATCCTAATGCAATTCTCATGTATATTGAAAAGCAGGACCTCCACGTAGCCTGAAGTAATGGCAGCTCATTAAGCAATCACATGTGATACAAAAAATCATATGAAGATAGATAGATGGTAGATATAGAAATATATACACATATATAAATATGAAATATAGATAGATATATGAAATATGTTTCATGAAATATGACATAGAAATATATTCACATACATATTTTAAATTAAGACTACTTTTGAGCAATTTTAGTTTTACAGAAAAATTAAGCAGATAGTACAGACAGTTCCCATACTTCTTCTCCAACCCATCCTAGTTCAATTATTAACATCTTGCTATGATAATTTGCAGTGGAGTTCACTCTTGTGTTGTACATTCTATGGACTTTGACAAATGTTAAATGACATATATTCACCATTATATTATCATAGAAAATAGTTTCACCACCCTAAAAATTCCATGTGCTTCACTTGTTCATCCCTCCTTCCACCTAAACCTCTGGGAAAATCTGATGTTTTTATATAGTCTCTATAGTTTGACCTTGTTCAGAATGCTATATAGTTGGAATCGTACAGTAGTATGTAGCCTTTTCAGATTGGCTTCTTTCACGTAACAATATGCATTTAAATTTTCTGTACGTCTTTTCATGGGTTGATAGCTCATTTTCTTTTATTACTGAATAACTTCTACTGTATGAATATAGCATGATTTTCCTAGTCACCCACTGAAGACCATATTCGTTGCTTCCATGTTTTGGTAATTATGAATACAGCTGCTATAAACATCCATGTCCAGGTTTTGTGTGAACATACATTTTAAACTAGTTTGGGCAAATTCAAGGAGCATGATTGATAGATCATTTGATAAGAGTATATTTTCTATTTTTCTTCACTTAAGAAGCTTAGAAAAATAACAAAACTATGAGTAAACCTGGCATTCCAGATGTGGTTTCTAGATATGTCCAAAAAGAAGGTACCAAATTACTGCTTATAATGAGAGTGATTAAATTTCCTCATTTTTTTTCTGGAAAGAATTTTGCTTTACATATGTTGCTCTTGAATTTTGGCTTTTATATTTGGTCCCACATTTTTCTTATCTTCTGTGTTAGTACAATTTTTAGTTGCATTACTAAAGCTAGGATGGGCTTATCAGGCTTTCACATTGTACTTTTGTTCCTGCCAGACTCTAGTTTAATAGTAAATGAGATGCATGTTCTCTGAATAGCATTTTCACTTTAACATGTACTTAAATCTATCTTTTGAGATGCAACATAACTAACACTCCATTTCAGGGAAGTATTTAGTGTTGATCTGTCTGATGTCCATTTGTTGTATCAGCCATTGCATCTCATGTGGCTCATGTCACAGGCCAGGTCACATCATATACAAAGCCAAGCCACCAGACATAGGGGGCAGAGAAATATGTGAGATTATAGGTTCAGTATATATTAAGTGTAGTTCTGTCTTAGATTGCATAGAGTTTCCTTACTATTCTTGGTATAATGATGGCTAATTTCTTGTATGAAATAAATCTACAGTAATATATTTCACTATTTTATGACCTTTTTCTTAAATTTTGAAACTGAACGTTTCAGTGGCTATGAGCTAAAAAAAAAAAAGAAAAAGCAAGACAAATTAAAATGTAACTATTGAATTTCTATTTTTTCCAAGTGAGAGTTGATGCTGTGTAACTTACACAAAATGTTCATTTGACATCCAATCTACGGGCATAATTATCTCACTGACCATATGGAAACCAAAAGAAAGAAAATGGAAAAACATAAGTATGACTTTTCTATTAGATGAAGTGACTGTTCTAGTAAATTCTATACTTAGATAATTAATATGAAGGCCAATTATTTATGTTTGTAATTATAGTATAAATACAGATTTTGATGGAGCACAGTATTATCATATAAATAATATTCTTACCAAATTAAAAAGTCTATGTATAGTATTGGTTATGGTGCATACTTAATTTAAAATATATCTAAACTATTATATTTAGCAATCAATGGAAGTTCTTGTTTTCAAAGTTCAAAAATGTTTTTACATGTATATACATTAAAATATCAAAATTAGAATATTTTGTAATAAAATTAATGTGGAATAAAAGTATCTTTCTATAATAGGTTGGCAGAACAGCACCTATTCTTCTTTTTATTGTGTTTTTGCCTCATATCAACTGAATTAAGAAATGGTAGAATATTTGAAGAACTTTTTGTAAACCAATCTAAGTATTCTATGATGTTTTAAAATAATTTTATAAAGGAACACTCTAAATATTTGTTGCATTAAAAAAATCAGTGGGGAAGCCAAAATCAAGTTATTCAACAAATTAAGTGTCCAAACTACAGTTTTGACCTGTTTATATAACAGACTACAATTTTGATTTGAAAATTTCAGGCTTGCAAAAAGATTAAAATGGCATTATGCTCCTTCAAAATGAAGGGGGAAATGAAAAAAAAAAAAAAAAACCTCCAACTTATCTACCATATTATATTTGAATTCTGTAATTGTTCTTGGGAATACCTTGAATTGTAGAAATAATCTGTTGATGGAATTTCTAGTTTTAGTCTGACCAATTTGTACGCTATAATGGAATAGAAAGTAATTTATAAGGCTTAAGATGTACCATCATCTCAACTCAAAGACAATCAAAATATTTGATTAAATTTATCTTGTAAAAATGATCATCAAAGACTAATGTCTATAATAAAAGCATTATTAAGACATATATAAGCATATATAATAAGCATATATAATAAAAGCATTATTAAGACAGTATTAATAAAATAAGGAAGGCTGAAATATTTATAGATTTTTAACACAAAAGATGTTAGAATTACCAATATCCTTTATTTGGTCGAATTTGTTTTAAGTATCTGTGTGTGGAAATAGCATTTTGTCAAATAAAAATAAAACTGTCTAGTGATTAATAAGTTAAACTCAATAAATAAATGAATTAAGGTTAGTAAATTAACCCTAATAGATGAATATAGAATCCTTAAAGAAGATTTTAGGTAATTTTTATAAAAAATAAAAATTAAGCAATTTTAAAAATATACATTTCCTTGAAAAATATCAGAGATTTAGTACTAGTGAAAGTTAAGAATTTGATAAATATGTGAATAGTTCCAAGAATAATTGGTAATCGATATTTATAAATGTTCAGATAATCATAATGAAATAAGATTAGCTTTTTGGTTTTGTTGTTTTGTTTGGGCTTTCAGTGATTGGGTATAGGCTATTTTACCTTAAAAATGTTTTGTTTTAAAAATAGTTTTTGAAAAGTAAAATCTCCCAATTTAGTAAAACTAATTGTTGGCCAATCAATATATTTTTTAAAATAAAATAAAATAAAATCCCATGTCAACCTATGTATAACAAAATTTTGAATTTAACAGCTTCTTAGTAATATTGATTAATTTATTTTTCTTCTAAAATACCAGTTTTACAGTTGTTAAATTCTCTATTTTTTCCAAGAGAGAGTTGATGCTGTGTAACTTACACAAAATGTTCATTTGACATCAAATCTAAGGGCATAATTATCTCACTGACCATATGGAAACCAAAAGAAAGAAAATGGAAAAACATAAGTATGACTTTTCTATTAGATAAAGTGACTATTTTACTTGTGTTTGAACGTAAGACTTGGAAAATTAGAATTCTATATTTAGTTAGTGCTATCTGATTAGCATTGGCTATTTGCCTGCTTTGCCTACTGTTTAAATAATCTGACTGTATTATAAATGAGGAAATATCATGTTACAAGTCGAAACATTCAGTTTTGTTTTTTAATCCACTAAATTTCTCTCTTTAATATTAAAATGTTATATTAAATATTTTACATGTACCTAGATATCCAGATTAAAAATTAAGTAAATTGAAATTAATACAAACAAAGACTTAGATCTTAAAAAGTACTAAATGAGACAGATTTCTGTTTTCTCATGACATAATTACTAAGGCTAAGAAGAAATCTCAGATAACTCCTAAAGAGTTTACTTGTACTCATATTATTCTAGCTCCACTGGAAATTCTTTGTCTTTAAATGTAATGCTTCTTCATTTTATTTTATGGAGACCTATTTCTGGTTCCTAAAAGTTTCTATGGTTATGTTTGTTCATTAATGCTTTTAATGTTCCTTGCTACATTGTTGCTTCAATTTTTACTATCTGGTTCACATCAGGATCTCACAGCTTGGAGTTTACCTTGAGTCATAAAAATTTGAGATTATGACCTAAACTGTAATGATGTAGAACACTGCATAGCTCTATAGGACACAGTGGGATTAATGGGGTTTTGTATACTTTTAATCAAGTGCTCTAATGAACATGTACTGAATTTTGTGGAATGGCTATAAGATAAATAGGCCAGTTAGAAGAGGAAAAGATGATGTGCTGAATCACATAAACAAAATGATCAGGCAGAGAAAGTGTTCCACATCTCAACCTAAATAGACTCCCGCTGAGTAGTCTCCATGTGCTCCTTGCTAATGGCCATAAATAAGCACATACTCCATGCAGAATAATTAACTTTTATATCTTTAAGATAGAGTGTGATAGCAGAGACCTGAAACAATTCATGAATATCAAAGCACAAGGAATAGACTAGGAATATTTCTTCCGAGATTAAATAGATTAAATATTTTAAATAAATTAAATAATAATAATAGAAATGGGATGCGAAATCAGATTTTGCCCCAATTTATCTTTTGACCCTCATCATGCCCACTTGATTCAGATAACTGAGGAAGTCGAGGCAGAGTTGCTTTAATCCAGGAGAACTGAAAGGAGGGGAGCTGGTGGTTGTAATGGTCCCCTGAGCACTGTGTATAGTGGGATTTTAGACTGCTTACTTGGAGTCGGCACGCAAGCACCTGTGGTGGGAAGAGAAGCAACCTCAAAAGGCTAGGGGCAGGGTGATTTTGCTGTCAATACTTCCATGTATCTTCCATACAAATAGCTCAATTTTTGTCAAAATTTAACAGATCAATTTTAGTGTGTATGTGTCTATAACTCTGAAGCCAAACTTGCTGTTTTTCAAAATTACTCAAATTGTAATTAATTTTATGTAAAAACCCATATATATATATATGATTTTGTAAAAAAGCACAAATGCAACTGTATTTATACACTTAAAAGAGTTATTTTTAATCTTTAAAATTATTTACTTTCCTTCTTATTTCACCGTCACCACTTTCCCTCCTGTCTTGGCCCTCACACACACGTCAGCACTCAATACCTCAACGTCTATCTGCTTTAACAACACAGTGTATATCTTTTGGAGTTTTAGTAATATGTTCAGATAACCCTGTAAAGACACAAACATTGCAAATAATTTTGCAGGCATAAGAAGACCATATGAGGGAAATTTGTATGATGATTTGTTTTCAGAAATAACATAATATGCACACTCTGGGGCAGATTTTTTTTTCTTTCACACAACATAAGATAGAAATCCCTATGTAGTATATATTGAAGCTCTTAGTCATATTTTTTTTAGTGTATACTAAATTCTACATGCATTTTTGTACCACAAACATTAGCCATTTTTCTATTGAAGTGCGTGTACTTTTCATTTTTGCCAATTATAAGTGATTTTTGCAAATTAGAAATAGTGTTTCAATCACGTCTGCTAAAAATGAATATTTTATTACTTTTTTTAAAGGCGAGCATGAAAATGAGGTTTATTGAGGAAAGAAAGATAGGACCATAGGGCAAGAACAAGATAGAGATTTACAGAGCATGACACATACGTACAGATGATGACTGACCCATTGTCACAGCAAAGGGAGAGCAAAGGAAGGGGACAAAAAAGGGCTTTTATTACTTTTTATATTTTGTATATTTATGCATGAAATCTTCAACACCTATTTATACAAATATCTTCTAGAGTTCCTCAGTTTAAAATTTTGGTTAGGTAAGTGTCTTATGCTTCTAGAATATACATATAACTTTATTGATTTTTTCAGAGGGTAATATATTGATACTTTTAAGACTAATTCCATCTGAATTTTATTTTTGAAATAGTGTGAGATGAGTGGCTTAAAAAAATAAACTCAGATGGATAACAATTTATGCCAGAACCATTAAATAAATAATATATTTACATTTATTTGTCATATTTAACATACTTTCTTCTATATAATGAGATCTACTGGATTATTAATCTTTTCTCTGTATCCTTGTTAGTACTGTATCGATGTAATTACAGTGAGTTTATAGCATGTTCCTCTGATGAGAAATTCCTTCATAATTGAAATACTGCAGTTATCATTTTCTTGTTAGCTCTTAAAAATGTGTTCTTTCAAATGAAATTTAAGATGTTTTTATGAAACACAGAAAAATAAAAATAACAGTATTTATTGGGGATTTTAATTGTAGTTTAATTTAATGATTAGAAGTTTTATGAAACTTATATTTCATAATATTGTCTTTCCAACCAAAGGTAAAGCATTTAAGAGATTGATCAGTCACACACAGAATTGTATGTACAGTATTTTAATCCAGTATACATTTGGTATCATAATCAGGCAAAATTTTTCAAATAAAAGAATTAATACATAAAAATAAATCACATCCATGAATATACATGCAAATAATCTAAAGTTTTAGCCATTGCAAACCAATGAGGATATCTGAATTTGATATAAATTTTAGATCAAAAAATTTTACCTGGTTTTGATATTTACTTATACTGGATTTAATTACTGTAAAGTCCTCTATATGTCTATATGACCACTTTCTTAAAAGCTTTATTTGATTATTTTCAGCATAACTTTTTATTCTTATTTTTAAATCAGTGCAGTCTTGAGAGAGATATGGTGAAGTCTTTACTGTATATGAAAAATGTATTTCATAAATATATCCTTAAATATTCAGTTATGTTTGCTTTATATATTGATTTCACTTACTGTTTCATGATTGAGGTTTATTATAATTATATTTTCATTATAGATTGTCTCTATGTTCTCTTTCCTTTGTACAAGTGAGTTACATTTTTATACTATAATCTTTATTGTGAGAAAAGGCTATTGATACAAAACATAGCAAATGCATGAGTAATTTAAGCATTATTGATAAAACTTTTGCTGTGCATTTGTATATTGGCCACATTTATTTTGAAATAAGCTTGAGTTAAGGCAAATGTCAGAGCCAATTCAGATTTGCTTGTATAAGGACACTAGATGGTTATTTAATTTGGGATTATAGTGAATAATAACATTAGTGAGAACTGTAAATATAAACACTTTTATATATTATGCATTATGGGAATTCAGTGACTTTCATAATAGATCTATATTTTTTATTCAATAAGAAACATTGGATAGTTTTTAACTAGTGTTCGAAGAGAATAATATCCTTTAAGCCAAAGCCTAGGGCCTCTTCTATTTTGGGTAATTCTTATTACCTACCTTTTAGCCTGCCTCTTTTTACTAATTATTAAAGTCATTGTTATTTTCTTCTGAACTCATACAGAATTTTCATGTTTAATGTTTTCATATGTCGACTTCTATAGGAAAATGTGCTCCTGTCTAGCATACACTGTGAGATTTTTGCTCCCCGTGTTAGTGGTTAACAACGTCAGCTCCATGCATGACCCAGGAGCCTACTGGCTGTCTCTAGCTTGAGAGTGCTGGGTCCATGTTCTTCTGTATGTTGAACAATGAGAAAAACATCAAACAACTCAATAGGTGGCAAGTTGCCTGCTACCTGCAGTCATATTTGAAAAAAGGGTCTTCTATTGTACAGTACCATTAAACATCCTCCAAACAAACCTACTCCTGAGGGAATTCTCTTCAAAATATTCATGTTTTATATTTAACTAAAATTTGTTGGAAACAATAATAAACAAAGATATTTCCATAAACATGTCTTCCATTTACATATATAAATTGAAGTGAAATTATAGTTTTTATTTATATTAATATCAACCACTTTGATTCTTCCCTTCTAAGCATGTAGAAATTAATACTCAATATCAAATTATCAATAATTTAAAAAATGATATAAATTTATCTTTTCATGAGCAATTTAAAAAGAATCAAATTTGTTTTATTGTATTTGTTACTACATTTTTCTTAAATAGCAATGTCTGAAACATTAGAGTAGACTTAAAAGCATCTCTTTATAGATCCTGTCACACATTATCATAAAAAGTAGGAGTTTATAAAATATAAAGTAACACTTTATACAATGTCATTGAAAGCATTTTCTAATTTCCCATCAATATATAAATAATTTTCAATAAAAGTACATAGCAATGACTTTTAGAATTATATCATTTCTCAAAATAGCATAAAAACATGCCAGAAATTCAATTATATCTTTTAAAATATAATGGTGTTCATTTTCCTGGACTTCTGTAACAATGGCAAATGGAAAATATACAGAGTTTTAGTTTTGTGAAACTGTTATGAAAATACATGTTCTTCAAACATTTTGAGTGATATTTGAACAAGTACTTCCTGTTTGTAAACTCAGAGACTCCATTTTCACTCTTCTATCTCTGATACAAATCATCAGGGGAATAGGACCCCTCACAATCTTCCATCCATAGACTTCCTTGCAACTTGGTTAGCTCTGCCAAAGGAAGCTTCTCTGAGGGTAGTAAATGCTACAAAGAGGAATACATAGCACTCTTTCTGTTTAAATCCATTTTTTAGCAGTACCTCTCCAGCAGCAGCAGATAAGAACTGGTTCAAGAAGATTGCTGTCCGTTCTAAAACTGCTAGCTCAGAATCTCTGCCCAGTGATAGGCCTTCGTGTGTGTCCCAGTTGGTCTCAGTCTTACACATGTGATTTTTTTCCCCCGTGGTTGCAGCACAGTTTGAAAAAGCCCATTCTCAGAATAAGTCTTTTCAAAATTAAATTCTCAGAAGTTCCGACCATGTTCATGTGGTCCTTCCTACCTCGGTGTTTATAGCACCCCATGTTGTACTCCTAGAAGAGCAGAAAAAAAGTGAGATGCTGGAATTGGCTAATGACACCTCCTTTCTCTCCCTTGAACCAAGGAGAGTAGATGTTTCCTGCTATGACTAATCTTTGAGTTACTTGATTTTCCTTTCTTCCACTTTAGTTATCGCAACACTTTGTATGCTAGTTCCCTTTGCTAAATGTCCTTGTTTTGAAATATCTAGAATCATTTCTGATTTGGTGACTGGATGTTTAGTACATGATGCAATATGTAATACAATAAAAAGGCTGAAAGTTTATAATAGGAGATTTCTTCTGAAATGTCTTAGAGTAAATAAAACCAGGATCATAGAATGATGAGTTTGGTCAGTTGCTATGCCAATGATTGTAATATGTCCATTGATAATTTATTCATATCATTTAGTTTTGTTTAAAATAGAGTAGGGTTTGAACAACAAATGCTGGCGAGGATGTGGAGAGATGGGAACACTCTTACACTGCTGGTAGGACTGAAAATTAGTGCAGCCTTTGTGGAAAAGAATTTGGAGATACCTCAAACAGCTAAAAATAGAAATACCATTCGACCTAGCGATAGCATTATTAGGTATCTACCCAAAAGAGCATAAGACATTCTATTATAAAGACATCTGCTCCCGAATGTTTAAGGCACCACAATTCACTATTGCAAGGACATGGAAACAACCCAAGTGCCCGTCAATTCATGAGCGGATAACTAAAATGTGGTATATGCTCACAATGGAATATTACTCAATTCTAAGAAACGACAGCAGGCTAGCACTGCTTATACTATCCTGGATTAAGTTTAAGCCCATTATCCAAAGTGAGGCGACACAAAATCAGGAAAATGGGCTCCACATGTACTCGCCATCAAATTGGTACTGACTGATTAACACTATGGTGCTCAAATGGTGGTAGTGTTCACCAGGGATTGGGGAGGTGGGAGACCCACATCTTAGGGATGTGGTGAGCATTGTGGGGGGGGGGAAGGAATACCTCTAACCCTTCTTAGGGAGAGGCAAAGATATAAAATGTAACCAAAATGTCAAAAAAACAAAAACAAACAAAAAATATGGTAGGGTTCGTGATCCTATGAGAATTTAATGCCCCTACTTACCTGAGAAGAGGCGGAGCTTATGCAGCAGTGGCGGCAGCTCACCTTCTGCTGTGTGGGTGGTTCCTCACAGGCCACAGACTGATATTGATCCGTGGCCTGGTGGTTAGGGACTGCAATCATAGATCCATTTTTAGGGAAAAAAAGTGCTCTGCTTTTAGGTTTACTCTTGTGGGATGTGGTATTAATTAACTCATTTACACTATCACTAGCTACCTCACCTCGACCCTTCATGAAGGCAGTAGTGAGCCAGGACTTGGAGTTTCATTGAATCTCATTATAGGAACTGTTTTTGTTTATACTGGAAAATTTTTTTCATGCTTACTTTCCTTATTGCCTGAGAGTGAGAAAGCATGTTAGCTTATAAATGTGTGGATTACTATTGGCCTTGTCAAATTACTTCCCATGCCATCATAGTCTACAAATATAATATTTGTTATATCTTAATATATACTTAACAAATACTCTAAATTCTACATGTGATTACTGTTCTATATATTGAAAATTGCCTGTTTCAGAATATACAGGTAAAAATTGGACTGGTTATTTTTATTTTATTTTAGGGTAGTTTTATGAGTGGAGTAGGTCCATTCTTTTGTGAAATTAAATGAAGAGATTTGGTCCCTGTATAAAACATTTAATATTTTGCTCTCCCCACTTAACCCTAATTCTACTACTAACACTGAGGAAAAGGAAAAAAAAAAGACCTAAATAATACAGAAATGTGTACAATTCAAACTTTAGTATCAACTCCAATTTCATATTTTACCATGCTTTAAATATCTCTATCTATCTATGAATGAGAGAGAGAGACACTTCAAAATGAAGACATTGAAAATTTCATAAAATTAGTTATGAATAATACAATGTTTCTGTTATGTCAAATGCTGCATAAAGAAATACAAATACCATATTATTTACTTCTGAAGATTATGGAAACATAGTGTTACTGAATTGTCAGCAATATCATAATTTTGCACACGTTTAAAGTTTGGAATTGGATATTTATCTGATTCTTAAAAATTAGGTATCTCCAAGACCCTATCTAAATAACAATAGTTTAAAATAATAAAACAAAAACTAATAATAAATTGATATACTCAAAGTAGGAAGTTTCTATTATAGTAATAATTTCTCAAAGAATTGATTCTTTTTAATCATTTTTGACATATTATTTTTTCTGTTATGATGATTCTCTTTCCAGAGTCCATAGAAAAATTATTAATTCATAATATATTTGGATGTTATTTTGCCTGATTTGGTCTTATGAATGATCACTATGAATATTATCTGCTCTTTAAAGATGAAAACATTTTAAACATAAAGATTACAGAATATTCTCTTTACTTATTGAAGTAGTTTGTATTCACTTCCATTCAAAAGTCTATCACATCACAGGGACAATCATACATTCATATCTACCTATCTATTTATATGTAAAGGCCAAAGAGAAAAATTCCAGAGGTGCCAAGAAGATATTTTCAGTCACAAACATTAATGGGGAAGAGAACATTAGAAATTATTGATGCTACTCTTTTTATTCAGCATATTATGGGGTACAAATTTTAAGGTTTCAAATAATGCCCTTGACCCCCACACCTCCCACAAGTCTGAGCTTCCAGAGTGACCATCCCCCAGACGGTGTACATCTCACTCATTATGTATGTATATACCCACCCCCCCCACCTGCCCAATACCAAATTACTGTAGTTCCTATGTGTCCACTTAGGTGCTGCTCAGTTAATACCAGTTTACTGGTGAGTATATGTGGTGCTTATTTTTCCATTCTTGGGATACTTCACTTAGTAGTATGGGTTCCAGCTCTAACCAGGAAAATACAAGAGGTGCTATATCACTGTTCTTTCTTAGAGCTGAATAGTACTCCATGGTATACATATAGCACATTTTATTAATTCACTCATGAATTGATGGGCACTTGGGTTGTTTCCACAACTTTGCAATTATGAATTGTGCTGCTATAAACATTCGAGTGCAGGTGTCTTTTTTGTAGAGTGTCATTGGATCTTTTAGGAAGATGCCCAGTAATAGAATTGCTGGATCAAATGGTAGATCCACTTGTATTGCTCTAAGGTATCTCCATATTGCTTTCCACAGAGGTTGAACTAGTTTGCAGTCCCACCAGCAATGTAGGAGTGTTCCTATCTCTCCACATCCAAGCCAACATCTATTGTTTTGGGATGTTTTGGTAAAGGCCATTCTTACTGGAAATAAATGATATCTCATTGTAGTTTTGATTTGCATTTCCCTGATGATTAGAGATGTTGAGCATTTTTTCATATGTTTGCTAGCCATTATTCTGTCTTCTTTAGAAAAGTTTCTGTTCATGTCCTTTGCCCGCTTCTTGATAAGGTTGTTTGATTTTTTCTTGCTGATTTTCATGAGTTCTAAGTAGATTCTAGTTATCAGCCCCATATCAGGTGTGTAAGATGTGAAAATTTTCTCCCATTTTGTAGATTGTCTGTTTACTTTCATGACTATTTCTTTGGCTGTGCAGAAGCTTTTTAGTTTGATCATGTCCCATTTATTTATTTTTGTTGCTGCTGTGATTGCCTTTGGGATCTTCTTCATAAATTCTTTGCTTGGCCGATGTATAGGAGAGTGTTTCCAACATTTTCCTCTAGAATTCTAATAGTTTCATACCTTAGGTTTAAGTCTGTTGTCCAGTGTGAGTTGCTACTCTTAAATAGATCTTCAATCAGTGAATTTTTTGTCTGTTTTACAGTACATTATTCCAAGTATCATAATCTTTCTACAGTTTTCATTCTCCATTGCTAATGTGTCCCCATATAGTCCATTCTCATCATGGAGAAACACACTGATCATGTTGTTATACCATTTAGAGTTCTTATATGAAATATCCTCCTCTCCAGTTCTAAGCTGTATCCCAATTCCTTTACATATTATACTTCAGTCAGTTTTAAATATTTGTCAACTCCAGAAAATACTCAGTTCCAGAAAAAATGGAATCTATCATAGACAGTATAAATTTAAGAAGAATCATTTCAGAGTTTAAGATGACTTATGAAGTCATTTAGGATTTTTTTTTTAAAAGCAAAATTTTTAGAAATGATTCCCCAAATCACACTATAAATCTCAGATGCAAGTAGGCATTCTTCTCATAGCATCATCAGTAAGCTAAGACATAGGGACAAAAAAAGCTGAAAGAAAATGAGTATCAAAAATGCTCAGGATATTATCAAACAATCTAATATACATATAATTGAATTCCCAGAAGGAGATTAATTTGTATAAAAAATATTTGTGGAAAAATGAAGGCTAAAAATTTCCTAAACTTAACAAAAATAACCAATTTACAAAGACCAAATGAGACAAGTGGCTCATCCAAACCCAAGCATGATAAATAGACACACAGCAGTCAAGTTTTTGAAAACTTGACATGAAACAAAACCCAAACTCAATCATAAGTAGAGGGTGGGGCCAGGAAGGTCCATTATGCATAAGAACATGAAGATCAGAATTACCACTTTTCATCAAAAATAATGCAGGCCAGGATTAATGAAAAGATATCTACAAAGTACTAAAAGGGAGCTAATAATTTCTATCAATGTAGAATGCAATATTCTTCAAAATATTAATACCTTTTGAAAACAAATGTGATTTTAAAAGATGTTCTGATAAATAAAGAGTTGAAGAGTTTGTCACTATTGGACTTGTTCTCCAAGGCTGAAGTGAAATGATATCAGATTCAAAAATTGGGACCTACATTTAGGAATTAAGATCAAAAGAAGTGGTAAGTAAGAAAGCAAATGGAAAGTTTATATTTTTTAAATTTCATAACCTATTTAAAAGATAATGGACTGTGCAAGACAGAAATAATAACACTATCAATTGAGGTTATAACATATGAGGAGGGAAAGATATGACAACAATCACAAAGAATGAGAAAGTCTGGTGTATAAAATTATACTGCTACACACTTATTGCAGTTGTGAAGTGAAAGCTGCATCATGAATTTCAAAATGTAAAATGTCCAGTGTGAAGGGGAAGAAGAAAGTATTAAGTACAAAGTGACAGGTGAAGATTTTGAAGTATGAAGAGGCATAATGTTGACCCTATGGAGACTGATAAGTTAAGGATACATACTGCTAACCCTAGAGCAGCAATGAGAAAATAAAAACCAAAATAGCTATAACTAAAAAAATGCATAAAAATTTAATCCAAAACTCAAAAAAAATGCAGAAAGCTGAAACAAAGGAACAACAATGAAAAAAATAAAATACAAATGGATAACCAATGTAATAACAATAAAAATGAGTTATTTATCTGGAATAAATAGCAATCCCAAACATGCATGCACATTAATGACAGAGCATCAAAATTCATGTGACAAAAAGTGACAGAAATAAAGAGAGAAATAGACAAATCCAAAATCATAGTAGGAGATTTACCATCACTTCCTCAGGAATTGATAGAATAAATAGATAATAAATCAACAATTAAATAGGGGACTTAACAACACAATCAACCAATTTGACCTAATTGACATTTTCAGAGTATTACACTCTACAAAACCCACATTAATTTCAAATGGATTTTATAAGAATTTCTGAAATAAGCAAATCTAATCTATAATGATAAAAATCTCATTGTCTGACTAGAAAGGATTAACTGCAAGAAAGCACTTAAAATTTTCTGGGAATATGTAAATAATCCATATGTTTGTGTTGAATTTGTGATATGTAAAGTATAACTGAATGAAATTGATTGAAGAAAATAAGCTGCTACAGGATGAATCAGGAAATCACAGCTTGAGCAGTTCTTTCAAAAACCAGACAGCAGGCCAGGCGTGGTGGCTCACGCCTGTAATCGTAGCACTTTGGGAGGCCGAGGGGGGTGGATCATTTGAGCTCAGGAGTTTGAGACCAGCCTGAACAATAGCAAGACCCTGTCTCTACTAAAAATAGAAAGAAATTAGCTGGACAACTAAAAATATGTAGAAAAAATTAGCCCAGCATGGTGGCACATGCCTGTAGTCCCAGCTACTTGGGATGCTGAGGCAGAAGGATTGCTTGAGCCGAGGAGTTTGAGGTTGCTGTGAGCTAGGATGATGCCACAGCACTCTAGTGAGGGTGACACAGTGAGACTCTGTCTCAAAAAAAAAAAAAAAGCAGCAATATGGGTGCTTTGGTGCTGCCCTCACTCCCTTGCCAACTTACCTTCACTGTATTTATGGCATATTTGGGGTAAATAAAATCAACACAACACTAGGTTTGAATTTGCTTAAGAGTTTTAGTTTTGTCTTCCTAAGATACTGTAGAAAAAATAAGGCATACTAGAAGAACTTGAGCACAACTATATAACATCGTAATTGAATGTCACTTAATTGTTCAAATGTTCAGATGCTTCAGATACATCTCATAAGCTCTTAATCTAACTATTATTTCAGTTTTGGCTTAATTATCACTTCCACAGACAAATGCTGAAGCAAATAATATTACTCATTTTTCCCATGGAAGACATCTTCACAGAATATGTTTCTCAATTAAAGTATTCATTTCAATTGTAATTTAATAATTAACATCATCCTCCCCCACGAATCTGTTAACTATATGAGGGCAGTTTCCTTTATTTATCAATGAAACCATACATTACTTCATGTCTATGAAGGGCTTTCCATAGATTTGTTGAGTGAATAATTATTGATCACTGATCATGGCAGGGTGTAAAAATAGCATAGTGAGTAGAATGTAATTACATCATAGTCAACATAAATCAGAATATAATGTTTTCTGACTAAGTGTAGATTATAAATCTTTCCTATTTCAATAATCACTCTTTAATAGGCTTATGCAAAGAGTGTTGTGTCTGGTAGAGTTATAAGACTAAATTATAGGTAAACTAGATCTAATAAATGGAATGTACACTCTGGATGACTCAGTGTAGAGCTAAGAATCATATAGAGCATAGACAGATCAAAAAAGCAAAGTAAATAAAAATCCTTTGTGTTCCCTCTAATCGCCACAAGGTTTGGAATGTGGTACTACTTTTTAATTTTTAATTATCATGAATACATAATAGTTGTATATGTTTGTAGAGTACACATGACTTTTTGATACAGGCATACAATGTAAATTATTCGCATGAGGGTAACTGGGCTATCTATCACCTCAAGCATTTATCATTCATTTCTGTATGTTGAGAACATTTCAATTCTACTCCTTTTGTTATTATCCTAACTTATATGTTGATTATGGTCACTTTGTTTTGCTATCATTGCTCATTCTATCTAATTACCTTCCGCACCCACTAATTTTATCCACTTTATCCCCAATATCCTTCCCAACTTCCAGTAGTCAACATTTGACTCTGCCTCCATGAGATCAATTGTTTTATTATTTAGCTCCCACATATGAGTCACAACACATGAGATTCGCCTTTCTGTGCTTGACTTATTTCACTTAACATAATATTCTCCAGTTCTATCCATGTTGTTGCAAATGGTAGGATTTCATTCTTTTCTATGGCTATTTAATATTCTATTGTATATATGTACCATGATTTCTTTATATATTCATCTGTTGATAGACACTTAGGTTTATTCCAAATCTTGGCTATTGTGAATAGCACTGCAATAAACATGGGAATGCCGATATGTTTTAGATATACTGAATTCCCCTCCAAACATTGTTTTTACAATAATACCTGATACTATGATATAGTCTGAAGAATGCTAACATGCGATTCCTCCCCTAAAAATATAAGTGTCCTAATTTTTAGAAGCTATGAATGTTGCCTAATCTGGAAAAAAAGAGTGCATGCAAACAAGGTCTTTGTAGATGCAATTAGGTTAAGGATATTGAGAGGTGGACATTATTCTAGGTTATCTATGTGGAAATGCAATTATGTATATCCTTATATAGGGGAGGTAGAGGGATTTGAAGATACTGTCCTCGAAGATTAGAGTGACACTGCCATAAGCCAAGGAACTGACAGAGGATAGAAGAGGCAAGAAATTGTTTCTTTGCTGGAGCATCCAATGGGAGTAGAGCCCTGCTGACACTTTGATGTCAGCCCAGTCAAACTGATTTTAGGCTTTTGCCCTGCAAAGCAGTGAGAGAAGAAATTTGTGTTGTTTTAAGCCTCTAAATTTGTCGTAATTAGTTACCACAAACACAGGAAACAAATGCAGACAGATACTCTCTTTTACTAGTACTGTTTCTCTCTCTAGCTATATTAGTCTACCTTGGCTAATATTAACTGTACTTTGGTTTCTAATAGACTAGCCTGAAATTCTTTTTCTCAACTTTGACTTTCATTTTATCTGTGTTCCTGTGATTATTTTCTCTTTTTAAAGAGTTTACAGTTTGGATTTAGTCTGATGACATCCTTGTCTTATAGGTAGTTTGATTATTCTGGTAACATTGTGCATGAGTATTGATATTATTTGGACTGATTCTGTTATTATTATTTTTTACTATTAGTCCTAATTTTTAAAAATATTCTTTTGTTTTTCTTTTTCCTTGACTTCACATGAGTTAATTAGGATTTTTTTTTCAATGCTTTCTATGTTTTGCTTACTATGTAGGATAACAGACATTCTTTTAGTGAACATCATGAGAATTTAAAAATACATAAATTGTCAATATATAATAAATATACTAAAAATAAAGATCTTAAAATATTTTATTTTTAATAATCTCTTTGATTCAGATGCTTTTGAAATTTGTATTATTTTATTATTAATCAAATTTAAAAATAGGGTATTAAATAAAATAGGATATAAAATATATTTAATCAATAAATTGATTAAATAAACATATTTAATCAATTTGTAATAATTAAGTTTTATACTTTTCTTGTTTTTTATTCTTGGATATCAAATCTTACTACTTATATTATCATATCTTTTTGGATATCATCTATTCTTTGAGAAGTACTTTTTTTTAGCATTTCCTTTAATAAAAGTACATGGATAATACATTCTTTCATATTTTTTGGTCAGAAAATATATGGGCCTTACTCATTAAATGGTAAAAAAAATGTTTAAATATAAGTTGAAATTTCTTTTCTGTCTACTATACTTTTTTCCATCATTGCTGGTGGCAATTAGTTTAAATGCAGTTTTTTGGTAAATAATGACTTTTAAGTCAATTTTATGATTTTTCTCCTTATGTATGGTGTTCTATTTTTCTACAAATATAAGTTTGTTTGCTTGTTTACTTTTCCCACTGTTCAGCAATTATTCTCTCCTCTAACCACACCGATTCTAGCTTTGTTTAATGTCTATTAGAATTTTAGATCCAGGCTCTATTTCCTTTTGTCTTATATAATTTGTTTCTTTTACAATAGCTTTATTAAACACTTATATTATTAAGCTGCAGTTACATTATCATCATCACGCGTATATATTTCAATATTAAGTCATCCTATTTTGTGTTGTCACTTTGTGCCTCAGTCACAGATTTGTTAGGTTTTAATCTGAAACTGTTGGTTCTTGGAGTGCCCATGGCTGAAGAACGACCAGACACACCAAAGTTAGGCAAGCACAAACATGAGGTTTATAGAGGAGAGAAAGATAGGATTATAGGGGAAGATCAAAATATAGGTTTACAGAACATTGTACATACTCCACAGAAGAAGAACGGTCCTATTGTCACAGCAGGGCAGGCAAAAGGAAGGACAAAGAGAAAGCGAGATTGGCTATGGTATGTTTCCTATTTTATAGTGTCCAGATAGGCACCTCCCTTGTGGTTCAGAGGTCACCATGGAACCACTTTGATTAGGCAGTTGGGAGTCACATGACCTGAGCTTTAACTATGCATGTGGGTTCTAGGTCACTTTCTGGATTGTATGGTACCCATGTGGCTTGGCCCGTGGGCTGGAGAGTCCTCTGCATTCTTTTGCAGCTGGTGCACCAAGTTCTGATTGGCAGATTTGTAAGGTATTCCTTCCTCCCCCAGGCATGGAGAATAAAGATTGGGCAGGACCAAGATGGGGCAATAGCACTCACTTGCATTCCTAGGAGACCTGGAATCCCTCACTATCTACCTCACAGATTCTTTTTCCTAATTCACCTCATACCTTGTTAAGTGGACTCTAAGCATTTTCTTAAATTAGTTTAGTTATTGCCACCCACTATGATCCTTACAGGTCTGAAAATATTTCATGCTACCAGTTGAATGATAGCTTGCATAGATTCCTGTATCAGTCAGATTAAATGCATCATCCAGAATCTATCCTCATGCTTTTACAGTTATTCAAGAAAGAAGTGATAAATAAGGAGGGAACATGGATCTGTTATCTTCACAGAATATTTATGTTCCTCAATTTTGAAGGAGCTCAGGAAATTTCACCCCAAAATATGCCACCTCCATATAAAGAGTATTTTGAATTGCAGGCCACCTGAAATCAACAAAATATTGGAAGGGGCTTTCCCTCTACGTACAATAGGACTGACCCATAAAAAGATCAAAGGGGGCAACTGACTCTCCTTCCTCTCACTGTTTTCTCAGTATGTTGTAGACTGCCACCAAACCTGGCCCAAATCATTTAAAACATAATACGTGTCTCTAGGATTAATTTATAAATCATTCTGTTTCCTCCATCCATTCATCCTCCCTAGCAATCCTTAATCACCCCTAAAAATAATTACCTATATTCCTCATTTTCCTCTGCTCCCTTCTAAAAGGCATTTATAAAAATAACAGAACTTCATGGAGATATTGGGTAATCACTCTATGATTCTCCCCTGTGCACATGGTAAATAAACATTTCTCTTATTAATCTGCCCTAATTGTGAGTTAATCTCTCAGTGTACATTTGGGGATAAGTTTCCTCTCACTCCAACAATTGAGAGAAATAATCATTACATCCTTTATTTTTTGAGGTTCTTTGGAGTTTCCATATTATTTAGAAGATATGTAGTGAGTTTTAGATAGTATTTAGTTCTATTTTTTTAATAACACCTTGCAACTTATGATTTTTTTTTAATGTGGCAGCACACTGGACAAACATATAAAATATCTGGAAAATGTACTCTTTAGTACCACTGATACAATGCAAATTCAAATTCCAATGTTTACTGCATCATTATGAATGTTCTTCATTTTAATAAGTTAATAGGAGCATTTAAATATGCACTGTTGGCATGCTGGAGTTTTGTTCTTGCCCAATTTAGCAACATTAGTGGCAAAATAGCATAATTAGAAACTTTGCAAAGAATTTCAAATGTTCGTATGGAATCCTTTTATTAAGGAATAAACCACATGCAGAGATTACTTGTGGTATTAGCTTTTCCCTAGTTGACTATGAAAGTTGAGTTAGCTGGTGAAGCATGCAGAAAAATAGGACACCATTTTGCCACTTAGGTAAATTTCTAAAAGAGATTTGGGTCCTAAATATGAGCTGAAATCACATAAATTTAACATTAGCTAACAGTTACTAGGTGATCTTTTGGTCTATATAATTTTTTAATGTGAAATGTAAACATATGTATTCTGTCACAGAAGTTATCTTCATATATAAAACAACTAAATGTATGCAGCCTTAGGGAGAGATTGTTTATTTTTTTAAAATGATAGACAATTATCCATATGTAAATTTACAAATAAATTGTTAATGACAGCACTTAAAATGGCTTCCAATAGTCTCTGCCTTCTGGTATTTATGCCCTTGTGTAATCTCTACCCCTGAGATGAACCTAGTATCTCCCTTCTAGTGTCTGTGACAAAAGTAATTGATTTGAGATTAGATTACAAAAAGACTGTGTTTCCCATTTTGCTTCTCTCTCTCTCCCCACGCTCCCTCTCTCTTTCCATTCTTGTTTAAGGGAACCAAGCATCAATTTTGGGAAGAAGTCCACATGGCAAAGATATGATGTCTCCTGCTAAATGGCAGGCAAGAACCTGAGGCCAGCTGACAGCCCAGAGATTGCTTCGGGAAGTGGTACTTCCCTAAGGCAAATGTTAAGATGACTGTAGCCCTGATTTACATCTCGATTTCAGCCTTGTAAAAGATCTTGAGTAAAAAGCACCCAACTAAATTGTACTCAGTTTACACAGAATTTGCAAGATAATAATGGTGTCTAGTTTTAGTCTACAAAGTTTTGGTGTAATTTACTGTGAGGTAATGATTAATAATTATCTGATAAAATATGCATTAAAATTTAATTTAGTATACTTTCGTTCTTATCAATTTTAATTTTGGTCATTTTTATAGTTGTTACATTTATATTTGTTTTCCCAAATCTTGAAATAGCATTATTTTTACTGGTTTCCAACTATTTATAACATATCATTATGGGACATATTCTAGCTTGTTTTTTGGAAACAATGTCAAAAGGGTTTGCTTATAGGAAAGAATAAAATATTCTCTTCTGCTTACATTTATCTTAATCAATCCCTTAGTTAAGAATTAAAGTAAATATATTTTGGCTGTGGATTTTCTTATTTTTATTGTGAAAATGCTGTGAGGATTTGGGGGATTATGCATTTTATTCATAGGTCCAAATGGATTCATAGATAATTGGTTAGTTTCTCTTCTACAGGATATTTCTCTCAATTTGGTTTCTTAACACATCTGCTTTGATATCATTAAGAGGTGTTATAAATTTATTTATCATAAAGGTATTATAAGCACGATTTTATTATCTAAACATTGATATTATTGTATGAAAAACAAATTCAAAACAAAAGTACTTCAATTTCATACTTTGTTTACACAGAAAATGATATTAAATGTATCACACCTATAAAGGAAAATAAAAATCTCAGGATCAGCCCTCCAGCTCCTTATACAAAAGGAAAGGTCAAGCCTGAAGTCTGAGTCACACAACACCCTCTTCCAAAGGAGTAGCTGTTCCTACCATTATGCATCAGCCATATTCCCCCTGGAAGGTAAAAGGTCTCAGGCATCTACACGGACTGCCCCCACAGATCATTCATAAGAAAATTCTTTGCTGGCCCCCCCATAAGCAAGGACATGCAAATTGTAACTTTGGGTCTACAGGCTAAGTCTAGCTCCTAAAACTAAAGTCCATTGATTCCACACTAATAATGTTGATTGAAAGTTTATCTTCCTGAGTGCAGAACAGAGACAAGATCAATCCCTCTTCTACTTACCCGGGACATGTAGATAATGGATATTTCCTTCCCTCCTTTTTCTCTCCAAACAATTACTTTATCATATGTAAAATGTAGATTTCCTAGGCCTCACAAAGATGTAACCATTTTATGTCCTTACCCAGCCCTCTCCTCTTTTTTTTTTTTTTTTTTTCTGTATGTCCTGCCCCTTTAAATACTGAAGTACCCAAATTATCCTTCAGAAAAACAGTTTCTTCAAGCTTTGGCTTAATAAACCTGCATCGATTGAGATCTTTGTCTCAGTCACTTATCTTGGGTCGTCATAATGGTGATCGCGCAAAGCAATACCTTGGAGTAGAACCCCTACTAACTTGCAGCAATTCTCCTTTCAGTGCTAAGGTACCAGCTAAAGCCTCAGTCTCCAACCTTTTTGGCACCAAGGGCTGGTTTCATGGAAGACAGTGTTTCCTAGACCAGGGAGGCGGGTGGTTTCAGGATGATTCAAGTGCATTGCATTTGTTGTGCAGTCAAACATGATAATCTCTATTTGCAGCCACTCCCCAGTAGCAGAATCACTGCCTCAGCTCCACCTCAGATCACTGGCTATTACATCCTCATAAGGAGCTCACAACCTAGATCCCTCCCATGCACAGTTTACAGTGGGGTTCCCGCTCCTATGAGAATCTAAGGCCACTGCTGATATGACAGGAGGTGGAGCCTATACGGAGATGCTTGCAATGGTGAAGATGTAAATACACATGAAGCTTTGCTGGCTCTCCTACTGCTCACCTCCTGCTGTATGGCCAAGTTCCTAACAGGCCATGGACCAGTGCCAGTTCATGGGATGGGGATTGGAGATGGTAGAGCTACAGACTTAATCTAATCAATTACGAAGTTTCCCAAGGCCACCTGACTACTCTTTTCTAAGGTTCCTTGATAGCCCAAAATTTTGGTTTGAGATCCAAGATTTATTTTGCTGGAAAACTCCTCTAAGGAATTTTGCTCACTTTTAATAAGAAAGATGAGTTTGCTGCATCTGTGATAATGTAGAACAGTTTTCAGCTTGGGCCTCATCTTCAGATAAGGAAGTGGTTTGGGGTTTTGTTTAGAATTTGATAACTAAAGATCAAGGTTTATTGTCAGCTAGCTATTATTTCCCATTATGCTTAGAGACCCTAACCCTATAAATTGTATGCTTGTTTTTTTCTGTTTTTAGTTTTTATCTGTCTTTCATTAGATTTGAACACCTGTTGGTCAAAACTGACTAAAACTTTAAATTGTGAAAAACAAGTCCTCTAAAGTAACTAAACCCCCTACATTTCCAGTAAGTCAAGTTTCACCTCCAAAGACACCAGCCAGTTTAAAGAAACCAAAATCTTTTACCCAAAAAGATATTTCTTTAACATATTTTTAAACTTTTTTATTTTGAAACTTCAAGGGAATACAATTCTTTTTGTTACATAGATACCTTGTATAATGCTTAAGTCCAGGCATTAATATGCCCATCACCAAAATGGTGTTCATCGTATTCCCCTAGATAAGTGTTTACCCCTCCCCACCCTCCCACTCTCTCACCTTGGTTTCCAATGTTCTTTGCATCTCCTTACACCCATGTGTGCCCATCATTTAGCTCTCAGTTATTAGTGTTTGTTTTTCCATTTCTGAGATAATCGTCTCTAGCTTGATCCAGATTGCTGTGAATGCCATTATTTCATTCATTTTCATGGCTGCATAGTACCTCATGGTAAATATATGTCACATTTTCTTTAGCCACTCATGAACTGATGGGCACTTAGGTTGATTCCACATCTTTGCAATTGTGAGTTGTGCTGCAATAAACATTTAAATGCAGGTGTCCTTTTCAAAAAAATGATATATTTTCCTTTGGGTAGATACTCAGTAGTGGGGTTGCTGTATACACAGAATGGTAAATCTACATTTATTTTTTTTGAGAAATATCTATACTATTTCCATAAAGGTTATACTAATTTACAGTCCAACCAACAGTATGTAAGTGTACCTATTTCTCTGTATCCATGCCAGCATCTCTTGTTTTTTGACTTCTTAATAATGGCCATTCTGACAGGGTTAAGATGGTATCTCATTATGATTTTAACTTTCATTTGTCTAATACTTAGTGATATTGGGCATTTTTTAAATATGTTTGTTGGCTATTTGTCTATCTTCTTTTGAAAAACTTCTGTCCATGTCTTTTCCTATATTTTTATGGGGTTATGTGTTTTCTTTCTTGCTGTTTTGTTTCAGTTCTTCATACATTCTGGATATTAGCCTTTTATTAGAGGTATAGTTTGCAAATATTTTCTCCCATTTTATAATTTGTCTATTTATTCTGTTCATTTTATGCTTGGCTGTGCAGAAGCTTTTTAATATAATTAAGTCCCATTTATTTATTTTTGTTATTGCTGTATTTGCATTTGAGGTTTTAGTCTTAAACTGCCTAAGCTTACATCTAGAAGAATTTTTTCTTGTTTTCTTCTAGAACTTTTATGTTTTCATGCCTTATATTTAAGTCTTTTATCCATCTTGAATTAAATTTTGTATATGGTGAGAGAAAGTGGTCCTGTTTCATTCTTCTACATGTGGCTATTCAGTTTTCCCAGCATAATTTACTAAATAGGGTTTAATTTCCCTAGTGCATGTTGTCCACTTTATTAAAGATCAGTGGGTTGTAGGTAGATGGTTTTATTTCTGGGGTCTCCATTGTGTTCATTTTGATGTACAGCACTACTTCTATGCCATTGTAATGCTGTTTTGGTTACTACAGCCTTGCAGTATAATTTGAAGTCAGGTAATGTGATATCTCCACATTTGTCCCTTTTACTTGAGATCTCCATGGCTGTTTGGGCTCTTTATTAGTTTCAAATGAACTCAGAATTAATTTTTCTAGATTTGTGAAATATGACATTGTTATTTTGATGGGGATTGCATTGAATCTGTAAATCATACTTTGGTTAGTATGGACATTTGAATAATGTTGATTCTATCATCCATAAGCATAAATTTTTTCCATTTGTTTTTCCATTTCCATTTCTTTGTGTCATCTACAATTTCTTTCATCAATGTTCTGTAGTTCTTCTGGTAGAGACTTTTCACTTCCTTGGTTAAGTATATCCCCAGGTATTTTTTTTTTTCTTTGTAGCTGTTGTAAATGATATTGAGTCCTTGATTTGACTCTCAGGTTAACTGTTATTAGTATATAAAAATGCTACTGATTTATGTACATTGATTTTGTAACCTGAGACATTGCTGAATTTATTTTTTAATTCTAGGAGTCTTTTGATGTAGTCTTTAGGGTTTTCTAAGATTATATTGTCAACAAACAGGAATAGTTTCACCTCCTCTTTACCAATTTGGATGTCCTATATTTTTTTCTCTTGTCTTATTGCTCTGAATCAAATTAGTTACAGTAGGCACCCTTGTCTCGTTCTTGCAGAGAATGCTTTGAACATTTCCCCATTCAATGTGAGATTGGCTATAGATTTGTTATATATGGTTTTTATGATTTTGAGATATATTACTTCTATGCCTAGTTTGTTAAGGATTTTTATCATGAAAGAGTGCTGGATTGTATCAAATGCTTTTTCTACATCTATTGGGATGATCATATGATCCTTGTTTTTGCTTCTGTTTTTTGTAATGAATCATATTGATTGATTTGCATATGTTGCACCCTCCGTGCATCGCTAAAAAGAAACTCATTTGATCATAATGAATTATCTTTTTGAGGTGCTGGTGAATTCTGTTTGCTAGTATTTTATTGAGGATTTTTGCATCTGTGTTTTTAAGGGATATTGGTCTGTAGTTTTCTTTATTTGTTGTTCCCTTTCCTGGTTTGGGTATCAAGGTGATACTGGCTTCACAGAATAAGTTAGGGAGGATTCTCTCTTTCTCAATGTTATGGAATAATTTCTGTAGAATGGGTACCAGTTCTTCTTTGTAGATCAGGTAGAATTTAGGTATGAATCTGTCAGGTCTGGTATTTTTATTTTTTTGGAGAGTTTTTATTACTGCTTCAAACTGGCTGATCATAATTGGTCTGTTCAGGATTTCTATTTCTTCCTGATTCAAGCTTTGGAGCTTGTGTGTTTTCAGGAATTTATCCATTTCCTCCAGGTTTTCTAGTTTGTATGTATAGAGGTTTTCATAATATTCATGAAAAACATATTGTATTTCTGTGTTATCAGTTGTAATATCCCGTTTTTCATTTCTAATTGAGTTTATTTGAGTCCTTTCTCTTCTATTTCTAGTTAATCTCACTAGTAGTCTATTGATTTTGTTTATCTTTTCAAAGAACCAAACTTTTGTTTCTTTTTTCTTTGCATTTTTTGGTTGCTGTTTTCCATTTTGTTTAGTTCTGCTCTGAGTTTTGTTCTTTCTTTTCTTCTGCTGGCTTGGGGTTTGGTTTGCTTTTCTTTTTCTACTTCCTTGAGATGTGGCTTTAGGTTGTTAATTCATCATCTTTCTGTCTTTCTGTCATAGGCACTTAAGGCTATAGCTTTTCCCCTTAGTATTGCTTTTTCTGTATCCCATAGATTTTTGAAAGCTTATGTCCCTTTTGTCACATACTTCAAGGTCTTTTTGATTTGTATCTTAATTTTATCTTTGACCCAAGGATCAGTTAGCATCAGGTTGTTCAATATCCCTGACCTTGTTTAGATTTGAGAATTTCTTTTGGAATTCATATCTAGTTTTATTCCACTGTGGTCTGAGAGATAAATGGTAAGATTTTGGGGTGTGTGTGTGTGTTTTTTTTTAATTTGCTGACTTCTTTTGTGGCCAAATATATGATCAAAGTTGGGAAATGTCCCATGTGCTGAAGAGAAAAATATATACTTAGTAGTTCTGGGAGAATGTTCTGTAAATGTGTATTAGGTCCACTTGTTCTAGAGTTGTACTTTATTACAGCATTTCTTTTTTAATTTTATGCTTTGATGACCTATCTAATTCTGTCAGTAGTGTGCTGAAGTCCTTGGCAATTATGATGCTACTGTTTATTTCTTTGCTTAAATTTAATAGAATTTGCTTTATGAATCTCTGAGATACCATGCTAGGTGAATATATATTTAGGCTTGTTATGTCTTGTTGAATTGCTCCCTTTACATTATAGAATGGGCATCTTTGTATCTTCTTTTGCCATTGTTGATTTAAAATTGAATTTATCTAATATGAGAATGGCTACACTGGCTTGCTTTTGGTTTCCATTGGCATGGAAAATTTTTTTTCATCCCTTTACCTTCAGTCTGTGCAAATCCTTGTGAGTTAGATGCTGTACTTGGACACAGCATCTATTTTGCTTATGTCATTTCATTCAGTCAGTCTGTGCCTTTTTAGTGGGGAATTAAGCCCATTCATGTTCAATGCTGATATGTGATACTGCTCTGTTTATCATGCTGATATGTGATACTGCTGATATGTGATACTGCTCTGTTTATCATGTTGGATGGTATGTTGTTGTTTTGTTTTTCATCTTATGCTATTATTTTATAATAGCTGTGAACTTTAAATTTTGCATGTTTTTACACTGGTGTTTATCCATCGTGCTGTTCCATGTATATTTTACTTTTGAGTATTTTCTGTAGGGCAGTCTAGTAATGACAAATTACCTTAGTGTTTTGTTGCTGGAAAAGTCTTTATTTCTCCATCATTTATGAAACTTAGTTTTGCATTATAAAATTTGGGGGTGGCAATTTTTCCATTTGAGAACACTAAAAAGGGGGCCTCAATCCCTTCTGCCTTGTAAGGTCTCTGCTAAGAAGTCTGCTGTTAGTCTGATGGGTTTTTCTAGGTACATTACATGACCATCTTGTATCTGGATATTTGAATCTTCAGCGATATCCGGGTAGTTTTTCTCAATAATTCCCTCGGATAGCTTTTTCCATTCTATTTTCTTTTTCTTCCCTTTCAGGGATACTTGTAATTCAGAGAAATTCAGATGACTGGTGGGAGACCCAGGCCCCAAGAGGCAGCATGGGATCCTCAGGGGCAGGGCCATTAGGGTCAGAGGCACCACAGAAACCTCAATGGTAGGGTCACAGAGTTGAGTTACTGGGTGGCTGGGGCTCTGCTTCTGTCCAGCTCCTGCCAAGGGAGTTGCTGTGGGGCTTCTCAGGTGGTGTCTGTGATGCTCATTGTGCTCGAACCCCCTGTGAAGGGGAGGGTTGCTAGGTTCCCAGTCACAGGGCACTTGAGAGTGTCCAGTCTACTTATTCCCTCCTTGGTCCGGCTTGGGCAATGTGGAGGCTGTTCCAGCAAAGTCAGCTCAGTGTAGTTTAGGCACTCTGGACCTGAAAGCTCAGAATGACATCAGTTGTACTGACCCAGGAATGGAAGACATCATGTCCCTCTGTTCCCACTTTCCTTGGTAATGTCACTGCACAGACTATAAGCAGCTCCCTGGTCAGTGCATGTACACTGCTTCTAATCAGTCATCTTGTCCCCTTCCCTCTTTGACATATTTTAAAGTGGTTCTTCCAACAAATATTAACCAAGAGTCTGAGATCTTTAAAAGTCTAAAAATTGACATTCTCTGAGAACTGAGAAACATGTGAGATTTCCTTATATAAAAGACCACTTTCCAGCTTTCTCTCTCTCTACTAGTAAAATAAAACACACCACTGAAAATCGTATTATGCAGTGGTTAGATGACATTAAAATGGGCCTTTTATTTTAGACTCCTAAATTTAAATATATATGGATAGATTTGAGAGATTTCTTATTCATAATAATTGTCTTATTTATATTTATAGGAAAATCAAATTAAAACAAAACATAGCAGTGTCATGACTAGCCTTAAAAATTTTCTTGAAAAATCAAAGAATAAACATCTGTCCTAAAAGATAAAATCCTCTCTATGCTACCCCTGTGGGAATAACCACTCTTGCAAAAACAATAGGCCCAGGGCAGTGGCTTATGACTGTAATCCTGGCACTCTGGGAGACCGAAGCAGGAGGATTGCTTGAGGTCAGGAGTTTGAGACCAGTCTGACCAAGAGCAAGACCCCATCTCTACCAAAATAGAAAAAATAAGCTGGGCATAGTGGCACCCATTTTTAATCTTCTCTAACCTTGGCACCCAAACCTCTTCCAAAAATAAAAAGCTTAGATTGTCTCCCTATGTGTTTTGAGATGTAAATTGCTGTCTTGTTTTCTCTAAAACTCAGTGAAGGGCTTCAGGCCAAGTGAAACAAATAAAAACTTTAAACCTTTCCATTCAGAGGCATTTAGAATTTAATTGTTCTTTTAAATTGGTAAGTTTTACTTGCCTTATGGCTAAATTCTAAAACCCAAACGATAAAGCCTTTGTGCGGAAGTGTTAAAATTTTACCTGGTGTCTACACAGATGTATGTGTCAGTATATATGTTTATATATTGTCCATGTGTGGTACCAAATTAACTTAAAAATATGAGTACTCAAATTTTAAAAACTAGCCCAAACGCTTTTCAAGTTCATGTGACTTTAGAACCAGACCAAGCCCACCCCACCACTGGTATCAGGCCACACCCCCCACACACAGCAGAGGGATCCCCCAAGTCTAAGGACACACCCAACTCGTCGGGGGCATCTCATTAATGCCCCCTGCCCCCGCCCTTGAGCTGCGTTGAGAGGAGAAGTCTGACCCCTCTGCCACGCCACGACGTTTGCCCTTGTCTGCCCTGAAACTGGGAAAATGGCGTAGGCGGCAGCTCAGAGCACATGCGCAGTAGCGCAGAGCCGCCATGTGTCAGACCCTCCTGGGGAGACCATACTTCCTGTGGAGACCCCAGTTCCCGTGGAACTCTGGGTGCAGAATTAGCTCTAGGAAGAGGTCAAGGGTCACTGAGATGATGTTGAAGCTTTTGGAATTTTGAATAGAAAACTAGAATGAAACATGAAAATAAAAATAAAAAAATCCAAACACGTAGCAGTGTTTTTTTTTTTTTTAATGTTTATTTGTGTAACACAAGATATCAGATCACAAGTGTAAAAATGGATAAATACTTCCAATTTCTGCCCCCAGAGGTAGGTTACTGTCTTCTCATTTGTTGTACTCTGTTTCCGACAACTTCATCTGCATTTTTTATATATAAATAATAAAGGCTTTTTGTAGTCTCACTGAATGAATACAAATAAATAATATAATAATAAAAGCTCTCGATATATAATCAGAAAAAAAGTTCATGTACCTTTAGTAATCATTAATAAAGATTCAAAATCATTAATAAAGATAGATTTAAAATTATTTGTAAAATAAAAATGTCTTCTAGTCAGGCAGATTTAGACAATTTCTGCTAGGTATTTTAAGGTCTTAAAAACTATTGCTTCTTTAATATTTTTGATAATTGTCTTAGGGTCTATAATTTTATATCTTAGAGCAATTAGATTCTAAGCTCTAAACAAATGACCACGAGGGTCATGTGACTTTAGAACCAGACCAAGCCCACCCTACCACTGGGGCATGGGGCATGGGGCATGGGGCATTTTCCCTGGACCAGCTGGGCCTCCTGGTCAGGCTGGGAAGGGTTAGATATTATCTCCACAGCTTTGTCCTCAGTCTAGAACTCCACACTTGTTATATAAATTCAAGACTCAGATGAGTCCTGCACTCCATACCCCCATCCTCCGGGGCCATGTGGGTACTAGAGACCTGGAGAAGGACATTAAGGAGGGTACTTGTGTCTTAGTTTCAAAATTCTTTTTGCTAATTTAAAATCTTAAATTCACATTATGTTAATGTAAGTAATAGTCATAAAATATCTGAGTTATTTTAGGTATTAATACATTTTATTAAAAATAAATGAAATTTATTAATAAAATAAAATACTAAAATAATTATTAAATGTAAGTTTAAGTTTGTATACTTTAAAAACATAAGTTTAGGTTCATATACATTGACATCTTATTTTTTTATGATATCAAAGGCTAGCTATAGTTAGACATGTTAAAAAAACATTTAGAGATTGATAACATTTAGAAATTACCTTAACTTCCTAGGCTTTTGTTAGGTCTGGAGCCGGAAAGAGACACACGAAGGCTTATGTGTAGCAAAATGTCATTTATTTTGAGCATCTGGGTGCAAATGGGTGGAGGCCTAAAGGCCTAAAGACCCCAAAGGAGGGGAAAGCCTTTGGTTTTATGGAGGGTTTCTCCAGAGGGAGAGTGTCTGGACCAGAACAGCCGCTATTATAAATTTTTTTTCAAACAACCAATTTCTGGGACACGTGTCAGTTTCATTCTGCAGGATAAGGGAGGCGGGTACCTTCATCCTTATCAGGGGGGATAAAAATGCCAGCTGCAGCTGTTTGTTAGATATACAAGTCCCAGGGAGTCTCCAGACTCCTGCAGCTATTGTTTTATAAGCCTAAGTTTTCCATTATCTGCATTCCATCCTATACATACTTTTTGAGTTTCTACCAGGAACAAACCTAACAGTCTTTTGCTAAAAACAAAGGGTGCCAAGAATTAACATTATAAATAATGTATCTAATTAAAACTATTTTTTATAAAATAAGTAATTTTATATTCAAATCGTATAAAAATATTGGGTATGTGTTTTAGTGAAAAATGTTATAAAAAAGGATGTCGTTTTGATTAAAGAAATATAAATTTTGCCCAGTTTAGACATTTTAAGTATTGTTTTAAATTAAAGGAATAAAAAAGTTAGATAAAACAAAATAGATATGAAAAGTTGAAAAAAATGAAAATTGTGAAAAATTGTTAAAGGTTATAAGAGGTTTATAAAAATCTAAAGATTAATTTATAACTTTTTATTAAATATAGCTTTTAACATTAATAACATACTAATACAAAGATAAAATTGGATTAAACAAGATTTTCATACAATATTAACAGAGACAGTAAAAAAAATGCTTATTTACTTTTTGAGTAAATTACATAAAAGATGGGAAATAGAGACAGATTTTGTTTATGATGTTTATATTAGGTGTTATGATTGTTTAGAAAACTGAGTCTCCTGTCTGTCAAGGAATAAAAGTTTTTCATTTTAAAATCTTTGAATTATCATTTTAGTTACATGAATGACTTATTTCACAATAACCTGTAATTGTGTTTTGTGAATATCACAAATACTTGTGGTATCAAGTATTTTAAAATACTCACAATATCAAGTATTTTAAAATTTGCATAGTTGACAAACTTTCCAAAATCAAAATTTTAAATTATATTAGGGCCCCCTAGAAGTCCAAGAGAAATGTATTTGGCTTATTTGGTGTATAAATTTACAGGAAGCATTGTCAAATATGAAATGGTGTTTAACTTTCTTTGGGTTATATTTGTATAAATATGTTACGAATGCATTCAAAAATTGTATTAAACTTCTAAAACTTCTGATAGGTCTTGATAGATGTTATCAGTAATAATTATGATTATTATGTTAAATTGTTGTATGCCACAAAAATAACCAAATTTCTTTGTCAATTCTCTGTTTAACTATGGTTATTCTAAGACATTTTGTCATCCACAATTACTGTTTTACTTTGATTTTTCTCAAAGGTGGTATTTAACTAGCTGCAGTCCAAAATTTGCTTCTTCATGAAAATTTATAGAAAGGACTCTGACAGGAGTTCTTGAACATAAGTTTCTGATAACTTCAGAGATCACACCATTTGGGCTTAAAAAACTTTCAACTTTCAGGCCTGTTGATGTGCTCATGAAGATTGCTAACCCAGCGTCAAATAGAACAAAAATTAATTACATGAGATTAAATTTGTAGAACTGAAATACATTTTAAATGACTTTTTTGTTTGAAACATTGCTGATTTTTTATGTGCTTTGTTTTGCAGAAGTCAAGAAACATTTTTTTTCTTATTTTGAGCTATTTGTAGCTTACAACAAATTAGTATATTTTTTGTGAAAAAAATTTGAAGCAATAATTTTTCTCTCCAGAATTTAGAAACTATTTATGAGTATTCTTAATTTGTGGCAATATATTTATTTGCGTAAGTTCAATAAGAACCTACTTTCTTTTATAGCAGAATACACATGGAGACACTGGTTATTTTACCAAGGCTTTGACTGGAATGGCATATTTTTATATATGCCCAGACTGTTTTGAGGGATTATGGATGACTCTATAGAGCCCATAAAAGGTCCTTTGGAAAGACTGGCTTGGTACCTTGTCCTTTAGAAGGTTCTGACTTGTGGTGGGTAAGAAATGTCATTTTCCAACAGGTTCAGGTGCCTTAATTTATTTTGGGACCTCAAGAAAAGAGGAATTCTCTCACTTCATACAGGTATTGCAGACAATCTGAAAAATTCTTGGCTTGACTAGCCTCAGGAGTCTTTTTTAAAAAAATGTCTAATCTGGAATTCCTTATTAAAAAGTTTCAACAAAGCCAACTTTTAAATAAGCTTCTCTGGCCAATAACTATTTTTACTGCACTTTATGCAAATAATCTAGCCACATATAATATGACTAAAATTTGTTTTGCAAATAAATTGATCCTACTATGATTTATCCTTGGTAAAAATAAAAAACTGGAGAGAGAAAAAATTACGCTTCAGAAGAAACTATAGTACATCTGTTTTTACTGTAGTCCCCAACCCTGGGCCATGGACCAGTCTGTGGCCTATTAAGGATCTGACTGCAGAGCTCTGCCACCCCCATACCTGTGGAAAAATTGACTTCCGTTAAACTTATGAACCGGAGGTGGGGGGGAGTGCAGCAGGAGGTGAGTGGTTGGTGAGCAAGCCAGCAAAGCTTCATCTGTATCTGCATAACCACTCCCCATCACTCACATCACTACCTGAGCTCCACCTCCCCTAACTCCTCCATTCCCTGTCCCATGGAAAAATTGTCTTCTATGAAACTGGTCCCTGGTGCCAAAAAGGTTGGGGACTGCTGTGTTACTAGATTCTAGCTCTGTTCAAAATGATTTTTGAGTTTTTATTATTTGCCTATAATTTGGCATTGGTCTTTTTATAAATTTAATTTTCCTTCTTTCTGTGGAACACAGTCTCCTAAGAATGAGCCTTCCTAGAGATGAAGGATTAGATGAAATATGACCACACATTCATGTCTTCCAGTGCTTTCTCCAAAATATCTTAAAGAACAGGGAGGAATGTAAAGGAGAATAAAATTCTCAGGATCAAACTTCTCTCTCCCTATGCAAAAGGAAAGGTCAATCCTGGAGGCTGAGTCATACAACTATCTCTTCGAAATGAATAGCTGTTACTATGCATCAGCCCTATCTCCATGGAAATGTAAAAAGGCTCAGATCCCACAGATTATTGATAAGGAAATTCTTTGCTGGTCTCCCATAAGCAAGGACACACAAATTGTAACTTTGGGTCTACAGGCTAAATATAACTCCTAAAATTAAAGTCTGTTTGATTCTACACTAATAATGTAGATTACAAATTTATCTTCCTAGGTGCAGACAAGGATAAGACAAGATCATTCATGCCTTCATGTACCCATGGACATCTATATAATTTGTATTTCCTTCTCTTCCCTTTTCTCTTCAAACATTTACCTTATTTTATGTAATATGTAGATTTCCTGAGCCTCATAAGAATGTAACCATTTGTCCTTCCTACCCATACCCCCCCCATTTCTTTCTATATGCCCTGTCCCCTTTAACTATTTAAGTTGCCAAATTACCCTCTGAAAAACAGTCACAGATTTGTCTATGATTTGTGTTTTTCCTGGGAATGTCCTCAAAATTTAGCTTAATAAACTTATATTGATTGAGATGGTTGCCTCAGTCACTTATTTTCAGTTGTCAAACTCAGTATAATCTAGTAGACTCTAATTTAAATGAGAAAAAAAGCAAAAACTAGGTTTTCATACTAGAAGTAAACATAAACAATCTGATTGTATTATGTTCTAATTTAGTAACTAGTTGTGCAAAGTTTAAATGAATAGAAGATAAAAAGAATGTAAGCAAAAACTAATAGATTAGAACATATATCCAAATTAAAATGAGTTAAAATATATTAGGGGAATGAACAGATTAGAGGACTGAAAGTTTATTTTAAGTGATTATAATGTGACATCAATCAATACATTATTTTCTGGTGTAATGATCAATCTTTGTGATTTAGGCTCACAATGAAAGTGTACAGGCCAGCATACATCTTTGCCCATCTCTTTGTCAGAAAATGTTTTTATTTGAAATTTCTATTGAATCAGATCATTTATCACCTGGGAGGGGAAAGATTGTTGACTTCAGTAGGGTTGAATGGTCTCAGATGTAGGGAGATGTTGTTACTGAAAACTTGGCACTTGCCCATGAGGCCAGATCAGAAGAATGAGGAAAAGTGATTTAGGGAAGAGGAAAGAGAAGTTTTATTACTTTGCCGGTAAAGGAGGAAAAATGGTAGACCGCCTCATCTCAAAATCCAAATTTCCCAAATATTCACAGAAATACAGAACTTTTAAAGGGTGGGTTCTCAGCTTCAGGCAATTGCTGTTCCACTACAGTTGATGATTCTGATCATCCCATCTCTGCTGAAGCCAGTCTTGTGACCTCTGCCTGGGACCTCCCTTTGTCAGTTTGGCTAGGCCATGTCCTGTTGCACTCATAAACAAAAGACTTACCCCTGCCCCTCCCAACCACTGGCCTGATGCAAGGATGCAAGCTTTAGTTCTCAAAAAGGAGTGGAGGATGTTTTAAACAGAAAATATTTTTGCCATCTTTTTCAGGCCATTCCATCTATTACAACATTGGTTCTTTTGACTGGGAAGAATCATAAGATTTGTGTGATTTCTGTAATTGGCAACTCCACTCATTCCTATTAGATAGCAGTGGAGGTGAAAAGGTCAGAAGGCACTGGCCACATAGAAGTATTAGATTAGACAATATGTTAAGCATTTATTTAGATATGCAGTATATTTGATATAAATATTGTACATGTAATTTGTAGCATTGTTAAAAGTGAAGAACTTAGCAGATATGGAAAATATTAGTTTGATTACAAAAACATGTTCAGAATAGCTGTTAATACTTTTTATTACTTATCAAGTAATTGGATTATGCAGTAAAATTACTTTAAAAACAACAATTACTTTAGGGTAAAAGTAGTACATTCATATCCTTTTATTTGAAAAATAGTGACAGAATATATTTGTTTCAAATCATATAGTAAGTACAGAGCTAATCCATAGCTACTTACTTCTAAACTAGTCAGAAGCAATCACATTTTAGTTGGGTCAATTCAACATGCATTACAAACAGTATTTTTCAATGAATTAGGTTGATAAGACTGTTATTAGATTTTCTCTGCTCATTTATCCTATTTTCGTATTCTTTAAAGTTGAAATTTTCACTGTCTTTCAAAAGACTTTGAGCATGTCAAAGGCATATATTTTTCTTTTACATTTCTTACTAATTTCCATGAGTGTCTGCATGAAAGATATAAAGAAGTGAAATTGGATGAAATAAAGAATACACCCAGAACAATAAAACTGGGCTCACATTTCAAAGAAATATCCCCCAAATAAAGATGAAAGACAGAATCCAAATCCAGGGCAAACATGACAACAAATATAGTCGAAAATGTTACCAGGGCCAATACTCATAACTCCATCTAAATAAATACATTCTTCTTTCAGGCTTAAATTCTATCAAGAGTAAAGCCTTTTGAATACTATGTTTAATCATAGAAATAAATATGAGTACAGAAAGGAATTTTTGATAATAAAGGAAACCAGTATGGCAGGTCTTGTGTTTCCTGACCCTCCACTTAGAAGCTAAAGGCAACACAGAGTTAGCATTTCCCACCCACCACCCAACAGAGAGCCACTCAGACATGTAACTCACGGTCCTCAACTTAGCAGCAGTAGAAGATTATGTGTAGGCATTTCCTGAACCTCCATCTAGTGGCAGAAGTCATCCAGGATGAGTGTCTCTAGGCCTCCTAAACAATGGCAGAATAGGAATAAATCCTTGAATCTTCTGACTCTATACCAAGTGTGAGAGAGCCACCCACACCCTGCGATATTAATTTTCCCCAAACTGGTACATTTTTTAAAAGCAATTTACATAATAATGTCAGCAAGGATTTTTGCAGATATAGAAAACATTATTCTAAAATGTATATGACAGTCTATGAGTACTACAATTGTTTATATAATCTTTTAAAAGAAAACTACAGTGGATGGATCACTGTGCTCAATAAGAAGTCATATCAAAAAGCTATAATAATTAAAATATTGTGGTATTAATGGAGGAATAGACACATAGATAAATGAAACATAGTAGAAAGCCCCAAAATAGAATCAAACAAATACACACGGCTAATTTTTGAACAAAGGTGCAAAAGCAATTCAATGGAAAAGTGATGGCCTTTTTCACAAATGATGCTGGAGAATTTGAACATCCATAGGCCAAATGAATAAATAAATAAATAAATAAATAAATAAGAATGTAAGTCTTATTTAAAAATTAATTCAAAATACATTATAAACTCATATGGAAAATATTACACTTTAAAATTTTTGTAAAAAATAGCCCAAGATTTATATGAGAAATCACGGAAGAGCTAGGTAAATACAGAGCTATTCCATGTTCATGAGTAGGAATATTTAATATTATTAAGATCTCTGCTTTTCCCAATTTGATCTACAGATTCAATGTAATCTAAATTTAAATTTCAGAAATTTATCTTTTGGATCTTGACAAACTGATTCTAAAGTTTATATAGAAATGCAAAAAGACCTAGCATAGGCAACATGAAATTAAAGGGCAAAGGTAAAACCAGAATACTGATATTATCCTACTTCAAGATTTACTATTTCCTATAAAGCTGCAATAATGAAGACAGTAGAGTGTTGGTGAAATAAAACATAAATAGATAAATGGAACAGAATAGAAAGCTTAAAAAAGAATAAGCTTTTGTTATACAGAACAACTGGAATGAATCTCCACAGAATTATACCGATTAGAAAAAATTCATTATCAAAAGTTGACATACCGCATTATTCCATTTATGTAATATCTTCTTGTGATTAAATATACACAACATAAAAATACCATTTTAAGTGTGTAGTTTTGTAGCATTCAGTACATTGCACTATTGTGTAATGATGAGCACCAACCATTACCAGAACTATTTTTTCCTCCCCAAGAGAAACTGTGTACCTATTAAGCACAAACTTCTCATTCCTGTTTCCCTCTAGCCTGTGGCAGCCACCATTTTATTTCCTGTTTTTGTGAATTTAAATACTGTAGGTACCTTATATAATTGGAATCACAATATTAGTTCTTTTGTGACTGGGCTATTTCTCTCTGCATAATAGAAATAGAACTATTTGAATCTAGGTAGAACCCTTTGACTATATGTTCTCTGTCTTAATGTACAGATAAAAAGACTCCACCACAATTTGACCTCCCTGGACCTAAACTGGATTAAATGACTCTCCTCTGGGTTTTAATAGGTTCCCTTTGCCTATCTATCTCTCATAATTCACTACATTTTATTGAAAATACCTATTTTTCCATGGAACTGACCATTTGTTTCTCCCACTTAGCTTCTGAGAGATGGAGAACAACTCAAACTTGTTTTGATATTTTCAGAGATTCATTAGTCATTCAGTGATAAACTTGAACCCAGCAGAGTTACTTAAAATAATTCCTATAATAAAATTGTAAGATGTTTCTAGCATGAAAACGGTCATATTTTCTGCCTGCCTACTATTCAGCACATTGAAGGATGTGGCAGATTAAGGATACATGAGTTGACACTGTGGTTTCTTGTACAGCAAAATTAATTTCACTTACTTTTTGAAATTTTTAGGGAACTTAGATATGCTTTACCTGGAGGATGCTGACAAAATATATATTCTAAAAATGACTGCATAATATGTGCATAATATTAGGGACTCCCACTAAACAATTTAACAACTCCAAGTATTTTTCAATACCTGTGAATGATTTATTTATACATAAATAAATATTATGCTGATTTGATAGTATATCCAAAAAATTACCTAGTAGGAATCTTATCATTCCAGCTCATGTTAAAATATATATTTATATGAATACAAATGCATTTCTTTAAAAATATTTTGGTTAGTTAATTCAATCATTACTCCCCACACATTTCTGAATTATGATATTTCAGTGTACTGTTTCCAGAAACATTCTTAAAAACTCCTTACTTTTCATTATAACTGAGAAAAAAAATGAATGTTTATAGAGAGACTACAATGTGCTCTATGATAGATGTTTTTTTTAGAGAATCACTAAGAGATAATGGAGTTCTCTCAAAAAGTTTAACTGATATTTTCCTAAATAACACAGTTGTTAAATTTCAAATGTGGGATTCAACTTAGGACAAAGAGATTTTAAAACTCATGTTTTATGCTTTCCATGGCAGTTCCCACATAGAAGGAATCACAGTAATGTACAAAGAGGCAGTGAGTCTTAAGGTTCAGGAACTTTAGTCTTTGAAGCCAGATGTGATTTCAAGTGCTTTCTTTGCCAGCAACTAGTGCTGTGAACTTGTGTGAATATAATTTGTTCCTTTGACTATATAATAAACATACTAAAATAATGCTAAGTGTGCTCCCAAAATTAAACTGATGCATGTTAAGTTCATACTATAATGCTATCATAATGATGAAATCAACATATTTTAAGTTAGTTTAGTCATTGTTGTCACTATCGGTGTTTTGTAATAGTCATAAAACTTATCTACAGCTATTTTTATACACTGTCAGGAAAGAATTTGGAAGCCTCCTAATCTCTTAAAAAGTAGATGGCTATCTAAAAATATGTAGCAGAATGGCATATTATCCCAGATATTTTTAAAATATAGGCAGTCCCCACTTTTGCATGACATTGTATAAAGTGAAACCCACGCAGATTGGAACCTTGTCTTCCTTTTGGTATGGACCTGCAATAACTGGGCCGTTGTGCTGACATGCAGTAGCTAATTATTAAATCCTTGCCTAATTGAATTGAATCATCAAGTTTAGAGCTGGATGAAACTTTGGAAGTTATCTAGTGTATCTTAATTCTTCATTTTTTCCCCATAATTATTATATATGTATATATATATGTAATGAGTTATTTTCCCAAAGGCACATAACAGTTTTCACTTGTTTCTTTCAGTTTTCCTCTACCTAAGTTCCTTAGACCTGAATAATTTAAATTAATTATCTTCTGTGTGATCAACTACATACATTTAAGCAAGAGTCAGAGATACAATTTTTGTCCTCTAAAGCTGTCTAACAGGTGGAATTTAATCAGTTACTACATATTTGATCTTTCTTTTATGTACTTTATTTTCCAAAAATATATGTATTAAACCCCAATAGCATTATAAAAGAAGAAATTTATTTGAGAGATCTGGCAGCTTAAAGCTATACCTTTAAAAGGATTACCACTTAATGCTGAATTTAAGTTCTCTTAAAGCATTTGTATACTTAAATGCAAAAAAAAATAAAAGTGCAATTCACCTTTTTGAAATCTAGCTTTCCTAGTAAATCTAAATTATAGCATGATACAAAATTTTCTGTGTTCACTGGGTGCATTGCCAGGGAAAAGGAGAGGCACTGATGTAGTAAACAGTGTCTTGAAGGCCAAAAGATCTTGAGTGTCAAGCATGGCTCTGTCACTTACCAGTTACACCATATGAAATTAACTAGGTCAAAAAAAAGATGTCAAAATGACAATTTCCCATGATTTTACATATGCATAACTTGTTTGAATTAAGTTTCTCAATTTTTAAATTGGGCTTAGTATTTACTTTTTGTAAAGAGTAAGCTAAGGCAACATTAATATAATATAATGTTTGAAATGAAAAAATGACTAAATAAATAATAGCTATTTTAAGTCAGGTATATCTCTATATTTATTTTATTGTGCTTTACAAACTGCCGTTTAATCCCTCTAGGATTAATTTAAATGCAAATGTTGCATTTGGATCTTGGAAGTCGCATGGTCCAAAAAAAAAGAAAAAGAGGTTACAGCTTTGAAATAATGATAAATATTCTATTAACTTTAATTGTTATTTTCTAGGAAGCATGCAAAAGAGTATGACAAGAACATCACCATAGGCAAAGGTCTATTAGCCAACTAGACCAATAAAAATTATTCCTCTTGTCAAAATTGGAAGGGCCAGTAATCATTAACAAGCCTAATAAAGAATTACAGTATTAATTAAAAAGTTTATTTTTATGCACTTGCGAACCTTGGCTAATTTCAGAAGTCACATGAAGGGAATAGAAACACTGCATGTGTAATCTCCTTGCCTGCTTTATGCATAATAAAAATAGAGTTGACTCTCCTATCAAAAAATCAATTATTAAGCAGTGCAAACATTATTTTAATTTAGAAGAAACTTGCTTCTAAAAATTTGTACTGTTGTGGTTGATTCTTTACTTCTCAGCAGTTTCCCTGGTCATGTATCCACTCTGTCTCTTTTCCCCATAGCAAAATTTCTACTTAGAAGGATTTTAAAGTATATAACATAGTAACTACATTTCTATGCATATTTTTTCATTAAATAAGACTACATGTGTTCCTTATAAATTTAAACTATTTAGCTCAGATTAGTAATTTGGGACAGAATAAAAACTGAAAACTAAAAACAAACAGAATAATTAAACCTAAAAAATATTGTTCTGTGGATGAAACAAACTCATTAATATAATACTTTGTAACTGTCAGCCCCTGTATTATACTAAAAGATAAAAACTGAGAAATAAGTTTGCAAGCTTCTTGTCTTTAAAAATATTTCATGGAAATTAAAATTATGAAGGAAAAGTAAAGATTAGCTTTAATGGAATCTACCAATATTGTTTCAACATCAAATCATGAAGTTAGATACATTGCTCTTGGTGTCAGTTTGAAGACGGGTGGCCTTCATTAAGAGCAGTCCCTGGAGTTTAGCCTGCTCAAGCGGGACATCTTGCCATTTACTTTAAAGGCTCAATTTCCTTACAATAACCTCCCTTCCTCTATTCCAAATTCTCTGGGGAAGCTACCATACTGAATGAATGAAGGATTATTTTTTCCTTGATCTTCCCTTACTATATTCTTCCTCTTGTTTCAGTTCTTAGACTAGTAGTGTTTTAAATCTTTAATGATATGATTAATGGGCAATATGAGAAGACATTTGAATGGGCAAGATATTATTTCCAAGGTATCCAAATTTTTATTTTAGATATGACTGACTCTATAAGTTGTGTATATATATATATATATATATATGAATCTCTATATACCAGTATACATATTTATAGAATATCTTCAATAACATATTATAAGATTATTTGATGGCCCAAATATCCACCATCTTCATAATATAAATATCTAATATTTATTGAGAGCGCACTATGCACCACAGATTACTCTAAGCAATATTTAGCTATAAGGAGGTTCTGTTAAGCCCCATTTATTGCTGAAGAAACTGAGAAATGTAAAGAATGTAATTTGCCTACTATCATATAGAGAATACATGTAAAGATTTGATTCCAAAGAGTTTGTTTCCACAGCATGCTCTGAATCTTCACCTATTTTTTTGGTCTTACCACGTAGCACATACATCATAATGGTATTATACTGACAGCGTTAAAGGATCCACATACACTGCTAATTCTGTTGTTGGAACAAAGAGAAAAAAATCAGAATAATGTAAGATTCTCATAAATACCATTGCAATTAAATATCTGTATATGCACACTATAATATAAAATAACATAACAACTACTGTTTAATATTGTTAGGGTGTCCCAATAGTCTTCATACAAATGAAAAATTGTATAAAATTCTGTAATGAATATTTTATAAATAAAGGTACATTTAGCTATTATTTCCCATTTTCCCTATTTATGGTGACTTTTGGGACATCCTGTATATCCCATAAAATATTTCATCTAACTTATTTTTTTTAATTATGACATAGTATGGAAAAATAAATTTAAGTGGAGTAAAATATGGGAAATTCCCTTAGGTGTGCAGAAAGTCACTTGCAAAATATTTTTTTCCTCAAAAAAAAGCATAAATTAAGTTCCCCAAACTTTGAATATTAGTTAATTTTTATGATTCCATTCAATTTTCCTCCTGGCTGAGAATGCTAGATGTCACTTGTAAGATATAAAGACATTAAAGTCTATACTAATCTTTGAAAACTTTAATTTTGTCTATTGATGAACATAAGTCCCCTGCTAATCCACTTTCTTTTAGTACAAAGTTTTTGCAATTTCCATTTCAGAACAATAAATTACTGCAATACTGTATTTTTTCCTCTAAATCACTGTTTAGGTGTTAACACCCATGACTTTAAGTTTACACATCATTGATTTCTTTGGGGGTTGGCAGGATTTCACTAAGTTGCTTGCAATGGAAGAATTTAATTTTGGCACAGGTCCAAAGCAAACAAAACATATTTTTTACTTGTTATTTTCAGTGATATCACCAAGTAAAATTATACTTCATAGTATAATATTGGATAGAAAAATATGGATAATGTATGAATCAATATTGTATTTATTGAAATTTTTGTTTGGGGATATATAAAGCATTTTGAAAGGATTCTTTCAAAATATACAATGAAGGAAAACAATTAGAAAATATTTTCTTTTCTTCCTTTCTTTTTGTATTTTGACCTGGGATTGATTTATTAATAAAAGAAAAGGAACTGACCACATTATCTTTCTTCACCTTGAGAAAAGTAATAAAATGATATTTGAAGCACAAGTAAGGAGAAAAACCCTGTCTCTCTATTCTGGATGGTGGATTGAAACATCTTTTTTTGTTTGCTGAATGAAAATACCCTGCAAGCAAAGCAGGAAGAACAGTGACACCTGTGAGTTTGCTAGATGTTGTGTTTGTTGACTGTGCTCTACTCATCATGCCCTCTCTCAGCCTCTATATTTCCTCAGAGGGCAGCACTCTTGCTTAAAAAAGAAATAGAAAATTCCACCATGTACTTTTGCAGGTAAATCAAGAAGCAAGGTATGCTTCACATCTTAGTATCTTTTAAAACACATTTGCAAATACAGGATCACTAATTTTAAATAATTTTAATATTGCTTTTCCAGATATTATAGTCAATGCTTTAAAAAAAAAAGAAGATCTCAATGTGGTTGTGAATGTAAATGTGAATTGAGTCCTGGAATTGTTCAACACCAAATCCCAACTGCGTGCATAAATTCTTAGGGATTTTTTTTTTGTTTCATTACTTTGAGTAAAAGGTGTTATTTATGTTTTTTGTAACTTCAAACTGACACTAACCATTTGTAAGTATTAGAAAAAATTATATTTTATATCATGAGGACAAAAGTAAAACTGTTCTGAATGTAAAATAATTTGAAGTTTAGAATCTCTTAGTTTCCTTTCAGATACAAATTTTGTCTTAATTATTCATTTGTTCAAAATATTAACTCTGATAATTGAGGAGGTCCCACCCCCAACCACCTGTTCTGCTACATGTCTAAATAATATATTTCTAAAATATGTATAGCAATGAAAACAATGGCATGGACACTCTGAAATTCTGATTTGATTTTCAATTGAGGGTTAGTCATCAACAAGAAAATGAGCAATGTTGAGGATGATTACATTTTAAATTTATAGAATTAATTACACAGTCCTAACTTTTAAATTGTCTTGGCTATGTTTTTTATTAAAAGAGAAGACTGAACCATGGCAAGGCTAATTTGTTCCAGGCTTTTTAGCTAACTCAAAAGTGAAATAAGCTGTATTAGATGTTAAGTTGAAAACGATTAATTGATCTGCTCTGTTACGTCTTACTACTTTTCCATATGTTATTAACTAAAATAGATCATCTTATTCTCCCTTTCCCTGGAGCAACCTGAAATTATTGTATTAATATTAGTCAAAATAATAGGGTATCATTTATTATAAGAGAGAAATCCAAAATCAGAATGTCCTAATCTCAGTAAATCTGTTTCTTTACGATTACTTCCAGCAGATTCAGTCATATATTCCACTCTGATCCCTTCTAGCTGGGGTTTCCTATTCTCCATAAACTGTCTGTATCATCCTTTAGGAAAAGAAGTCAAGGCTAATCAAGGCTCCTAAGCACTAGCCATATCATCTAAATAGGAAGGAAATGCTGTGATTTCCATGCATATTAATGAATAAAAATTTTTTCTGATCAAGATTTGTGTTAACATGTGGGAATGTAAAATAGTATAATCAGCTTTGAGCTTCTGAGAAATATTACATTTCAACACTTTAACATAAAAATGGGCAAAAACAGATAGCAGTTCTTCTAATATTCTCTTTAGGGTCAGAAAGAACAGAAAAAGGTTATTTTATTTCTTTGCATTTTCCATTTCTTGTCTATCCTGGCCTAAGGCTTCACTCATACAACACTTTTTATCACCTGCAGCTGTCACTAGATATCACTCACAGTCCATGTGCAATCTACTTCAATTGAAAGAAGGCTAGAAGAATAGACCTTACAGGTTCAAATTTTCCACATCAGTTGGCAATGATGTAGCCTTCCTCAGAAACTCTGGCCCAAGATGAAATTTTGTAAGTTTTCAGGAATATCTCATTCAATTTTAACTGTTTGTAAACCTACTACTAAGAGATGAAAGGAGATTCATAAGGAAAAACATCAGCACATGACAGCCTACAGATATCAATGTTGTACACCTATGTGGATCTCCAAAACCCAAAAGTTGCTGGCATCAACCTAATACCATTTATTAATATGAGTAGTGTAATAATATTAATAATAATACACTCATTAATTCAGGGTTTACTCTGTTCCAAAGATTGCTGTAAGTAAACTCTTTACATATGTCTTTCAACCTGTGAAAATGGTACTCTTTTACACAGGTTAACATAAAAAGAAACTGAGATTCAGAAAATTTAAACCATTTGCCAAGTTTGCTAGTATGTGGCGGAAGCAAGGTTCACATAAACATCTCTGATAGTGTGTCGCTATTATTGCAGTAAGATTGCGGTAAGATAGACACAAATAATATTAACTGAAAGTGCATATTCTTCACACGTTGTTGATATACAATATAAATTATTAGAAATCCTATGACAATTTGGGAATGTCCACCACAGTATAAAATGCACTAAATATTTTATGCATGTTCACATTTACAAAACTTATCAATTCGTAAATTAAAGATATCCATTGCAACATTTTCAATAAAGAAAAAAAACACAATGTACGACAGTGAAGTTATTTAAAAGAATGTTGCTGTATCTATACTGATAGGCAAAGATCTTTAAGACATGTTAATTAATTTTTTTAAAAAATCAAGCTACATGAAAAAGTACAATGACTTTTGAGAGGCAGGAAACAAAGAACATGAGCCATACAGCTGTATAAGTTCATTACCAGAGAGAGTTTCCAAATGGTGGTGCAGGAATTGAACCTTGAGTTACAGAGGCCAAGGTAATGGTAGAATTCAGAAGGCTGAGTACCAGAGCAGAAAGAGTTGCACAGAGAGAGCCCCAGAAATCTGCAAAGGGGCCCAACCAAGTTGGCACATGCTGAGGAAACTAATATAAGCACATACTAGAAGCAGCTACTAAGTTGAGATTGGAGGGGAATCCATCTAAAGAGATTAACAATACCTAGAGATGAAATATTACTTGAATGGCATACCTTACGATGATAGGATATTTGCCAGACTACACAGAAGTGTTTTACCACAGTAGTGAAGGAAATTAGTCCCAAACACTGCTGTTGTCTCAATTAATAAATTTAAAAGTTAAGACCCATAAGGGTAAAATTCTAATTACCTTAATAAAATCCTAAATTAAAGCTCAGAAATATTTGTGGAAATATAAATATTCACCATATTCTTATCTCGAAAATGAAAAGAGTAGAGGCGAAGTTGTATTGGTAAAGAAGTAGCAGTCTCTCACGGTAACGTCTCTTTTCCCTCTTCTCTCTCTCTCATTCTATATCTATATTTCTATCTACCTACTGACATATACATATATGTTACATTTTCAAATAATTAATGGTAAATACATTTCTGGAGAAAATGCACAAACAAGCCAGCCAGAACTAAAACATCCCATCTGCAAAACTGAGTGCAAAAAAAACCAAAAAAACAAAAAAAGAATTATTTTCTGAGAAAACTATTAATGTAATCCAAATGAGCATGTGATTTCTTACATGTACTATTAAATACAGGGGAAGAATATATTTATTTCACTTAAAGTTTTTCTAAGAATTATCTTCCATTTGGAAGAAATAGTATTACCCATGGCAAAGTCACTTGTATTTTAGTATCCCATACAGCACAATTGTATTTCACATGCATTTGTAGCTGTAGCATGTTAGCTTTCACATTGGGTCATTTATATATTTCTTGGTTATGTCTTGTTACAAAGTGCAAAACCTTGAGTAGCTGAAATAAAACTGGCTAAAGTCTAAATTTTAGTACTTGGAATTTAATTTTCAAGGTCCACATCCAAGTGAAGGAATTAATGTCTTATTCTACTAACACATATTCTTTACTACTGCTAAAATGAACCCACGAATATTAAGTAAACATTTTGCAAATAAACAAGCTAATGAAATATTATTATGCATATTATTTCCAGTATTTATCAGAAATTCAACTGAAACAAAGCTTTTCCTCTGCTATGATTAGAAAGACATAATCATGTTAGTGATCTCACTGTATGGTTTTTGTTGTTGTTGAATAAGATGAATGATGAGAAAAGGGTGTAAACAGCGTAATATGAGAGAATAGTTAATTTTACTGCCTGCACAATACATTATGAGTGTGGTAATGGAAGGAAATTCAAATAAAATAATTTCTTCCATTCCACTGGATAATGATATGGTTTTCTGAAGAATCAATGGAATGGCGAAAATGTTGAAAATCAGCTGTGTAATGAACTGCAGTGAAGTGAGTTTTCATCAAAAGGACATGAAATCACACTGTATGATAATGAAGATTGACTACGTGAATCTGTAACATTCCTAAGGAAGAAAAAGTTGTGAAGAAAATAATTCCAGCATTTATGAAAGTGATTCATTGGTTTTTCAGTTAGTGAAATATTTAATTTTACTGATTGGAAATATATTTATTTTTCTGATGTCACAAGTTGTGCATTAGAAGAAAGACCAGAAATGGTGGCCAATAGCATGGATATTTACCATCATCAAAACATATGCCAGATGTTTTAAGAATTCATTTGTTATTTATCAGCGACATTTAGACACTAAGAATTATAAAGAAAAAATACATCAAATAATATCAATGTCACTAATATACTAAAAGTGATTTCACAAATAAATTCTCTCTTAGGTTAGGAAACAAGATTAAAGAAAAGTATTACCATTTTAGCCTACAAATAAAAGTAGTATGGATTTCAAAATGAAATTGTTTAAAACTATTTACTCTAACAAAAATAATTTTTGATTCATTCATCGAGAAGTTAGATTTCTACCTCTAAAATGAGTCCCATTTATAGCTTTAAATGCAATGCTTCCCTTCTTATTTTTATATGTATTTTTTAGACATATTTTTCTGATTTTATGTTTTAAATTTATAAATTATTGAAACATTGGATAGGGAAAATATTGGTAAAGGTCCTGTTTCTCTTACGACATTCCTAACTCACAGGGATAATTAACACTATTATTTTTGATAAATTATTTCCCCATGTTCTAATGAAATTCTCAGTGTCTTAAGCAATTTGCCACACATTTGGGTTAACCAAATATTTCATGGTTTCTGGCGAAGAGATCTTCAAAATAATGCTATTTGACTGATATGTTTTGTGATGGATTAATCAAAAATGTTTTATAAAATAATAGACATATTTAGTCAAATGTGTTTTTGTTCTATGCTCAAAATAGTGTCACTTATAAATAATATGTAACCACCAATACACAAACAATAATTTTTGCAAATGGCCTGATGAAATAATGTGTCCAAATACAATATGCAGGCCAACTAAGATCTGTGTAGCTCCATTTGTAAATACTACATTATTGATTTGTAATAACTCTACAGGTTTTCTTTTCTTTTGAAGAAAAGATCAAAAGCAGAGCAGTTTAGATATGTAAGTATGTCTTCAGTAGCATTGTTCCTCTTTCCAAATTGTCAAAGTCTGTTAGTCTACAGAGAAAACAATAACTTTTGGTGATAAAATACATATATTTTGTTATGTATCTAAAGTATTTTGCTAGCAATGAGTATAATTTAAAGTACTTTTAAAATTATTTATACAGACTACTAATTTTTTTTCAGAAGTGGCTACTAGAAATATTTGAGAAGTTAGTACACACAGCACACCACAAAGGAAAATATATGAAATAGCACATGGTGAATGACACAATAAATAAAATATTTTAATTAATTACTTTCTGTTTATAAAAGGTAGCAATTCTTCTTACAGTATTTGTGTCATTATTACCTGATAAAGGCTGATATTTTTTAAAACAGTTTTCTTATTCAATTTCTTACCAATTCTAAAATTGGAGGGGGTAATATAAATATAAGTAATATAAACATAAATGATTTAACTATAGAGTAATATATAGCACTACTTCTGATAGTAAAGTATAATAATATTCATTGAAGACTAACAATATGTGAGACATTGTTCTTAATACTTATATTTTTAACACACAATTTTTACCCCATACAAGTAGAATGCAGGCTCCTCCTCTACAACTTACAAGTGTGAAAACTGAGTTTTATAAATGTGAATTAACTCAGAAAGTTGTTAAGAGTGCTTTTTTAGTGGTAAAGTTTCAGTTTTATTATATTCTGAAAATGTCACATCCCTCAATCCCACACCATTCTCGAACTGAATGATAGATAGTATAGTGGGGTATAGAATTGTGGGATGAAGGATATTTTTGCATGTTAATGTCATTATTCATTTTATGCTAGTATTTGTTGTTGAAAAATTGAATGTAAGTATAATTTTATTTTCTGTTAACTAGATAAATTATAAGATAAAGGAAATATTCCCCTACATATTCTATTTTTTCTAGGATACTGTTGCTGATGAAAACATATCCGTTAGTCTAATATTCTTTCTTTCCAATGTTCTTTCATTTTAAGTACTACACATATTTTTTTAGTGTCTTTAAGCCTATTTATTGTATCTGTTATGTTTGGCAGTTTTACCATATGTTTCTAGATATTCAGTTCACTATTTAAAGTTTTCTTAAATATACTTTTATATTTTTCTAGTTATGAAAAATTATTAGCTATAATTTCTGTGGATAAACCTTCTCTCTTATGCTATGAATAATCTCCTTTCAGCATTCCAAGTAGACTTTGTTGGAACCTCTTATTTTATTCTATGCGTGGCCTATTTGCTTGCTTTGTTTGTTTGTATGGTTATTAAATATTTCTTATTGCATTTTAGGTTATTTTCTTCTATTAATCTTCTGATATTTATTTGATCTTAATGTCAATTATAGAATATCAATTTTAGAAGAAGACATACAAATGTTAGACATCAAAATGATAAAATGAACATCTGAGAAACTGCTAATCCAAGAAGGGGAAATTTACCAAACTGTGCTGTCTAACTAAGAGCCCTTTCTCCACCCTATCCCTGTCCTGACCATGATTCTCCAAGTTAAACCTGTTCTGGATATTCTGTTGACTCTTTTCTTATTCTTCTTTGAAACATTTTCTCATTTATTCATATGTCCATAAAATGTACATTGTTTCTCATTTGTTACTCAATTCTTACAATGTATAAATTTTTTTAGTTCATATTCAAAATGCCCATTTCCTTTTTGATATGATCTGCTTGTTTACCCATTACTTTAAGAGTCTACATTTACTATTCCATATACCCTTTTATTAGCTTAGAAACTGTATTTTTGTTTTGTTCTCACAGTGACTAATAAAATATAGCATACATCTTTCACAATAAAATCTACTAACACATTCATTCTCACAAACAATGAAAGGAGCTTAGAGTATATTAACTCTATTCATCTCCATCCCAAATGATTTGGATATTTTGGACATGCAGTTTAAGTTATCATATGTAAAGTGTTTGACCCAAAGGATAATATTATTATTGCATTTTAAAACTGATATTCACTTAGATTATCCATTTTAAACCTATTTAGTGTTCTTCATTTGCTTTTGCATTTCTAATCTTTCATTTCCAAACATGTTCTTTCTACGTAAACTTGAAGAGCAGTTTTAGAATGAGCTTTAGCTTGAATTGGCTGGTAGCACGTTCTTTCTTTTATGATTTTAGAAAATATTTTTGGCTCACTTGAATTCTTGAGAAGTAGATTGGCAATTATTTATTTACTTAGCATTTTGAAGGTAGTCCATTGTTTTCTGGCTTCTTCTGATAGCAGCTATTTGTTTAAATTTTTTATTTTGAAATATAATCTCTCTTTTTTTCCTCTAGCAACATTTATAATTTATTTCTCTTTTCTTTGGATTTCTACAATTTCATTATGATGTGTCCAGTTGTGATTTTCTTTATGCTATCATATTTATGATATTTAGAGCTTCTTGAAACTGTGAATTAATTGCTATTAAATGTTTTGGAAAATTCTTAGTCATTAAATATTAACATATTTATTTTACCTCATTCCTTCTTTTATTTCTGGTTAGGTTTCCAATTAAATATTTGTTAGACTGTATCCACTTTCTTTACTCATGGTCTGAATGTTCCATTATTTTTCCTCCCTATTTCTCATTCTATATCACTTGTATCAGACCTATCTTCCAGACAATTAATTCTCTCTTCAGCTGCTTTTAATATGTTAAATCCATTATTGAATAATTATTATTTCTGTGTTTATTAGTTTTATAATTTTCTTGGTTTTTTGGCCCAAATCTGATTTTTCATTTTTGAAGGAATAAATCTTCATGCTAGTTTTCAAATAATTTCTAAAAATAGTTTAAGTGAAATATTTAGCACTTACTCAAATGTAGGCATTTACATTATGACACCTAGACTTGTAATACTATGTTCAATATTTCAAAGAGATGATAGCTAACTCTGAAATACTAATCAAGTAATTGGAAATTTTAAAAAATATTGTGATGAATCAGATTTGGACCAAAAATGACCAAAAAATATGTACAAACTGACAATACAGGGCTTATAATCAATTCTCCCTTGAAGGAAAGAATTATTTCTGTAACTGCAGACAGACTGCAGCTGTCAGTTCCTTTGAGAATTGCCTCAGCTTGCCCTACCAGGGCTGCCTGTATCTACTGACTGATTTGGTACAGCTTAAAAGATTTGGCCGGGTGTGGTGGCTCACACCTGTAATCTTAGCACTCTGGGAGGCCAAGGAGGAAGGATCACTTGAAGTCAGGAGTTCGAGACCAGCCTCAGCAAGAGGGAGACCCTGTCTCTACCAAAAATAGAAAGAAATTAGCCAGGCAACTAAAAAAATACACAAAATTAGCCAGGCATGGTGGCACATGCCTGTAGCCCCAGCTGCTTGGGAGGCTGAGGCAGGAGAATAGCTTGAGCTAAGTTTGAGGTTGCTGTGAGGTAGGCTGATGACATAGCACTCTACCCTGGACAACAAAAGGGACTGATCATTTCTGCCCAACAAGGTCATCTATGTTGAGCCATAAATACTCCTAAGCTTTCTGTAACACTAGCTGAGAACTTTTTCAGGCCTGTAATGTAGGTATACTTCTAACTTTCCCCCAAATCTACTTCTTCCTCCTTCCACAGTTGTTGATTCCTGATGAACACCATGCATGCCATACCTCAAGCTCAGCACATGCTTCTGGAGAACACAGCCTACACAAATGTTCATGATGAAATGAGGGCCCATTGATATCAACTTTAGCTGCCCTCTTGCCAGCACTCTCTCACTCCAAAGTACTGATATTGTACATAATGCAAATACCAAGTAAATTAAAAAAGAAACCTTAGCTCTACTACATACCAATTTTAGCATAAATCAATAATTATTCAATTACATTATAAAAAGTGCTTTTTCCTTGACCACTAAGTTTATCTTTAATTCATGAAACACCCCCATTTCTAATCTACCATCCTGCCATTTAAGTGACATTTCTCCAGAAAGAGTATGATAATGAAACTGCCCTTATAAATTAATAAAGGGGTACAAGATGAGAACTGTGGTAAAGGCTTAGCTAAAAACAAGGCACAGGCCCCGCTGAAAAAAATAATTAGCCACTGTGCCCCATGTTTTCTTCTTTATAATTGCCACTCTGGAGACACATAGCTGGTGGTCATAAAGATTCTTAGCTTTCTCCATAGATAACGTCACCTTTTGAAACCTAGGGATAGCTTCTGAGATATCTTCCAGTGGAGTGGCTGACCCACCCAAATGGCTGGCCCATCCCCACGAATGGACTCAACTAGTCTTGTGATCCCCCACTCAAGAACCTGGTCAGCAAAGAAGACAATTTCTACAACCCTATGAGTTCCGCCTCAAACCCAGCCAATTAGCAGACCCAATTGCCTACATCAAACTGTCTTTAAAAGCTCTGTTTCCCAAATTCTCCAGGAGGTGGATTTGAGAAATTCCTCCTGTCTCCCTGATGAGCACTATGTGGAATAAAGTCTTTCTCTGCTGTAAACCCTGCTGTCTCTGTGTATTGGCTTCTTCTTGGACAGCGGGTAAATGAACCTGGTTGGATGGTAACAATTGGGGCTTAATTTTTCCTTTCAAAAGAGAAATTATAGTAAAAAAGCTTGAAATCATTCCTCAGAGGAAGAAAGTGCATACAGAAATAGGGGATTATTATTCATTAGCCCCTGAAACAATGATTGGTATGCAGGAAAAGGAAAGCAGTAGTGTTTGCTTGTCCTTATCACTGAAAGTATAATGTGAGTATATAATATATTCTAATATGCCTAAAATATAAAGTTATCTTTCTTTTTGAAAATTATATTATTATATGTCAGTTAAAGCTTTTCTTATTTTCACCTGTGATTATCAAAAAACAAAATATATGTTATTTATATTTGGTAATTTTAGCCAATAGCCCAACGACTGTTTGTCTGATTTTTTTACTCTTTTGAACCAGTAAGATCAATTAAAAAACACAGTATTCTCAAAATGGTTTGTGAACACTGCTTGCCAACACCTGCCTTGACATTCTACCTAGGGATAATTGTGAAAACTCATCCTAAAATCAGTGTTAGGGGATGGTGATAAGAGATAATTTGTTGGTATTTATGCAACTAATACATTTATTTGAATTCTTCTACTCAATACTTGTATTTAGAAGAGCAGGTAATATTACCTATTCAATTCTTATTTGTTCACAATGTAACAAGCTATAGCTACTCTTTTTGTAAATGATGCATTTATTGTAAAGTCAAAAAGAAAGTGCCTGAGGGTAAAGGCACAGTTTGTATTCCCAAACACCCTGGAGAGTGGTTCAGACAATGAAGATATAAGCTTTAAAATATATATTTTAAGTTAACAAACAAAGATGGTATTTACTGTGTAGTTACCTAGCACAACTAGTGCTGGCACAGAATAAAGATATTACTTAGCTCTTCTATAGCCTGTACCTCCCTTCTATGTCTCCTGTCATCTATGCTATTTTTCTAAAAGCAAATATGGTTTAGCCTCTCAATAAATAAGAAGAATGCTAATTTACTGTAATCATCAGTGACTTTTTTTCACTCAAAAAAATAAACATTTCTCACTTATCCTAATTAGTATATCTGCATTTGTTTTAAGAAACGAATTGAATTGTTCATCTTTAATGTCCTATCTCTTTGGATTTTTTATAGATGATATTATTTATAGTATAAATTATTATTTCAAAAATGTACTGATAATTTTAGTTCGAACATAGAAATATTATATCTTTATATTTTAATTAGAAGAGTATCTCTTTTTCTTTAATGGATAATAAGTCACTTTGTTAATCCAAATAAAGTTACAGAATATGTAGCAAAAAATTGCACATATTAATAAATGCAAGTTCTAGACAAAATTAGGGAACATCATTGATATTCTAACAGAAGAGAAACATCAAAACATCCCTGAGACCTATGCATGAAACTTCAAGGGTTATAAGAATGTTAATTGAAGAACATCTGAATAAGATTATAAAGGATAATTAATTATCCATCTGTTATGCATTTATATGCTATTCAATTAAAATTAAGTTGCATTAATTATGGAGTGATCCTAGTTGGCATTCAGTATAATAGTAATGATAAATATTATAGTACTAATAGCCATAGTACTAATAGCCATTATTGAGTATTTATGGGACACTTATTGGATCATAATGCACTGTACCAAATATTTTGCACTCTCATGTCTATGTCCTCCAACTAACTCAGGTGAAATTTACTATTATTCTTATTTTTATAGAAGAGAAGAGAGGATTAGCAACATTACCTAATTTTTTTTAAGATCAATAATTCAACAAAGTAGTCAGACTCCATGTTTTAGATGGCACCAAATCCTTGGCCTAAGTAACCGATTATACACTCTGAGAAAGTTGGATAATCAAGATTTAACACCTACATGGGAAAAAAAGTATTTGGTACAAGCTAGTATGTCTATTGATTTTGAATTTTTTGCACTCTATTCCCTCTATTGCAAGCATGAATGTTATTTCCATATGTGCACGTGTTCATCAAATAGTTCCAATTTAGTATTGAGTACAATTGGTGTTTGTTTTTCCATTCTTGCAATACTTTACTTGGAAGAAGGATCTCCAGTTCCATCAGGTTGTTACAAAAGATACAAGATGACCTTTTTTATGGCTGAGTAGTACTCACGGTATACATATACCACATTTTATTAATCCACTCATGTATTGGTGAGCACTTGTATGGTTTACACATCTTTAAGATTGTGAATTTTGCTGCTGTAAACATTCAAGTGCAAGTGTCTTTTTTCATAAAATATCTTTTTATTCTTTGGGGAAATACATAGTAGTGGGATTGCTGGATCAAATGATAGGTCTAGTTTTAGTTCTTTGAACTCCATACTGTTTTCCAGAGGGGTTGTACTAATTAGCATTCCTACCAGCAATGTCTGAGTGTTCTTTTGTTTCTTCATCCACTCCAGCAACTGTTGTCTTGGGAATTTTTGATAAGAGCCACTCTCACTGGAGTTAGGTAATATCTCATTGTGTTTTTGATTTGCATTTTCCCTGATAATGAGAGATATTGAGCATTTATTCATGTGTTTCTTGGCCATTAGTCAATCTTCATTTGAAAAATTTTTGTTCGTGACTTTTGCCCACTTTTTAGAGGATTGATTTTTTCTTGCCAATCTGCTCGAGAACTTTGTAGATTCTGGTCATCAGCCCTTTATCAGATGTATAGCATGCAAATATTTACCCCGATTCTGTAGGTTGTCTATTTGCTCTATTGATTGTGCCCTTGACTGTGCAGAAGCTTCTTAATTTGGTCAAGGATTTATTTATTTTTGTTGTTGCTGTGATCATTTTGGGGGTCTGCTTCAGAAATTCTTTGACTAGGCCAGTATCTAGAAGAAATTTTCCGTCATTTTCTTCTAGAATTCTTGTAGTTTTATGCCTTAGGATTAAATCTGATATCCATTATAAATTAATTTTTTCGAGTGGTGAGAGGTACGAATCCTGTTTCAGTCTTCTATATGTGGCTATCCAATTTTCCCAGTATTGTTTACTGAATAAGGATTCTTTTCCCTGGTGTATGTTTTGTCTGCTTTGTCAAAGATCAGATGGCAACATGAGGACTTTTTATATCTGGGTTCTCTTTTCTAAACAGAGACATAGGTTTGTGTCTCTGTTTTTGTGCCAGTACCATGATGTTTTGCTTGCTATAGACCTGTAGTATAGCTTGAAGTCTGGTAAAGTGATGCCTCCCAATTTATTCTTATTGAGTAAGAGTGTTTATTGACTTTTCATATTTGTATTGGCAGATGCCAAAATAAAAATCTACACCTGCTACATTGCCACATGGGAACTAAGTTTCAGATCTATTTTCAGAAGTGACTACCAGATTTAAAAATGAATGCTGAAAACTTTATCCAATGAAGAGTGATGATACCACAGAAAAGGCAGAAGCAGAGGGCCTCTGGGCTCTTCTGGAAGCAGCCATCCAACTTCCCGCTCCTGCTTCTGGCATCAGAGTGGAAAGCTGAGACCAAAATTCCCGTCCAATTGGCCATCCACAAGAGGATTTGCCAGTATAAATAAGATTCTCCTGGGAAGGCTGCCCTGGCCGCCAGTGGTGGGTGGGACAACAAGGCAATAGACAGATCAGCTGGTAAAAGAAGTATATCAGGAAAACACACTGTAAACATTCACATCCAGCTGCCCTTAATTTTCTGTACTGCAAGGCTTGTTCGTCTGGGGACTCTCAGAACGATCATTCAGCATATGGTATATTTCAATAAATGTTTCACCTGGTCATAGAAGCGTGTATTCCGTAGTCGTTGCAAGTAGTATCAATTAAGTAAAACTGATTAATCAGGTTATAAAACTCGTCTTTATATTCATTAACTTTTTACCTGCTTGTTCTATGAATTCTTGAGAGATGTATATTAACATTTCCTAATTATGATTTTACACTTTTCTTTTAATTCCTTTTATTCTGTCAATTTTCTTTTTAAATATTTTTATACTAGTATTATTAAGCATAAAGAAATTTAGGATTAGTTGTTCTTCCAATTGAAGTTATACCTTTAGCATTGTGAAATACTCTTTTTATGTCTGTTAATATATTTTAACCTTTTGGTCTTCCTTTTATGATAGTAGTAGGGTATCACCCATTTTCCTTTTTTTTTTTTTACTGATTTCATATTATAGATTTCATTTTTTTTCCACCCACCACAAGCCCAAGCACAGCAGCTAAATAAGAACAGCGTGGTGAACCAGCCAACCCCTGGAGTTCAAGAGGGACACTTCATGGGAGGGTACCACGAGAGCCCAGAATGCCAGCTTTTTCAGACCTCAACACTTACTGCTACGCGTCTCCTTCAATCAAGGCATTAGAGAGAGTAATTTTAGCACAGGCCTGTTGTAGCCGTGGCCACTCCCCCCGTTGCAACTGCAATACCCTGAACCGAGAAGCACATGACCCGTGGTTTCTCTATGGCGGATGGGTGTTCCTGGCTGAGCCCACCACTGAGAGCAGGTCTTCCAGAATTCGCGAGCTTTCTGCCTGCCAGTATTTCACCTGATCATGCGCTGGTGGCTTAGACACACCGCGGGACCCAGTGCTCCCCAGTCATGAGAGCGGTTCAAGGAGATGAAGAGGAGGGGGTCTAGGTCCTGGACTCGGATGGTGACAAAGCCGTCACAGACATATCCAATAGCAGAGTGTGGAGGGGGTGCTGAGAAATAGGGATCTGTAAGTGCACCCGTTCCCCACCCCCACTGGAGAACTGCCATATTGGATAGGGGTGTGGCACTCACAGTGAATTAGCCTAGCCTTCGGTTCTCATGACAACCAAATGCTTCCGTGCACACCCACTGACCTGGAGCAGTGGCCCCTCCTCCCACTCATTACAATATGAAGTGCAGCTTGGCCAAGAAACTCATGAGCTACCATTTCTGCCTGGCAGGAGTATGCTCCTGGCAGAAGTCCCTGCAGAGAGAGAAGCCTACCTCTACCCCTTGGGATCTTGTGGCGAACAGGTGTGCACAATTAGGGATCCCCCTACCTGCCAGCATCCTGCAGAGATGCACGCTAGTGGGTCAGACCCATGGACTGAGGGGTATTTTGAGAGCCAGTCTCTGGTGTTGATGGAACTCATGTGGACTGATACGATGGGAAAGTATTAGGGAGTGAAAAGGGCAGAGAAACTGTAGCAGACAAGGGCAGAATCTGAAACGGGGCTTAGCGCTCATGTGATTAGACCCCTCCCTCAGTAATAGCCTTCCTGGCTTGGAGTGATTGCCCTGAGCTTCATACCAATGGCTCCCCCTAGTGGGTGGATAAGCAACCTCTGAGCCCTGCAGGGATTTTGCAAAGCCTCTCAGGCTCCCACAATCCTGCCACAATTTGCCTTGCTCCTCCCCACCACCTGGGAAGTAGAAATAGAGCAATATCCTGGGAGCTACAGGATTCCTCCTAAAGTATGGGTCATTTGTGCCCCACCTGGGAGACTAGAGCTCACCATGAGCACAAAAGACCATATTGGCAGCTGGCTATTCCACACAAACTTCAGTCAATGATGGAAGAACAACCTCATAGCTAAGCACAGTGTCTTCCAATTCAAGACGCAGTGGCTGATCCATACTCGCAAGTACCACCCACTATCTCAGAGATTAAGCTGGGGACAGAACTCCCTACACAATGTTGGGAAGAGAGGAAGACAGCAGGTCAGAGGTAACCCAAGAGGTTCCTCGAACCTGCTAGAACACCCCATAGGCAACTCAGGACCAGCACTCCTCTCCCTGGAACACTCAGAAATTGATCTTCAGGGACCTGGAGACAGGCCTGTAAGCCAGGCCTAGCACTCCCAAGTCTCCACCAAGAGGCCAGATGAGAAGAAATCCGTGAAAGAACTCTGGACAAATGAAAAATGGGAGCAAAAGTATACATCCAAAAGGAAACAATAACTGATTATTAATGGATACCAACCAAAGTGGTAAGATTGAAATGCAAATCTATACATGTGATTCACCACATACATAGAAGCAAAAACAGAGACTGTATGATCCTCTGAAGAGATGCAGGCAAAATATTTGGCAAAATTCAGTACCTTTTTATAAGAATTCTTGAAAAAATAGACATAGATGGAATATACTTTAAAATATTAAAAACCTTATATGACAAACCAACGGTCAACATCAGACTGAATGGGTACAAACTGAAAAACTTCCCATTGGAACCAGACAAGGTTGCCCACTGTCACCACTTCTATTCAATATAGTGCTGGAAGTCCTAGCTAGAGAAATCAGACAAGAAAAGGAAATCAAGGGTATTCAAGTGGGGAAAGAAGAGGTCAAACTATCGCTCTTTGCTGATGATATGACCTGATGTCTATAAAACCCCAAAGATTCTGCCAAGAGACTCCTGGAACTAATAAGTGAGCATAGTCTTAGGTTACAAAATTAATTTACATAAATCAGTAGCATTGCTATACACCAACAGCAGTCAAGCTGAGAATTAAATCAAAGGCTCATTACAATTCACAATAGCAACAAAGGAAATAAAATATCTAGGAATATATTTAACCAAGTAGGTGAAAGACCTCTATAGGGAGAACTGTGCAACACTGAGGAAAGAAATCACAGAGGATATAAACAAATGGAAAAATATATTATGCCCATGGATTGGCAGAATCGAGATTGTTAAAATGTCTATGCTATCCAAAGTGATTTACAGATTCAAGGCAATCCCCATTAAAATACCAATGTCCTTTTTTGCAGATCTAAAAAAAAATAATTCAAGGCTTCATGTGGAACCAGAAAAGACCCCAAATAGTCAAAGTAACCTGAAGCAAAAAGAACAAATTGGGAGGTATCACTTTACCAGACTTCAAGCCATACTGAAAGGCTAAATTAACCAAAACAGCATGGCACTAGAACAAGAATAGAGACATAGACAGTTGGATCAGAACTGAGTATCTATGTATAAAACCATCCTCATTCTGATCTTTGTCAAAGCAGACAAAACCATACACTGGGGAAAAGAATCCCTATGCAATAAATGATGCTGGGAAAATCGGATAGCCACATGTAGGAGCCTGAAACAGGCTTTTCTTCACTACACGAGTGATAAAATCTCTAGTTAGGTTTGCAAATCCTCATTTTTTTTCACTACAGTTTCATAGACTCTCATTCTATGCATGCCTTGATTTGGTTCTTGCTTGTATTTAAGTAACATTACTGCTTCTGCTGGGGTTTTATTTCCTCCTACTGGGTTAATAATAAGGCTGGGTGGTTATGGAACACAATTCAGCTAATATGTTTGCTTATCTTTTAAAAAGTTTTAGGTAATGTTTGCATTGGGATGATTTGTTAATTACATTTAAAAAGATGTTTCATATATTTTTGAAGTTTTATGGTTGATTTTGGTGAGACAAAAATTTGGATGAATTCTAAAACAAGAAATTCTTTGATATTTCATTTTTATTCAAATATTAGAGTGTTTCCAATTGTGCATGGGATAATAAAGAAGTGTACACTAATTAAAATGTTATAAACAATCAATAGATTATGGAAAATATTTGGCATTATCTTTCTTAAAAAATAATATTTTGTTAAAAATACGAATAATTTTATTTAACATTATTAGAATTTTCTACAAAATACACTGGTGAATATGTAGTTCTTGAAAAATATTGTAACAAATATTATATGTTGCCATTTTTCTTACCTTTCTCACCTTTTCCAGTTTTACATCTCTTATTAGTTATTATTGTTCTGACAAATGTTTTGCTTTTAGACATTTTGCTAACCATTCTGTCATTAAAATATATAGTAATAAAAATTTATACCTTGAAGGATCATGGTTCTGAAATAGAATATACATTCTATTTTATATATATTTTATATATATTCTATTTCAAATATATATGTGTGTATATATTTTTTGATCTTCTGATTAAAAGTTAATCCTGAGTGGTATGATAAGGCATACATAATTAATGTTAAGTCTAACAAATATGGGCAAGAATTTTTATGAACACTCTTATGCCAGATATTCAGAGTAAATCTGTACCTTCCTAAGTGTATATGTGATCATTAGTATTAGCAAACGGATACATATACAGGTTGGCTAATAGCTTTCTTAGGGAATTGAATCTGTTTGTTCAGTGACTAGCAAGACCTCATAACTCCCTGGGGCCATTGATGAAAAGTTTTCCTCATTAAAATAATGGACACTTTATTCCACCAAAAACTGTTAATTACACTATTCCAATTTTAACTCTAAAATAAGAAACTATCGTCCATATATTGTATGATTAATGATTCCCAGTGCAAAATAAAAGAGCTCAATTTCTTGCATTCACTATCAGACAAATGATATGTATATTAATCCCATTAAATTTAATATATGGCTTCAAAAGTGACGCTACTCAATTTTTAATTTGAAAGCACACATTCTGTTTTCCATTTCAAAACTTTTACTGTGACTTGAAATTGAAGAGAAATTCTACCAATTACTTTTTAATATTTACTTATTTAATTTAGAGTACATAGAATACTTTATTTTTATAAATCACTTAATGAATCTGAAAATAGATACACATAAGGAGCGTGAAAATCTCACAGCTGTTGAAATTTTCCTTACAGTTTGATTGATTTTAATGAATATTTTTACCAAAACTGAACTACATTATGTGCATATTTTAAAAAGTGAAGCAAAGTAATGTATTGCTTGCATCACTAGACTATAAGGAAGATTTCAAATGTTTAAAGTATTAATATAAAAAGAATAGCACCGGGATCTTTTAGCAAGGAATCAGTATGGTAAAGTGGATTGCCTGAACAAAATTACCCTTAAAAGTTACCAAGATTCTGATATCTTGCTAACTTAAAGTGATCTAATACAGAACATTTTTTATTTAGCCAAATTTCTTTATCTTAAAGAAAATGTTCCTATCTTTACTCAGTAAATTCTCAAGATTAAGTTTAATAAAATATGAAATGAATATCAATAAACAAAAATGATAAATCTGCAAGAAATTAAATCCAATTAAAATGGAAAAAGTCAATGTTTTGGTTGTCATTAATTGGAGACGCACACTATACACACACGGGCTATATCAAAAATCAAAAGTAGCAGACTTCTAGAAATTTTTACCAGCAAATCTCTATAATATTTTATTTTTTACTCAGACTATTTTCTATGTTGATATTAATATTAAACTCTAAGCTATATAAGAAGCCATATTAGTAGAAGAAAATAAATTTTTTTAGAAAGTTGGAGATTTCTCTGAGAAGATAAATTAAAATGAATGAAAATCATACCTACCTCACATACCTACCATCCACTTTCTGGATCAAATCAGCTAATGCTATTTTTGAAATATTTTAAAAAATAATTGCTAAAGGAACTGTTTCTACTCCTCATTGTATATTTATTTTATAGAACATTTAAAATGTTCTATAAAATTGGATCTTTGAAACACTTATACTGATCCTGGACTTAGTGCTCTTGTCTTGTTTCCTTTTAGTCTCCACTTCTAGCTCTCTGCTTTGGCATATAATTTACACATAAGTATTGTTTGTGATTATGACCTTATCTACTTATTCCACTTCATATACTCTCTTTTACTTATGTCATCTTAAAGCACCTTCTAGTATCAAGATCTCTAATTCAAATTGTTAAGGATACCTTAAATGAAGATGATAAAGATTACTCGATGGCGAGTCTATTCAGTGTAGTATCCGTATTTACTATTAAAGCAATAAAGGATACTCTTTTGAAATAGTATACATGTAAAAAAAGATATATTTAATATAAATTACTTAAACTATCACCCAAAATATTCCTATATCTATCCCATGATTCATATATATATATGAAAAGTATTGAAAAGACACAGTTCTCACTCATATTATTTTCAGGTTTAATTTACGGTATGTTATTAATGGCTTGCCATCCTACTAAATATGCTATAAAAACCTTTGCAAGATGTCTGGTATCCTTTTTCCAGGACTGCCAATTTATTCAATTAAGTAATCCATACTTATTAGTCAACATCTATTGTGTTATCAGTTTTTCAATACGTTAATACTTGAGCATACATCTTACAATTAAATCCTAGAGCAAATACATGGTAACTTCTTTTTTTGATTCAGAGTCTAGCTCTGTTACCCAGCCTACAGTGCAGTGATATGATCATGGCACATGGTACCCTCCACTTCCTGGGCTGAAGTGATTCCCCTGCTTCATCTTCTCAAGTAGCTAGGACTACTTGTGTGTTCCACCACACCCAGCTAATTTCTAAAATTTTTCTTATATTTTGTAGAGATGGGATCTTACTATCTCACCGAGGCCGGTCTCAAACTGCTGGCCTCAAGTTGATCTTCCCACCTCAGCCTCCTGAAGTGCTGGACTTAAAGGTGTAAGCCACTGTGTCTGACCAATAATTTTTAAATAATCTATCAATTTGGAGAGTCTGATATAAGTGATATGAACAATTAAAGAATATATTGTCATTATTGAAAAATTGTTTTCTATAAAGGTAAAAATAATTGGCATTCCCACTTGCTGGGTATGACTGTGCTCATGTGTACACATACCTGTTAAATATGGATCCACTCAAAATTCAATCAGCAATCTGAAAGGTTAAAAAGATTACCTCATGTCTCAGAGTATCACATTCTCTCCTTTTCTCAATACACTTCAGCTACACTAAAATCCTTATCAGAATATGTAGGCAAATTCATATAATCATTTATTTATATATTCTGTTTCTTAGGCTCTACTCATTATTTTGTCCAGCAAAACATTATTTATTTTTGATATTCAAGACAATTATAAAAACTTTGTCAAATGTTTACAATTATCCTACAAATAATCAGTTTTTCTAGAGACTGAATTCTTACTGGACTTTCATAGTATTTCTACTGTAGCACTGTATTTACTGCAGTTTTTTGTTTAATTGACTATGTACCCAGTAGTGAGACTATTAAGGGCAGAAAACATGCTTGATTCCTTTTTACATAATAGGAAATTAACATAGCCCCAGATGTGCACCATTGCCTCAGTGTGTTTTTTCAAATAATTAATATTATCAAAATTTGAAGACAGGAGGAAGGGCAGAACAAATGGTGTTGATTTATTTATGATTTACAGAAGAGATGAGAAGAAGAAAAACAGAAGATAAAGATATGTAGCATATGTGAGAGGAGATCAAGGGGAAAAATCATTTAAAGAAAGTTTGTTGTGTAAATCTGTTAACATAAAGAACAAAGTAATTGCCCACAAGGAGATTATGTGGAAGGCAGCTTTATTGTCAATTCAAATCAAGGAACATATGTTTCCTTGTTTCATATTCTTGAAAACAAAACCTTGATACAAACTGATGATAAGTTGATAAAAATGGCAGAAATTTCTTCAAGAAATTTGTAGTAATTCTGCTAAACAGATTAAAGCAGCCATTTATTTGTTTGTTTTTTTAATGAAACCACAAAATATCATAGATATAAGTCATTTTATTAAGGTTATATATTCTTTTTTGTTTTATTTTATTTTTAATTGATACATAATAACTGTATGTATTTATGGAGTACAGTGTGATGTTTCTATAAACTTACACAATGTATACCAACCAAATCAGAGTAATCAGTAACTCGTCACCTCAAACATTCATTACTTCTTTGTGGTGAGAATATACAAAATCCTCCCCTCTAGCTATTGTGAATACACTATTATTAACTATAGTCACCCTGCTGTGCAATAGAATGTCAGAACCTGTTTCTCCTAACTGTAACTTTGCACCCATTGACCAACTTTTCACCATTCTCCCCTTCTCCGTACTCTTTCGTGTCTCTGATAATCTCTATTCTACTCTCTACTTCTCTGTGATCAACTTTTAAAAATTCAACATATCATTGAGATCATATGGTATTTTCCTTCTGTGCTTGGATTACTTTACTTCACATAATGTCCTATATACTGTTCCATATTGTTGCAAATGACAGGATTCCATTCCTTTTTATGGCTGAATAGTATTCCATTGTGCATATCTCATACATTTTATACAGTCATTCATTTATGGGCACTCAGGTTGATTCTGTATCTTGGATAATGAATATTGCTGTAATAATCATGGAAGTGGAGATATCTCTTTAACATAATGATTTTATTTCCTTTGGATATATACCCAGCAGTAGGATTGGCTATTCTAGGCCAATTGCTGTAAAGATGGTTTTTCTGGGCTGACAGCAGCAGATGCAGAGAATGAAATTCAGAGTTCTTCTTTCTTATGTGGTCTGGCCATTATCCACTTGTATATTTAATATTATATACAAATTACATAGACTTCAGTATTGGAGAAAAATCAGGTTAAAATTTAAAAATTACATACAACTATAAATTACCAGCATTAACCTGCGCATTAATTTTTGTCTCCATGATGTGTCACCATATCTGTGTCATTTCCTTAAAATTTGAAAACAGAAGTCAAGATAATTTATACCATCAAGTTTTGAGGATGTGAAGTCTGATGGGAATCTGAGTCTATAATCTCTCTCTTTCTCTCATATTTTTAACATTTTTCTCTTATTAACTAGTGACATTTTCAAAATATTGATGTGCTTTTAGTGTGTTTTTAATAGACTTTATTTTTTAGAGTAGTTTAAAGTTTGCAGCAAAATTGAAAGTAATGTATAGATAGAGATTTCCCACACACCTCGTGCCTCCACACATGTATAGCCTCTCACATTATCAACATCTCCCAACAGAGTGGTACATTTGTTACAATTTATGAACCTACATTGATACATTAATAATCACTAAAAGTTCATAGTTCATAGTTCATATTAGGGTTCTTTTGGTGTTGTATATTCCATGGATATGAACAAATTTTTAATGACATGTATCTACCATTGTAATAACATAAATAGTAGTTTCACAATCCTAAAAAAAATCCACTGAGCTCTGCCTATTCATCCATCCCTTCTCCCTAACCCCTGGAATCCACTGATATTTTCATGCCTCCATGACTTATCCAGAAAGTAATTTAGTTGGAATCATACAGTAGGTAGCCTTTTCAGATTAGCTTTTTTCATTTAGTAATACACATTTCAGGTTCCTAGGTGTCTTTTCATGGTTATTAGCTCATTTCTTTTCAGCACTGAATAATATGCCATTGTCTGGATGCACCAAGTTCACCTGTTAAAGGACATCTTGGTTGTTTTCAGGTTTTGGCAAATAAGAGCAAAACTTCTATAAATATCTGTGTGCAGGATTTTGTGTGATCATAATATTTATTTGTGTTTTCTGATTCATCCTGGTCTGTACTTGATGTGCTTCTGTAAATTTTATATCTTCCTTGCATTTCCTTTAATAGCACTCCCTGGAAGATATTTTATGTATTTTCTTATTTATTGCTTTTCATCTCTATATTTTTGTTCTGTAGGCAGGGAAATTCCTCACATTTTTTCTTCCATTTTATGAATTAAATTTCTCATTTTTATAACTGCGTATTTTTAATTTTAAAATGGTTTCCGTTTCTCTGATTGTTTGTTTCAACAGCTGTCATTTTTTCACAAAAAATTGAAATATCAAAAAAAAATCTTTTTCGGGACATCAGGATTTTATTTTATTTTATTTTTCAGGATATCGGAATGTTTTCTTATCTTCTTGATATTATATCCCATTAGAATTTGTCAGTATCTACTAATTTATGGTTATTTTTAAAATTAAAGATTATATTATTTTATGTTGCTAGTAATGATTTTTTCTGCCTTTAGGAATGCATCTCACCTCACTGATACTTGTTTGTTGTGAACTTAGTAGTATGTTAACAGAAAAATTCATTTATATTTTGTGTGCAGAATGGCAGGTAGTTTGTATTCCTTGTGTTGAAAAAGCAAAAAGAAGAAGAAAAGAAGAATAAAAAGAAAAAAAAAAGGAAAGAAACAAAAAAGAAAGAAAAAAGGAAACAAAGAGAAGAAAGTACTTAACGTCAGTCTCAAAATTTCATTTCTGACACCTTAACATCTTTTTAGAGCAGGGATGGGGGAAACTTTTCATGTTGGAAGGCCATATTAATTTAGCTGTAATCAAATAAGGCCATATTCAAGAAACTTCAATTAGATATACTTAATAATTGTACATTATTTTGTAAAAATCTAACTATCATGTAATTAATAATTTCAAAAAATAAAAACTATTTGTTAATTTTAAAGTTAACTAACCTTTTAATGACTTTCTTGTATCTTCTTTTTGTTGGAAAGCATTTGAATATTTGGTTATAGCATGGAGGTCTGCACCTAACAAAGACTTTAAAATGTCATCTACTGAGAATTCCATCTGTAGTTCAATTCCATCTGTAGTTCTTTAGGTGCCTTGGTGAAATCAACTAGGTGAGGCTGAAATGCTAATTTGGGTATGATGTCATGACTCTCAAAGTCAGTGAAATTTTCATTGTATTTGCCAATTAATAGGTCTGTAACGGCTGTGTATTCTTCAAATGATTTGCACATATCATCCTGCTCATCAATGACCTTTGCTAACTGAGGAAAATGTTCAACCAAAATTTCCTTTTAAAGAAGTGTTTTGAAAAAAGATACGTTTTTCTCGAAAAGCTTGGATTTTTGCCAGATATCATATATAGAATTAGTTTTACCTTGCAAAGAAATATGCAAGTTGTTTTGTTTTGACATAGTATCACAAGAAATGTTATATTCCTATAGAAATCTTCTTTCAATAATTCACAACACTGATTCTGTTCTTTATAAAATTAAACTGTCTGTTCTCACAGAGATAAAATTTTGGCTAACACCTGTCCCTGTGACAGCCAATGCACTTTAGACTCATATGGCAAATCCATGCTGACTACCTCATCCTTCAACTTTAGCATCTTACAAAACTGATGATGCCATGTTGCATTTGCATGAATATAGTTAACAATACTTAACTATACTATGTTATACTTTACAACAATAACTTGTTGTAAATACTTTTTTAAAATCTGTGCAATAAACCCTTCATGTTTTCCTCTCATGGAAGGTGCACTGTCTATATATACACTCACTAAATTTACCAAATTTAGGCCAACTTCAAGACATTTATCTTGAAAGTTGTTGAAGATATATATTCCCCATGTTTAGTATTAGAAGTATTTTTGGTCTTGTCATAGACATTTGGTGATGTTTTTGTGACAAGAAATATGCAATAAAAACTTAACGCTTGTTTATATCAATTAGATACAGTGGTTTTGTTACAAGTTGTTTTGCTTAGAGTCACAGTTTCAAAGAACCTATTGACAACGTTAAGTGAAGACTTACTGTTTTTGTATTTACACCTCTTCATTGTTATTACAATAGGTTTTCAAGAATCAGGAGAAGTGAAAATGAAACACTAAAGTACCTTGAAACAGAAGAAGAGTAATTGTAATCTAACTAAAGGCACACTATTTAAATATCGGTGATGACAGATGTCATTGATTATATGATTAGATATAATTAGATATATGATTGTATAGATCCTTAGTCTATTTGATTTTCCCCCCTAATAGAATGCGATCTAGCAATTGCATGAAACTGGAGCATAATTGCTATGTATTTGCTAGAATACAGTTGGCTACATATGTAGAAGTGTATTTGCCACATGGGAGAGAGAGAGATTCATAACAGTGAATTGTTGGTTTTTTTTTGTAGAATTATAGAAATAATGAAGGAGATTTAGTAGAATTTGGAGAGAGGTTAAATAAATAAAAAGAAAAAAATGAGAACAGTGGTGAGAATAATGTCTAGGGTTGAAAGAGACTGGTAGAGGTCAAACCACCTAGGACCAAGGTTTTAAGATGTGCTCGGATTGTGAGCACCTTCAATCCACAGTTGACCATTTTTGTATTTGATCCTGAAATTAGAGTCAACAAAAATGTTTGAAGAAAGAAATACATTAGTCACTTCCATGGTTTTGAATTAGTATAGATTACTACAAATAGAAGAAATGTGAGGCCAGGAAACCATGAGGAGGCCAGGTGAGAGAGAATGAAAATCTTACATGTGGCACGGTCTTTGAAATGAATATAAGAGCATGATATCAAGACAATTCTAAAAGACAACTGAAGAAATTAAATATGATATGTGTGTTTGTAAAGAATTTGTTAGCACATTTGTTTCTATACAATATATAAAAAGACTTATATACACACACACGTGTACACACACACACACACACACACACATATATCACTGGGAAACAATTATAAACTTAAAAAAGCTATTTCCCTTACAGGAGGTTTAGGTTGCTATAGAATAATCAGTTTTCATAACTACTCTTAATTTTCATAAAGAGTAGTTAAGTTTTAAGTCATAATGAAAATATGATAAAGGAGTGATTAAGTTATTCTTAAATTTTTGTTTTATTTTATGTATACCAATTGACTGCCAAAACTAAATATAATAAAATTTATCTTAAAAAAATAGAATTTCCTGGCCGGGCGCGGTGGCTCAAGCCTGTAATCCTAGCTCTCTGGGAGGCCGAGGTGGGCGGATCCTTTGAGCTCAGGAGTTCAAGACCAGCCTGAGCAAGAGCGAGACCCCATCTCTACTATAAATAGAAAGAAATTAATTGGCCAAATAATACATAGAAAAAATTAGCCGGGCATGGTGGCACATGCCTGTAGTCCCAGCTACTTGGGAGGCTGAGGCAGCAGGATTGCTTGAGCCCAGGAGTTTGAGGTTGCTGTGAGCTAGGCTGACGCCACGGCACTCACTCTAGCTTGGGCAATAAAGTGAGACTCTGTCTCAAAAAAAAAAAAAAAAAAAATAGAATTTCCAAAATTGCTAAGCACTTTATTTTACTATGCTTCAAAGAAGAGATCAAGAACCCAGATTTTTGTGCACGTGGTGCTATACACTTACTCCTAATGATATATCCATTTTATGATGAATATAACACATTTCAACAATTCTCTAAAATCTCTAATTCTGTAACTCTAGTTTATATACACACACTCAAATTCTATAACTAGTGTGTGTTATATACACACACTCTAATTCTATAACTCTAGTTTACCTCAATATGTTGTCATACATAAACTTATACAACTCAACGCAATGCTGTAATAGTTTTAATAATAAGTACCAATTTAACATTCTAGGCATTTCAAAACATTTTTTGTTGCTGTTGTTTGTGATTGTTGGTATTTTTATCTTTTACTTAAACACAGAATCCTGTAGTCCTTAAGAAAATAATTCCCAGGATGAATGCAGTGGCTCACACCTATAATCCTATCATTTTGGGAGGCCAAAGCAGGAGGATCATTTGAGGTCAGGAGTTCAAGACCAGCCTGAGCAACAGTGAGACCCTATTTCTACTAAAAATAGAAAATGATTAGCAGGGTGTGGTGGTATACACCTGTAGTTCTAGCTACTCAGGAGGCTGAGGCAGGAAGATCACTTAAGCTCAGGAGTCTGAGGTTGCTGTGAGCTAAGCTGACAAAACAGCATTCTAGCAGGCCAACAGAATGAGACTGTGTCTCAAAAAAAAAGGAAAGAAATATATAATATATGTTAAAAAATTAATTCTCAATTAAATAGAACCATTCAGACGTAATTATGCAACTTTTAAAAATAATAGTGTCTTTGAAATTCCAGATTTAAAATAATATACATGAATAATATAGTATATTTACATGAAATGTATAATAGTGTGTTTGGACATAATATCATAAAGCTATAATTATTTTGTTGACAAAAACTCACTCTCTAAAACAGATGGCTGCACTGCCCTCAAACTGTTTAACCATAGCTGCATAGATCCATGTACCTGATGACCACCCCTAAAACTAGATAAGCTTTGAACATTTGCAATCATTAAAGTTTAGAAAGATATGTTCACATAGGGTACATTTTCTTAAGTTTTCCCCTTTCATCTCGAACAATGGAAATAATAAAAAAGAATAACAAAACTGTGCTAAGTTTTTAGCAACTTCTAAATGTAACTGATATTAGCTAAAGTATGAAATTTTGTTCTTTAGCTTGAGAACATTGATTCTAAAATAGTAATACACTTGAATATTTTATTCATTTCAGTGTCTACACATCACAGAACACTATCTGATGCATAGCTGTAATTAAATAAATATTTCTAATTGAATAAATATAATGATAAGATGTTCCTTGCAAGTCTTAATAAATTGTACAGGTAAAGCTGCCCCAGAATACTTGTTAAATATCTGCAAAAGCACAGCTACATTCCTGTATACCTGCGTCATAAATATGAAAAATATTAAAGCCATTTTTCTATTCACCTGCAAACACCAATTTAATAATTGTACTCTGTTAGGTTAATCAAATGATGCCATTTTTCTACTTGGTAGATGCTAGGCTCATCTTCAATCAAGTATATCTTGTACCTTTGTTTAAAAAGAGATAATTGTGTACTTAGGTCTGTGAGGAACTTTAATTCCCCAAGAGAAATCAGGTAAAATGTTTCTCATTTATGCATTGTTATGTTTATTTGATAAGTAATATGACTCAAATGGATTGCAAATTGAATAATGATTGAAAAATTAAGTAACAATGGAGTTTAGAGAGTTTCTTCTCCACTATTCTCCACTATTCTATCTTCTTCATTTACTCTTGGTTTATAATGACCTGAACATTTCACTAATTGAAAAATGGAAAACATTGTCAAAGACTACAATGCTAAGACATATTTTTAGGACTTGACAAATTGGCTCTGGCAGTTTTCTGCTCTGCACAATACCTAATAAGAGTGTGGGCAGAGATAGCTTACTGAATTAAGCACAATGTATCTTTCATCCTTCCATTGCCCTCTATTCCTACTTGGTAATTTCATTTTGACAGTCCTAATCCATCCGTTCATGTGCCCTGCTATTTGTGTCTGCCTTCTTTTTCCTCATACTCTTTTCTTTTGTCCTTGAACATTTAAAAATATATGGATTTTTATACAAACGTAATTATAAAACTGTTTATTTTCATACTTTGTATCCATCAAAAACATATCCAGATATAGATTACTCACTCTGATTAATGAATACTGAAGTCCTAAACTTATCACTGCTCTATTGACCAGAATTTTTTTTCTAAGACAGAGTTTCATTCTATTGCCTGGGCTAGAGTGCCATGGTGTCAGCCTAGCTCACAGCCACCTCAAACTCCTGGACTCAAGCGATCCTCCTGCCTCAGCCTCCCAAGTAGCTGGAACTACAGGCATGTACCACCATGCCTGGCTAATTTTTTCTACATATATTTTTAGTTGTCCAATTAATTTTTTTTTTCTATTTCTAGTAGAGACAGGGTCTCACTCTTGCTCAGGCTGGTTCGAACTTTTGACCTTGAGCCATCCACCCACCTCAGCCTTCCAGAGTGCTAGGATTATAGGCGTGAGCCACCACACCTGGCCTTGACCAGAATTTTATACAATCTTTTTTTGAGTAATAATCTTTTAAATACTAATAAGATAGCCTTAATCTTTGAAACTTTTTCTAGATAGTTATTTTTTCCTCAATATTAGTGTAACCTCATGAAAATATGTTGCACCAATGTGCTCTATTTTATGTATTGAAGTAAACCAAAATATGTGACCACAAAATATGCTACCTCTTTGATATAAAAATTATGTTGAGCAGAAGCCAATTAATTAAGAACTAGAAAACGCATGAAAATCTCTATTTTTCCTTTTTCTGCCTAAAGATAAGATATAAATTCTCATTTACTGGACAAAACTCTACACTCATAGTTCAGAGACAGCACTAGAGGAACTGCAAACAAACCTTACACCATTAGTTTCCTCTCACATATATACCTTCCTATAGTTTCCCCACCCTTGGAAAACCAAAACGATTTTCTTTTGTCCTGTCATTTCTTGATAAGTTTATTATTCTTTGCTGAAGATGCTATGTAAGCCAGCACGCTAAGACACTGATTTGAGTTATCTTTCCTTCAGGTTTCTCACTCATGATGTGTACTGCATGCATTAATAAACTTGCTTGGTTTTTGGGTTTGTTTGTTTGTTTTTTGTTAATTTGCTTTCAAAGGGTCCCTCACAACTAAGAGTTAAGATGAGTAGAGGTAAAGTTTTGCTTCCCCTACAGTATGCTCTATTTAAAGATATAAAAGGGCTGGATATTATTTTTTTTTTATTTCAAAATATTAAGGGAGTACAAATGTTTTAGGTTACATGAATCACTTTTGTAATGCCTGAGTCCTGGCTAAAGGTATGTCTGTCACCCAAATAGTGTTCATAGTACCCACTAAGTAGGTTTTTGCCCCCCCACTTTTCCCTCCTCCCCACTTGTTGATTTTCACTGAGTTTTACTTCCCTCTGGGCACATGTGTGCTCATTGGTTAGTTCCAACTTAATAGTGAGTGCATGTGTTTTTTTTTGTTTTGTTTTGTTTTGTTTTTCTATTCTTCAGACACTTCACATAGGAGAATGGTCTCTCTTTCTCAGTCCACAAATCTCACTATTGGGTATTTACCCAAAAGAAAAAAAAAGACTTTTCATCAAAAACAAACAAACAAACAAAAAAAAACACCTGCACTAGAATGTTTATTATAGCACAATTTGCAATCGCGAAGAGGTGGCATCAACCCAAGTGTCCATCAATTCATGAGTGCATTAATAAAGTGTGACAAATGTATATCATGGAGTACTACTCAGCCATAAGAAAGATGAATTAATACTTTTTGCAAGAACCTGGATGGAAAGTGGTGGATATTATACAATTCACTGCTTGTATTTATGTTAGAACTGGCATTCTCAATTTAGGAATATGGCAATTTATCCTTATTGGATTCTAAGAGAACCTTATTTGCATCACATATAAAATGGAAATAATATTAGCAACTAATTAGTGTTATTGTTAAGAATTAATTAGTACATTAATGATAGAGTAAAATAAATTTTATCATTATTAATGCTTATTGTGATTAGAGTTATTGTGTTTAGCCAAATGTGATGTTAGATTGATAAAATAGATATTTTGGTGTTTCTTCATTGTTTTAATGTTATTAACTTATTACTGTTACATTTAATAGTGATAAATTTATTAAAAATTAATTGATCAATAAATTTACTATTTTTTTTAGAACCTCAGCACTAAAGCAGAGTATTTATGAAAGGCTGACTGGATGTAACTGAGTAGAATTAAAATTGCAACTTGTAGTGTATTAACTGTATCATCTTTGGCAACATAAAATAATTTAGCCCTCATTTGTTTTATCTGAGATATGAGATGACATTAGTATATAGTTCATGTGGGCTTTTGAATGTTAAATTTTAATATACTTACATGATAATAGCAATATTTAATAAAGATTATTATAAAGATGTTTGCTGTCAACTAAATGATTAATAATAAAGGTATCAAAATGCTATAATGTGAAACATGTTAAAATAATTATTTTTAGTAGAATACACATTTCTAGAGAAAGTCAAAAGAACAAAAATGACAAATTGAGTAGTGAGAGAGAATGAGAAGAGGCATTATAAAGTTAATAGTATTTTAGATGAACTTTCAAGTAAGGTAGGAAGTTAGAAGCTATGATGAGTATTTCAAAACAAAAAAAAATGTATCAGTAATAATGTGTGCAACAGCACACAATTTTGTCTGATAGAATAGAATACAAATTATATCCTGGAAAGAAATTGACTACTTTCCCAAGGAAAATTTTTGGCGTGTGTGTGTGTGTGTGTGTGTTGGCAGGGGGACGAGGATGAAGTGGTTTATAAGCCTGTTGGGAATATACCGCAGAGACATTTCTAAAGTCAGAGTCAGAATAAGTAGAGTAAGTAGGATATTTACCCAAAACTATAGAAGTCTTTTTTTATTTCAAAATATTAAGGGGTACAAATGTTTCTGGTTACATGGATTGCTTTTGTAATCATTGAGTCACAGCTTTAAGTGTGTGCCCAGTTAGTGTTCCTTATACCTGTTATGTAGGTTTTTGCCCCTTCCTACTTCCTTTCATCCCCCTGGTTGACTTCCACTGAGTTTTACTTCCCTCTGTTCACATGTGGGCTCATTGGTTAGTTTCAATTTAATAGTGAGTACACAGCGGTGTTCTTTTTTCATACTTTAGATACTTCACTTAGGATAATGGTCTCCAATTCCATTCAAATTTTTGCAAAAGGCATTCTTTCATCCTTTTTTATGACAGATTGGTACTCCATGGTATATTTGTATAGGATACAAAATAAAAACAGACATTAAAAGCAATATTCAATTTGTTCTCCAAATAAATACATATATGAAACATCTAAAAAAGACACAAATCACTTTTATATAGGTGAAAGCTATGACATCTGAGATGAAATATACACTGAACTGGGTAAACATCATATTAGATATTTGGCTTTCAGGAATAATGTTACCATGGACATTTGTGTACTAGCTTTAGTATGAACACATGTTTTTATTTATGTTGAGTGTATACCAAGTGGCATTCGTGGGTCATAAAATTCATGTGTTTTTATGTGAGAAACTGCCAAAATGTTTTCCAAAACAGCTATACTATTTTATATTTTAACTAAAAATGTATGAGGACTTCAATTTCTCCACATTCTTACCTAAACCTGTCATGTTCTAAGTTTTAGTTATTAAACATCTTAGTGGGTGGGAAGTGATCTTGCATATTGTGACTTATATGGGAGATATATAAGTTTCTTAAGAATTTTATATCAACAGAAACATTGCCAACATAGACTAAAAGAACAGAGGGAATAAAAAAGGAAGAAGTCTGTCTGTCTCCCAAATTTCTCAGTACAAAGTGTGTCCTACATTTCATAAGAAAAAGAAGAATGCCTGAGGGTGGGCTAGGAGCCTAGAAGATGAAACCAGAAGTCACAGAGGATTATTCCCTGGTCTTGAAAACTAAAGGAGTTTGTCAGCCTGGATTTCAAAATTTCTGGAGACCAGTGACTTGTTTTTCTTTCCACTTTCCTCTTTTTTTTTTCAACAGGAATATCAATAACTTTCTATGACAATCACATACCTGTCCTCCCATCATATTTTTAATAAAATAAATAAGCTATTGATTCAACAACATGAATAATTCTCAAAATAATTATGTTGAGTGAAAGAAGACTGACCAAAAGAAGACTATATGTATTCCATTTACAGAAAATTCTACAAAGTACCAACTAATCTATAGTGACAGAAAGCAAATTAGGTGTTAACTGAGAGTAGGAGAACGCAGGGCAAGTACAGAGGGAGGGATTCCAAAGGGACATCAGGAACCCTTGGTGAGTTATAGATTATTTGCCAATTATGTTTCAATAAAGCTGTTTAAAGAAAAAGAAGACTATTTGTATTGAGTTGACCTTCTTGCTGAGATTTGAAAACCATTTATCCTGGTTTACTTTCCTCATTTGTGGTTTTATTTAAAAATGTAATTCAACTTTTGTTTACTCATTTTCAGTGAAATGAATTAAAAGTGTGTATTGGAGTGTTTTGCTTCTAATTGATGGAATGAGGGTGTGAGGAACCAAATAAACATGAAATCATCCTAAACTATTCTGAAATGCTAGGAAGACAATAAAGCTGCTGGTAATTTTAATTCACTAGTGGTAAAGAAACGTGGGTGTGGTACTTCAGTTAAAGACTATGAACAAATGAAAAAATAAAAAGTACAAATTTTGAGTCTGTAGAACAAAACACATTTTATCCAACGGAAATCTTACAAGAAAAACATTGCTATAAAAATTCAATTCTGTAAATTGGAAACATGAAATAGAATGATGAAAATAAGTACTAGAGATATATAATAGCAATTCCAGTAATATAAATAATTTAAATATATTCATTACAAGGTAAGGAAAATCCAATTTTTACATAATCAAAGTTCTCAAATGCAGTGGCTGCATTTAAAACAAATAAGGATGTAGAAAGGGTTTTAAAAGATAGAAAAATACCAAGCAAATATAAGCCAAAATAAAGCTGAAATAACAACTTTATTACCTTAAAAATATAAGTTAAAAATCTCATATTAACAAAATAGAGCATCATGTAAAGAACAGACCACATTTTGGCAAAGAAAAAGCCAACAGACAATAGAAGACAGTAGAATAAGAATGAGTGCATTTGCAGCATAAAGAGAAGATGAAACAAAAACAAGATTATAAGTAGCCTCCAATGCATCTTTGAAAGATGGGTCATAAACTCATTTAAACTTGAGACCTCAGCACTGAGAAGGCATTTCTTCTATGTCAAAGTAATAGGTGTTTACAGATACACATCAAACATATACTTTGGATACAATTTTTTTTAAAACCATCATTTCTCATAAGTAGTGACATTTTGGAAATGCCTATGTAATAAATATTTTAATATTTTGATTTCTACTTTGTATATGTGTAGGATACCCTTTTTTATTCTCAATGGTGATTAATCTGAGATAGGAAAAGTATGGTTGTTAGATCTGAGTTTGAATCCTGTATTTAATGCATAATAATCAAGTTAGTTTGTTCAACCTAATTTAGTTTCACATACCAAGTTGCCTCATTTTGTAAAATAGAAATAATCAAATTTATTTTATTGTAAAGATTGTATACTAATTAATTAGTGCCAGTTTTGGTATTGTCAATGGAAAAAAGCCAAACTCTGTAAAATAATTTTAAAGAGATTTATTCTGAGCTAAATTTGAGGATCATGACCCGAAGCCACTCTCAAGAGGCCTTGAGCAAGTGGACTCTATGTGGTTAGGTTACAGTTTGGTTTTATACATTTCAGGCAGACAGGGGCTACAGATAAAGTCATAAATCAATACATGGGAGGCATACATTGGTTTGGCCCAAAAAGGTGGGATATCTCCAAGCAGGGGGGCTTACAGGTTATAGGTGAGTTTAAAGATTCTTTGGCTTGTAATTACTCTATGGCTTTAATTTGGGGAAATTAATTTAAAGGAGTTTTTAAATTTAGATAAATTAATTGCTAACATCAATGGGATACTATGGCAACTGAATGTCCAGTTTTCTATGATAATATGTTAGTATATAGCTTTTAACAAGTGTGAAGTTAGTATGGAATATCCCATGTAGATTTAGTGGTTATAGGAAAATTAGAATTTTTTTTTTTAGAATTTGAAATAATTAAATTCATGTTTTATAATAAAATGTTAGATTGATGGGGCGTTTCCTGTACTATTTTATGAACAACATCTTGGTGGAAGAGAAATTTGAATTGCATTTTGGTTATGGAATTATTTAGTATTTTATATCTATAAACATTTATTTTGGAAGTGTACAACAGCCTGCTGCTAAGTCAATACTGCAAGTAAAGTGAGTTCATTTTATGAACTCATAGTGACTCATTTTTCTTTATATGTAATGCTATATAGTTTTGCCAAGATTACAATCATTTTTTTCCAGTGAGAATCCAATATTTTTGCTAGAACTTATTTATTAATAAATAATATTTTCCATTGATTCTTAAATTCTGTTTTACATTTATATTTCTTTGTGAGCAGAAGCACAAATAGTGAATTTTGACTTTATACAATCTTATTTAAAATTTTTATCCATTTATAATTGCAGAAATACATCCAAGTTAATTTTCACAATTGCTCAGTTTCTATTTTGTTTCTGTTCTCTTCCATGCATTTCTGGGAAAAGCCTTGTGGATATGGACATAGATGAGGAAAAGTAAATATGATCGCCTCCTTTTTTTTCCCCCTTTGTTTGAACCCTTTGTAGACTGAAAGTATAAAAGTTTTTCTCTCTACTATAATGCCTTGTATTTCTGGTTAGTTTTTCTTAAGAAAAAATTTTGGTTCTTATATTTGAATAGAATTTCTAGACTGTCTTGTACTAAAAGAAATAGTAAGTATAGGCTATTGTGTCTGATTGTGAATAGGACGAATGAAATTATGATGAGGATAGCAGAAGTTCAGCTGAGAGGGAGATCATTGTTTTGCACAACACTTTGCATTTCTTAGTATTCACATTGTATTTTTTCACCATCATATAAAATGAAGATGAAAAAGTGACTTTTAAAGAAAGGATCTAATCTAACAGTAAATTTTGGTGATACACTAAAATACTGGATTAATACCTTAACACAAAGTCAAATCTTTTATCACATGAAGGTAAATTTGGAATGCATTTTTTCAGTGCCCTAATGTACAAAATTTGAATGTATGGGTAAGTTCATATTCAAGAGTGAAGAGCAAATAATTGCAAAAAAAATCTTATTCCATAAAGACATATATCTTGACCTAAACTGGCAATAGTTCTCTATTGGTTTAATTAAACAATCATTTGCTATTTTGCACACACCTGTGTAACCAAAGTTAATTCTACAGAGATCATAGAAAATGAAATAATCCTCAAACATGAAAACATACATAGAACAAATTATTAATACAACTCTAATTAGAAAATCATTAATTATTTAACCCAAATTATAAGAATACTTTCAATGCCCTTGATACATTTGTCATTAGTCCATCCATGCTGGGAGTTCTGGTTTCATTACAATTTAAAACTATACTTAAAATTTAACTGTTTCTGGGTGTAAAATTGGAAGCAGAGAGTGAATAAAATAAACTTATTAAACAAATGTATTACGTGCACTTTATCTTCATTTTAAAACTTATAAACAAAATTCCAGATACTTTATGGTTTTATTTGACGTTTTTCTGGGAACATCATGATTTTTCTTTATATTATGCTATAATATGAAAATTAAATCCTGCAATATATGTTCCTCTAGTCAGCATATGATTTATGAAGAGCCAGACAGTAAACCTAGGAAACAAGCACCTAAATTAGGCTTTAAAAGTAGGAAAGAGAAGCTATTTTCAACTGTAAAAGCAGCTTAGTATTCTCTGGAACTAGCCAACAAGACACTGGCAGCTGAGGACTAACATAATCATGCCATCAACTCAGCTCCTCATCAGTTTAACCACCTCCCAACACACTCAAGACACCATTTTAACATCTGCACTCAAGTTTTCAACTCTATTAATGTGAAACCTGATGCTTCTAGACATTCAAACCAGGGTTTAGCAGAGTGAGAACTTCCAAATTTTGGTTAAAGTTAATTGGAATATGAAGTTGAGAGATAATTCTGCAATATTCAAAACTGGTTATGAGCTCTACAGATTCAAGTTCAATCTAGAGAAGGCAGAAGAAGACCAGATTTGACTATTCCCTCTTTTTCTAGGTAAACAGAATTCTTAAATTGTCACTCACCACTTCCCTCATAATCCAACTTTGATTAAAGATATTTAATGAAGTATCTCCTGAGAATTGCAGCCCTCATTAATGTTAGGGGCAGGTGCAGGTTGGCAGTCCTAACCACAGGAAAAGAGTGGGAGGAGCAAAAGTGAGTAGCCCAATGAGCATTTAGAACCAAACCTGCAACAGCAGGAACTTGAGGTTAGGGACTTTCCTGGGCTAGGAGTGTGCGCAGAAACTAGGAGCTCGTGTCCAAAGATAACCTTTTTCCAATTAATATACATTAACTTAGACATGATATTATACCTAGAAAACCCCAAGGATTCAACCATGAGACTCCTTGATCTGATAAATGAATTTGGTAAAGTCTCAGGATACAAAATCAATACATAGAAATCAGAGGCATTCATATACGCCAACAACAGTAAAAGTGAGAACCAAATCAAAGACTCAATTCCCTTCAAAATAGCAACAAAGAAAATAAAGTACCTTGGAACGTATTTAACTAAGGAGGTAAAAGACCTCTACAGGGAGAACTATGAAACACTGAAGAAGGAAATAGCAGAGGACATAAACAGATGGAAGAATATACCATGCTCATGGGTTGGCAGAATCAACATTGTTAAAATGTCTATACTACCCAAAGTGACCTGCAGAGTCAATGCAATCCCTATCAAAATATCATCATCATTTTTCATAGATATAGAAAAAATAATTTTATGCTTCATATGGAACCAGAGAAGACCCCGTATAGCAAAAGCAATCCTAGACAATAAAAACAAAATAGGAGGTATCAATTTACCAGACTTCAAACTATACTACAAGGCTATAGTCATTAAAACAGCTTTTTACTGGCACAAGAACAGGGATATTGACCAGTGGAAAAGAACAGAGGATCCAGATATAAAACCATCCTCATATAGCCCACTAATCTTCGACAAAGCAGACAAAAACATACACTGGGGAAAAGAATCCTTATCCAATAAATGGTGCTGAGAAAACTGGATAGCCACATGTAGAAGACTGAAACAAGACCCACACCTTTCACCTCTCACAAAAATCAACTCACGCTAGGTAACAGACTTGAACCTTAGTTGTGAAACTATTAGAATGCTAGAGGAAAATGTTGGAAACTCTCTTCCAGACATTGGCCTAGGCAAAGAATTTATGAAGAAGACCCCAAAGGCAATCACAACAGCAACAAAAATAAACAAATGGGACCTGATCAAATTAAAAAGCTTCTGCACAGCCAAAGAAACTCTCAAGAGAGCAAACAGACAACCCACAGAATGGGAGAAAATTTTTGCAAGCTACACATCTGATAAAGAGCTGATAATTAAAATCTATTTAGAACTCAGGAAAATCAGCAAGAAAAAAATCAAACAACCCTATGAAAAAATGGGCAAAGGACTTGAACAGAAACTTCTCAAAAGAAGACAGAATAATGGCCAATAAACACATGAAAAAATGTTCAACATCTCTACTCATCAGGGAAATGCAAATCAAAACCACAATGAGATATCACTTAACTTCAGTGAGAATGGCCTTTATCAAAATGTCCCCAAACAACAAATGCTGGCGTGGATGCAGAGAGGGAGGAATACTCCTACACTGCTGGTGGAACTGCAAACTAGTTCAACCTCTGTGGAAAGCAATATGGAGATACCTCAAAGTGATACAAGTAGATCTACCATTTGATCCACCAATTCCACTACTGGGCATCTACCCAAAAGATAAAAAGTCACTTTATGGAAAAGACACATGCACTGGAATGTTTATAGCAGCACAATTCACAATTGCAAAGCTATGGAAACAACCCAAGTGCCCATCAATTCATGAGTGGATTAATAAAATGTGGTATATGTATACCATGGAATGCTACTCAGCTTTAAGAAACAACAGTGATATAGCACCTCTTGTATATTCCTGGATACAGCTGGAACCCATTCTACTAAGTGAAGTATCTCAAGAATGGAAAAACCAGCACCACATGTACTCACCAGCAGATTGGTATTAACAGATCAACACCTAAGTGGACATATAGAAGTAACATTTATTGGGTGTCAGGAGGGTGGGAGGCAAGAGGAAGAGATGGGTATATACAACCCCAACAAGTAAGATATGCAGTGTTTGGAGGATAGACACGCTTGAAGCTCTTACTCGAGGGGGAAGGGGGGGAAGGGCAATATATGTAACCTTAACACTTGTATCCCCATAATATGCTAAAATTAAAAAAAAGCACCAAAAATAACAACAACAACAACAAAAATATATATATATATATATACATTAACTTAGTAAACACTCACACCCACCAGTACCATGACAGTTTACAAATGTCATGGCAACCCCTGAATGTTACCCTATAAGGATAAAATTGGGGAGCACTCTTAGCTCTAAGAACTCTCCACCCTTTTCTCGGAGAGATAATAAATATTTCACCCACCGTTTAGCATATCATAAAGTGTAGACATAAAAGTGGAAGTGTGGTAAGACCCCAGCTTCTCCACTCATCGAGATAGACCGATTCCCTCTCAGGAAATGTACTTTTTCTTTTTATTCTATGCTGAAAAGCCTGCAATAAAAGCTGCTGTACGGAAATGCTAAGTGTCATCACTTCTTCACAATGGCCCTGCCTGTGAATTTTCCGAGCTAAGAGCCAAAGAACCAGGACAATGCCCTCAAAAAAGCAACCCTGACAATTGGTACACTAAAAAGCCTCATAAAAAATAATATACATATATATATATATAATTTTTTTTTGACACAGAGTCTCACTCTGTTGCCTGAGCTAGAGTGCTATGGCGTTAGCCTAGCTCACAGAAACCTCAAACTCCTGAGCTCAAGCAATCCTCTTGCCTCAGCCTCCTGAGTACCTGGGATGACAGGCATGTGCCACCATGCCCGGCTAATTTTTTCTGTATATATATATTTAGTTGTCCAGCTAATTTTTTTTCAATTTTTTTTTTTTTTCTAGTAGAGACAGGGTCTCGCTCTTGCTCAGAGCTGTTTTCCAACTCCTGAGCTCAAAGAATTACCTGGCTTGGCCTCCCAGAATGCTAGGATTACAGGCGTGAGCCACCACACCCAGCCCATAAAATATTTTTAAACAGTCATTATATACATGTAAAATATAAAAGTACTTTACTTAGTTTCAGCTTGAGAATAGTATCCCAGTAATATTTTAGGCACTTAAGTTTAATTGAATCATGACAAAACATGATAATTACTTTAAGTTGTTTATATATGATGGAGATCAGACGTGATATGGGTGATAAGGCACAAACTTTGCTGAAATGGTAAAATGTACATATAGCAAATAGTATGTAATTTAAAAAAGTCTGCCATCGTATTCTTTTATTTATTTAGAGACAGAGTCTCGCTTTGTTGCCCAGGCTAGAGTGAGTGCCTGTGCACCCTAGAGTAGGGTCAGCCTAGCTCACAGCAACCTCAAACTCCTGGGCTCAAGCAATTCTCCTGCCTCAGCCTCCCGAGTAGCTGGGACTACAGGCATGCGCCACCATGCCTGGCTAATTTTTTCTACATATTGTTGGCCAATTAATTTATTTCTATTTATAGTAGAGACGGGGTCTTGCTCTTGGTCAGGCTAGTTTCGAACTCCTGACCTGGAGCAATCCGCCCGCGTCGGCCTCCCAGAGTGCTAGGATTACAGGCGTGAGCCACCGCGCCAGGCCTGCCATTGTATTCTGAACTAGACACTTTCATTTTAACTTTCTCAGAAATAGGAGCCAACAACACTGTCATAGATATAATTTATGCCCTATCATAGGTAACAGGAGATATAGTTCATATGGGCCCAATTGATTTGAAGATAGGTAAATAGTAAACATATCTTTCTTCTAATGCTTAAATATATGACATTACATGTTAAGGTCTACGTAACAGTTTACCCAATTATAGTGTATATGTCGTTTAAATCTTCCCTTATATTTCTACTTCTGTTCAAAAGAAATAAATGAGATAAGCATAAGTGCAGTAAAGTATTTAAAAAGCTGTATTCATAAGTGAGCGCCCTTTGAATTTTAACATATAAAAATACCCATGAAATTACCACTCAGACCAAGATAGAGAAAATTATAAGCACACCAGAAGGCACACTTATACCTTTCCCTCTAGTAAATAAAATTTCCAAAGTCGAAAATAACAATATAACATCCTCATTAATTAATTTTATCCATTCTTGAAACTCATGTGTGGGAACATACAATATACATTCTTTTGTGCCTGGTGTCTTTTGTTAAACATACTATTTGTGAGATTCTTCTGTGTTGTTGATTCATCAATTGTTGGTTCTTTCTTGTTATTGTGATGGGCTATTCTTTAGTAATAATACAGCACAAATTAGATCTGTCTGCTGTTTACAAACATTTGGATTACTTCTAAAATTTGACTGATAGAGCTGTTATAAGGACACTAGTAAAATTATTTTGCTGTCAAAGTAACAATTTCTCTAGGATATATATGTAGGTGTGCAACTGCTTGGTTAAGGAACTGGCATAAGAAGAGTTATAATTAATATTACCAGTTTCCAAACCTATTAAAACAACTTATATTTCTACTAGCAATATATAAGAGTTCTAGTTGCTCTAAATTCAAACCAAAACATTGGCAGCCTTTTTAGTGTTAGACATTCTGATCTGGGTCTAATGATATAACATTGAATCTATAATGAATAATGATGTGCATAATTTGATATGCTTATTGAAATTTTGGATATTGACAGAATGCTCTTTAAAATCATTTCTGCATAATTTTCAACCACCGTAGTTATCCTTTTTCTCATTAATTTTTAGGAGTTCTTTATAAAGTTTGGATCTAAATTATTTTTCTAATTTTTTGGTTCAATTTTAATGATTTTAAAGCATAAATGCTTGTAATTAAAATGTTTTATTTTACTACTAGTGTTTGTTAGGTCTTTATGAAATTCTGCTTTACCCTTAGGTCTTTAATATAATTTTCTGTGTTTTCTTATGGAAACTTTCTTATTTTATTTTCTACATTGAGTTCTGTGATCCAATCCAAATTAACAATATATGGAGTGGGGTAGGTGTAAAAGTTTTTTATTGTTGTTGCTTTGTTTGTTTTTGCTTTCTATATGAAGTTATCTAATTGAAATGATCATACTCTTATTCTTTTTTAAAGTGGTTAGTTAAATATTTAAGGATAAACTGATCTTACTTCCTAGAATAAGCCTTATTTGGTCATAATGTAATATCATCTTTATATATTGCTTAATTTAATTTCTTAATGTTTTCTTTAGGGTCTTACAATTAGATTTATTGGGAATATAACATTTAATACCATAAATTTCCTTCTATGACCTTCTTTAGCTGAATCTCACATATTTTGAAATGTTGATTTTCATTTTTATTAAATTATAAATGTGTTATTTCTGTTATGAATTTGTGTTTGACACATAGGTTAAATTTAAAATTTGTTGTTTATTTTCCTAGTATTTGGTAGTTTTCTGTTATATTTATGATATTAATTTTTAGTTATTTCTAATCTCAGAGCTGATACTTGATGTGATTTCAATTTTTTAAAATGTGTTAATATTTGATGTCCCAGAATATGTTGCAGTTTAGTGAATATTCCTTCTGCACTAAAATGAGTAGTTTCCTGCTACTGTTGAATGGAATGTTCAATAGATGTCAATTAGCCCAAGCTGCTTCATAATATTGCTCAGATAATCTATATTCTTAGTCATTTTCTGAATGATCTATCAATTACAGGGAAGGGAATGCTGAAGTCTCCAACTACAATTGTATACACTCTATTTTTAATTTCAGTTTCATATGGTTTTTGCCTCATAAATATTGAAACTCCATAATAAGGTTTATACACATTTAGGATTATTATATATTAAAATGAATTAACTCCTTTGTGAAGTCCCTCTTTACCTAGAGTGTTCTAAAGCCAATCTCTTCTGATCTTAATATAGCCAATTTGTCCTTTAATTAATCATTATATATGGCCTGTCTTTTTCCATTTTTTAAAAATCTCTAGTTAAACCTCCAATTAAAGATGATTTCTTGGAGACAGCATATGGATGAAGCTTGCTTTCTAAATCAAATCTCACAAACTCTGCCTTTAAGTTTTCAAATCTATACCATTTAATTTAATATAATTATTAATTCAACTGATTTAAATCTAGCTAACATTTTGTCAGTTTACAAAATGTTTGTTCCATCTCTTCGTTCTTACTCTTCTTTCTTACTTTGTTTTCTATCTATTTTAGATTGTGCCTTCTTTATAATTTCATTTTATGTCTACTATTGACTATTTATGTACTATAACATACAATTTATATCTTTGATTTACCACAGTTTTTCTTCAAATAGTATTATACCACTGCTCATGTATGGTAAGAACTTAAAACAGTATACTTGTAATTCCTTCACTTGTCATGCTAGTGTCATGCATTTAACTTTGGAAATATTATAAACCACATAATGAGTTATTTTGCTTTAGACTCTCAATTTTCTTTTAAAATGAATAAAAATAAGGGTAAAATTATATTTATATACATTTTTATTACTTCTTGATCTCTTCATTTCTTTCTTTAAATGCAACCTTTTGTTTTGTATCACCAGGTTTCTACATGAACTTCCTTTCATATTTCTAATGGAACCAGCTTAATGGCAATTAATTCTTTCAGGTTTGTTTTTCTGAAATTTCATATATTTTGTCTTAAGTTTTAAAAGATAAGTTTGCTGTGTATTGAATTATTTTTAAAATGTCTATACTTTTAAAATTATCTTTTGTATTGCATAGTTTCTGATGAGAAGATTACTATAATCCTTAGTTTTCATGTTTTCTTACATCTGCACACAGTGTATCCTTTTTCTCAAGCTAGAACTGTCATTTGTGTGTATTGCTCTGTTTTTGCGTGTGTGTGTGTGTGTGTGTGTTTTCTTTTTTTGGTCCCTTTGGGGTTTTTGTTGTTTTTGTTTGTTTGTTATTTCAGCCTCTTCCCATTAGTGGAACCACCAGACTACTACGAAAGATTTTTCTCTGTTTCTACAACTCTTTTTCCTCCAAGCCCTCTTAGAATTCTGATTCAGAGCTTGTTGATAATCTTTCCTCTGAAAATCTGTCTTTGATTATTTATTGGTTAGATTTTAGATTTCTTTCTCTTACATATTTAATATCTAGGAAATATCTTTGAAGGAAAATATAATGTACATTTATTCCCAGTGACTCCCAGTGACTCAACTTTCAACATATATGCATCATGAGAAGGAAGCTGAGAGATAAAAGAGTCTGTAAGAATATTTGTAGAGCCATGGGCCAACCTAGGAAATATGAAGAAATCTTGGGAATGCATTGGACTTCCAATAGTCATAGAATCAGGAGGATATAATCAGATTACATGGAGGCATTCTCTATAAGAAATAAAATAATAAGGCTTGTTTTATAAAGGATACATTTCTGTCTCACAATCATTAAGCCCCTTTTTAATACCTTGCTATATTCTCCATGATTTATTCACAACAGCAGAATAGACCTTTCTTCTACACTATACCCACACATGTGTCTTGGATGAAGTTGGTTATTTCCTTTCAACATGGTGTTGCAGGCATACAAATAACCTTGGAATGTTGACTTCTGAAAATATAATGTTTGAATGACTTTCTAGCAATTTTAATATGATAAATATTTCTTTAGATTGAAATAGACTCAGGAAATATGATTACATTTAAATTAGCAAAACATTCTAATAAATCCATTTATTTCTGTGACTCTTAACTAGTCCCTCACCCACCACACCAAGTGTTACTATAAACTTACACTGTTTGGACATAGTATTTGCAGGTAAAGGGAAAAACAATAAATAATGACAGCAATAGCATCTCTTTTTCAACTCCTAAATATTGCTTTGTCTTTTTCCTTATATGAAATCTCTTTGAAATGTATGAATATATCTTCCAGCTAGTTGTATAATATCATATTCATGCAAATGAAATTCAAAATAAGATTGCCTAAAGGAGCACTTGCATTTCCTTTGACCATGTAACCTGATGACATTTTTTGCCAAGGGATTTTTTTCCAAACGACAAGTGATTATAAAAGTAATAGGTAACAGGAAAATAAATAACATTTTAAGAAGTAACTGAATGTTTGAAAATGAAGAGATAAAAATATAACTGCTCTAAAATGCCAATTGGGCAAAGGCAGGGCATGACCCAAATAAGATATACTTTCTGAAGTTTGAATGTTGTCAGAAACTTGATTGAAGTTCAGGTTTGCCAAATGAATTTTTAATATCCTAACGTTCTTTTTGATGTCGTCTTTATTGTTCACTATTTTAAGAAGCATATGCATGTAAAAACTGACATCTAAAGTCATGATAAGGTATTCAAACAGTGCATTTTGTATTTGTATACTCTATTACTTCTCACCATTATGAATATAAATTAGTAAAATTAGCAGTCAAATGCTTTAGCAAAATTAGCAGTCAAATAACAAAACCAAAATATAATAGAAATTTATAGGTATAATATTTTTGCCCTAAGTACCTAATCCCACACCCCTCAAAAGGAAAAGAATAGAAGAGAAGAGAGTAAGTAATCTTTATTAGTTTTTATTAGTTGTCCTTTGTTAAAGAAATTACATTCTTGGATAAAGTACCCCCAAGTATGATTAGATTTTAAATTATTTCACAGAGACAACATACTCAAGAATTTCAAATATGCCCAAAAGACCTATATTGAACTATAATGACCTCTGTACCTGTTACCTTGTAAGCTCTTCAATTATATTAATGTATTCATTTATCTGTTTTACAAACGTCAGAGTTTTTACAAATAAAATTCAAACCAATCCTAGCTGTGCACCACCCTAAGCTATTTGGGTTATGCACATCTGTTAGATTATTTTTGGTACATCTTGGTAAACACCATTCTCAGTCTAATTTTTCCATGCTTATAGACTTTTATTAGCAAGCAGGGTACTAAATAGTCAGACACTGCAGCTCTCTGTACATTTCATTGCTCTAAAAAATCCTGTGTGGAAGGTTGATCTAGAAGAAATGTGATGGAATTTCAGAAGGTTTAGCTAATGTTTAGCAGGTTTAGCTAAATGTCATTTAGATTCAGTGCATTAAGAATCCTCTGAACCAGCAATGGGAACATTAACAAATCAAGTGCAACACTTTGAAGAATTTAAGTTGTATGAGTTTCTAGATTCTTACAACTAAAGAGTAACAAGTGATTTTAAAACAGTTGAGTCAATATACATATCTTCACTAATTCTATCAATGAAAGCTGTTTTTAACATCTGATTTGCTAAATATCTAGCCACTAACTTTACAAGTAAAAACTCATGCCTTAATGAGTTTAAAACAACCAAAAAAAAAAAAAAAAACCACGTCATAGCAAGGAAAAGGAAGTAGTGTCTAGGACAACAAAAATTGTTTTATTGACCAAAATGTTTAAAAACCTAATAACTCCCCAATAAGCACATACATTTTTGTGAATGTATTAATATAAATGTATTAATATATTTGTCCATTGCAATACATTTATCTAATTTGAACTGATTACATTCTTTTAAAATAAATTTAGGGCATTTTAAATAAGATTTAGTTAAAATCAGCAAAAATTAAAGTTTATTTGGTAAAAATCCATATAATTGTGAATGTGTATATAAATACATATATGTACACATATATACACATATATTTGAAAGTTTAATGATTTATCAGATGAATGAACATTCAAAAAATCTCTATAGACTGAAACTAAAAAATAAAATCATCTTGGTCCTATGGAGTGCATCCATAGCAATGGAAAAAATGAAAGTTCAAAAGTTTAGAGGAACGGCCACATTGCTTCCTCTCCCTCTCGACCTGAATTTCTGGCTTCATGGAGGAATTTCTATGACTATCTGATTAAAGCAGAAAAAAAAGTGTCTAATTTACTTAGAATGCAATCACATGAAAGTTTGTAGCTTAGTGCTATTTCTATATTTAGGGATGATCCTGAGCAATAATGGTGAAAGGAAATATTGCCAGTGGGCAGGATTTTAAACAGTATACACCTGTTGTTATTTTACTTTTTGCTGTTGTTGTTCAGGGAAAGAGACAGCCAAACGTACAGCTCTAAACTGATGCATGGGTACTTAATCAGTAACTAGTTCTAGCACTGTATGGTCTAGGACTTAACACACACACACACACACACACACACACACACACAAACACACACACTCTTTTAGAAATCTACAGATAAAGATGGGAAAGATGGACAGAGATGTGTACCATCAAACCAGCACAAAGTGTGAAGATAACTGTGACCTACATGAATGTTCACCAAAGAGCTACTTCAGCAGAGGAAGATCTCAATAATCAGTTGTACAAGATGGCCTGGTCTTAAGATGTCATTCATTTCTTTCCTTGTCCAGTGGAATATGCAAAATGGCCATGATGGCAGGGATGGGGTTTTCGTTGGGGCTTAGCAACATGGACTTTAATCACCAAGGCAATCTAGCTATAGCCACCACTAAATGTCAAACCTCCCAACAGCAGATACCAATGCTAAGCATGCATTTTAGCACCATTTGCCTGTGGGAATAGCCATTAAGTCATCATGTAAGGGATAAAATTTGATAGCATTTAATAAACCAAGTGGATATGGATTTGCCTTCCTAGCTCACTATATTTCTGCCGTAACTGCCACCAGAGGGCTTACAGAATATTTTACTCAACATGTTGTTCCAAACAGAAGTCTTCTGACAGGGGATTTTCAAATATGTGGAATCAACCCAAATACCCATCAATTCATGCCTGGATTAACAAAATATGGTATATGTATACCATGCAATACTACTCAGCTATGAAGAAGATGACTTAATGCCTTTTGCAACACTATGGATGTAACTGGATACTATTATCCTAAGTGAAGTATCTAAAGAATGGAAAAACAAACACCACATGTACTTGCTATTAAATTGGAACTAACGTATGAGTACACATGTGCACAGAGGGAAGTAAAACTCAATGGAAATCAAGCAAGGGTGAATGGTGAGGGGTGAGGGGCGAAAACCTACTTAAAGTGTACAGTAAACACTATCTAGGCTACAGGCGTACTTATAACTCTGACTCACATATTACAAATGTGAACTTTGTAACCAAAAACATTTGTAACCCTTTAATAGTTTGAAATAAAAAAAAAAAAAGAAGTCTTCTGACAGGGTATGGACTTAGTAGCAAGTTAAGTTCTATAACTGGCTCATGCTTAGTAAAGTCATTCATCCTGAAGCAGCTGGCTTGATTTTGTAAATTATTTATTTGGAAGTTAAATGTGATTAAAAGAAGTGCACAACGAGGCCAAGTTGACAAGGGTAGGCTGCAGTGATTTGTACTGTAAAGTCTTAGGCCTTGGTTAAACTGGAGCTCAAAATACCCCAAATCTCTTTCCTTAATGCTTCCAGGTTAGTGTTGGCCAAAATTAAAATTCATGAGAAATTTACCATTTGGAAGCGAAGCAGCAATTAATACTTTCTGACAGCTGTCATAGTTAGAGATGACAGACAGTTGCAGAAATTCTAGTGGGTTCTAGCTTGTCTTCACTTTCCTCTATCTCATAGTCACCTCTTCTTTCCAGTATTGGGCTTTGAGATGAATAACAGAGCCCAAGGTCCCTCATTGAATATTAGTCTACAACCAAAACCAATATTAGATCCAACGAGGCAACAGTTTCTGATAAATGTCAACAGTTTCCTCTTCTTTGTCCCACTCTGGCAGCTGGCCATTCTTAGGTTTCCAGACTGACTGTTTTAGTAACTCTTCTGATATTACCGTCTTTGTTCTAACATTCACTCCACCGGTTTCACCGTATTCTATGTCTTATCATGGTTCTGTGATTAACTCTGAATCAAATCCCTAATGTAATGATCTATTCAGGCAAGAACTATAAACGAATGTTAAATTATTAGGTGATGTGGACAGTCCCCCTTCCTATGATACCTAAGTGTCAAATCAAGATTTCTTGCTGGCTATTGGTGGCCCTCAAGGGAGAATTTGTTTCCCCTAATTACATGGATTCAACTTAATATCATTAATATTAATATTACAAAACAAATCATGCTATGTCATGAAATATGGTGTGGGGGATATGTATTCATGAGAGAGATGTCTAAAATATATATATATATACACACACATATATGTGTGCACAATTTAGTACAGCATTTAATCTTCAGTATTTATGTTTATATATCTGCAATTTAGAAGAGCAGTAAATATATTTTGAGAAAGAAGAGCATATTTGTCAAATCTAGGTTTATTCCTAGTTAAAAATCAAGCACTTTCTTCAATTAGTGTGTGTGTGTGCACGCATGCATGACCACACACACACATTCCTATGCTGATTGATATATTTTTTGTTGTTTGTTCTCTGGTGGTATTGCTCCCAGCAAAGGTCTTGTACTCAGATGGACTTCTGAAGTGCAAATGGGGTTCCAGAAAGAACCGACTTTGCTGGCTTCTCCATAATATTCTTCCCAGGTGGTGCCTCGTAGCCTTTCACCAATCCATAACATAACATTTTCCGAGGCATCATAGTCTAGAAATTTAGAGGTCATTCCGAATCATCATTTCCATGTGTGAAATCAATAACTGGAATGTCAAAATGATTTCTCTCTTTTTTAGAAAGAAAATAATGTGATGATATGAGCTAAATAAATGCACATGGACTTTTAAGTAGAATAGAAAATTTGCACAAACATAATAATACTTAACTAACAATTAGGCTTTTATTCAAAAGATGGTCCCAATCGAAGACTTACAAACTTACTTAGAAGTTTACAATGCCATAAAATACTATTTTCACCTAGTCATAAGCATAATAATCTATATTTTATTGCATAATCACAAAAAATACATAAATCAAACAATAATATCTCATTATTTTGTGCCATAGCATCTCACGTGAAATCAAATTATATATGGTAATTTGCTTTTCTCATGAGGAAGATATTTTGAAAAACATGCAGGGGAATGTTTCTTCTTCACTATTTTGCATATTTTTATTGTTGAGACTTATGGTAGATTCCAGAAACATTGTGTTAAGGCTTTGTGAAAATGAGGCATTTGGTTCATATGAAATCATCAATCAAAGGAGCAGTCTTGTTAAGATTTTAGTAAACAGTGATATATAATTGTTTTAAAGAAATAAATTTCATTCTTAAAAGGGTGATTCCTCCACCGGGAAAACAAATATGCATGTCAAAGTATGCATTTTTACTGTCGGCAAATATATTACTAAAAACTCCCAAGTCTGTATAATACATGAATTTTGCTTTGTTTCTATTCTCAAGTTGGGAAATTTTTTAGAGGATGAAAGCTGAGGGTGTGTGTGCGTGTGTGTGTGTGTGTGTGTGTGTATGTGTACAAAATCTAAATTTATATAATTTAACTTATATACAGTAGTTCATTCCCTTATTCTCATTTTGTATTTCTACAGTTTTGGTTACCTGGTCAGTACAAAAATATTAAGCAGAAAATTCTAGAAATAAACAATTCATAAGTAATAAACGATTCATATGTTTTGAATTATGTGCTGTTGTGAGTAGTCCTTGATCATCTCATTGTCCAGCCTCTCCACACTGTAGATGCTAGGCACCTCTTAGTCACTTAGTAACCTTCTTGGTTATCAGATCAACTGTGGTGGTATTGCAGTGCTTGTGTTCAGGTAGCCCTAACTTTACTTCATAATGGCCTCAAAGTGCAAGAGTAGTGATGCTGGCAATTCAGATTTGCCAAAGATGAAGAAAGGTGAGTACAGGGCAATGAGACATTGAGGAGGGGGTGGCAGGAAAAGGGGGAGAGAGAGAGAGAAGGAGAGAGAGAGAATATTTCCATAACTTTTATTATAGTATACTGTTGCAAAAATTGTTACACTTCATTATTATTATTGTTAACCTATTTAAGTGCCAATTTATAAATTAATGTTTTTCATAGGTTTTTCTGTATAGGAAAAAGCATAGCATATATAGATTTTTGTACTAACTATAGTTTCAGGCATCCACTGGGGGTACTGGAATGTATCCCTTGTGGATAAGGGTGACTACTGAAATATACATGTTATTATAATCTAACCTTTTTGTAATCCAAACTTTCTGTAATATATAAAACATACATAATATATATAACCTAAGCTTTTAAAAATACATTAAATTAACATATTATGTATACATCTTTTTTTCACTTCTCCCCAATATTTCCCATTCTTCTTGCCAGCAAACTAAATGAGATAGTTGTTGAAGTTTGGATTTAATGATCAAGAAGTAAATTAATATGGAAGGTTGTATGATAAAGAAACATCAGATTATTGAAGACTTCCAAAGAAAATATAAGTTTGATGAAGGCAATAAAGATATACAAGAGAGTGGAAATAAGGAGAGAAGGAGAAGGAAAAATAGCAATGACAACAAAAGTCCAAAGACAGAGCAAATGAGAAAGCTTAGTGTTTTGGAGAGAGAATTTAGGAGCTGTAGGAAGGTATGTTAAGCAAGAGAACTTAGAGTATCAAGTTGGACATTTGAAAAGTATTATAAACATTAAGAATCACATTGTCTTGAATACTTTTAAGAAAGGCAGTAAAGCTTTGAAATAATTTGTAATTATTATTTTTACTTGTTATTAGACTTTGCTTCATTATATGCAAATTCACACTGAGACTGAGCCATAGGAATCTTTATACTTTATTAGAAATATGTGAGCCAAAATTCCAATGAGAACAAAGCCTACAATCTATGGAATTGATACAATTGGACTTTAATTTGAAACTGGTGAATACTAAGGACAAAATAATTAGCACAATCACTCATTGTCTATTTAAGCAAAAATAAAAGAAAGACTATTGATGTAAATCACTTTTTTGTCTAATTTCTTATTTGGTAAATTATCACAAAAGGTGCTATCATTATTAAATGGGAAAATAATACTGACATATTTCATCTGAATACTGTAGATGACCTTTGAAGGAATGTATTCTTGGGCAATATTCACACACATCTATTTTCTCCTTTGGCAAATGCACATACATTTACAGGATAGCCTTCAGATGTTTATTTAAGCACTGCTTTTAGAAATCAAAATTTCCTACAAGTAAAAACAAAAAAAGGTTATAGCTATCTTTCACATAATCTTTTCTTGAATAAGTTTAGTAAATCTGGGGCAAGTTTGGGCACAGTAATATATTTCTTGCAAATGCCTACCAGAAAAAGTATCACCTATTTTCACCTATTTTTCATGAGCTGTAGCCAGGATGTAAACTACTTGCCAGAAATCACATTAACTAAAATATATTTATCAAAACATTATTGGGATGACATTGTTAGTAGAATTTTTTTTGCTCATCTCAGAATGCAAAATATTCAATTTTATATTGAAGCTATATATTTGGTAAACAAATAGGTTTGCTTCATTTTATTTTATTTATTGATATTAAAATATAGCTATTGACAAACTAGCATGAAATTTCAAGGTATGCAAAGTTTTATATTAGCACATACTTTTTGACTTATGGCATACTATGGAATAAGGATTATTATTAAATATCATTAAATATATTGCACTGTTTAGATGTGGCAGTTCTATCCAATGCCAAAGGACAAAATCAAAGTGAAAAAAAAGTTGTAACAAAGTAACATTAAAAAATAATAAGTTATATACAAGAGTTTAATATTTTTGGAATTTAACTACAGCAAATGTTATGATATCTATGTTTTTCAAATGTTTCTATTAGTACAGTAAAGAGATAATATCAAACAAAATGGCAACAACATACAGTAGAAAAAGTATTTAGTGAAGAAAGGAAATATTAGTAATTCAGTGCTGAAAAAATTAAAACATACTTGTATTTTAAAAAATATGAATAGCACCAACTACCCTATATATCTCTTAAAGTTGATCTAAAGATAAAATATTGATGTGAATGTACTTACAGTGTTATATACACAATTACTATTGATGGGACCAAATACAATTCACCTCTGATTTAGCAGAATGTTTTAGAAGGAACAACCAAGCCTGCTCCTAGCTAGAGCTAGTAAATATTTTGGAAGACATGGTCCAGTAGAAGCAGGAAGACAGAGATGGAGAATACAGTGAGAGCATAATGTGAACTCTCCATAAAGAAGGAGGTGGAGAGACAAAACAGAAACAATTAAAAGATAAATTGTAACAGGAAGAACGTTGACATATTGAATAAATATATTCTTGTTTTTAAATGTCTCCTTTTGTTCAACAATTTAGAAAGGTAGAAGTTTTCTTAAAAAATGAGATTAGAAAACAAAGAATAACAAATAACTGGGTTAGATTGTGGGAGTAACGTACGAAGAAAATGGGAAATATAAAAGGAAAACTTGGGATAAACTTTTTAATTTTTTCAATTACAATATTTATAGAAAAAAAACATAGACTAAAGAAAATCCTGTGTAATTTCTTGTGAAGAAAATTTGAATATTTCAGTGAAATACAGTTTTAAAGGTCCATTTAAAATAGAGGAATAGCATTGATCACAAATAGCTTGATGAATTCAAGTAGGATGAGTTCAATGATTATATTTACAGTTATTAAAATCCCTAGAATTATGAAATTTAGTTACCTTTATAATTTGATCAAAATATTCTAAATTGTCTTCCAACATTATTTCTTTTCTACTTAAACTCCAACCTCATTGAGCTTCTTGTAGTTCCTCCAAAAATTCAGAACTCCTCTTACTTAGACATGATGAGACATTTCCTTCATCTGCAATGCTGTTCCTCAGCTAGTAACATGCCTCACCATTCACTTTCTTTAGATTTATGGCTCCAAAATCACTTTAACATAGATTCCCTCCTCATTTACTTTATATAAGATAGCACTCTCACTCAGACCATTCATTCTTATATCTTTTACTCGCCAAAGCTTTTATTACTAACACATTTAATATGCGTTTGTATGTTTCATATAAAACCTTAGGATATAAATGCCATGAGATCAAAGATTTCCTCTGTTTTGCTTACTCATTTATCATGAGCATCTAGTAAAGGGTCTTCAGGTCAACAAATAGTCGTAGGCTGAACAGATCCATGAATTTGGATCTACTTTAAAATCAGCAAAGAAATTGAATGTATTTTTGAAACCATAATATAAGAACTGGGATAAAAATGGTGGCTATAGAAAAATGATATTCTGACAACTTAACTAAGCAAACTGAAGCTCCCTTGCTCTATCTATAAATTAATATGAATATATAAATATGCTATATTAATGTATGTAAATATTATATATATATAAATTATATACACAATTCTCTTTAGCATTTAGTTTGGAAGTTATAAAAATATTTTCATACTTCTATAAAAAGTTTTGATATGAGTTGAGAAATACATGAGCTAAAACCTTGGAATAAGGAGAGAAAGTTAACTAACAACATTGTGCTTTTCATCTGGGGAAAAATAAAACATAAAATTGCCTGGAGAACATGGTTCTAGATAGGACTCTGACTGGAGAAAATTGTGGAATGGAATGTAGAGCCAAGCAAATGTCTTGGATGTGGGGTAAAAATTAATCTGATCATGAAATCCCATATATAAAATTATATGTTTCATATGGTAAGATTTATATGTGATTACTTTGGTGAAAACTAGCATAGTCAGAAATTAAGTGGCCTGTACGAATTAAAACAAAACAAACAAAAAGTGGTGTAATTAGGCTTTATGACGATATTGAAGCAAAATAATAATTTGTTGTTCTAGTAGCAAAATTTGAAAAAGAAATTATATAACCTAGTAAGCATGTTATAAACATATGAAATATATTATAAAATAATATTATATAAAGATATAATGAGACAAAGCCAGAGATGGCATGGAAAACAATTAAAGAGGCAACACTATGCCTAGAAACAACAAAAGACAAAAAGAGGAAAGAAATATTTCCGGAGGAATTTGTAGAAAAATTTTTTTAAAAATTAACTACCAGGGAAATGTAAATCCTGATAAAAATAGAAATACAGCTTGGAGAAAAAATGTGATAAAGAGACAAAATGGAAAGAGATCAGGAAATAGTAATCAAAAAGGGAAGGGGGAAAGTTGTTCAAAAGCAATCACTGAAAATTTAAACCTTTCACTATTGACATGGACAATAAAAAAAGGAATAAGAAGATACTATAATGCAAGCCTATATAAAAGTATAGGGGTCAGTGTTCTTAAATTAACCTATAAATTTCTCTGGATTCCAATGCAACTACTTACATGAAATTTTGGAGTGAGCCAGAAAGACTAGATCAGTTTATTCAAAAGGAAATCATAAGCAAAAGAACACCACTGAGGATGTTCTTAAAAAGAAGATCATTGAAGAAGTAGAGATGAGTTATTAGAAATTAAATAATAATAATTACAATTATTGAAAGAGTAGACTACTGGGGCATGAATAAAAAGATCAATGGAATAGACTATAAACTCCCAAAATAGAGCTAAATAGTACAGCAGATTTAGTATATTGGGGCAGTGGTATTTTAAATTAGTGGGAACAAGAGAATTATTCAATAAATAATTCTGGCACAACTAGGGTATTCTCTGCATCAAAACAAATTTAGATCTACTATGTTATACCTTATACTGAAATGTATTTCTGGTGGAACAAAAATATGAAATAATGTTTTAAAAATGTACAGAGACGATAAGGAACTTCTGGTGTGTGTGTGTGTGTGTGTGTGCACGTGTACGGTCATGGGCTGCATAAGGACATTTCAATTAACAGTCTGCACATATGACAGTAGCCCCATAGTATTATAATACTTTATTTTTATTCTACCTTTTCTATGTTTAGATATGTTTAGACACAAATCCGCGCCATTGTGTTATAACTGTTTACAATATTCAGTACCATACTGCACTGTATAGGTTTGTAGCCTATGAGCAATAGGCTGTACCATGCAGCCTAGCTATGTAGTAGGCTGGGCCATCTAGGTTTGTATAAGTACCTCTATGGTGCTCCCACAATGATGAAATTCTCCAAAAAATCATTTCTCAGAACACAGCCTCTTCAATAAACAACACATGTGTGTGCGTACGTGTGCGTGTGTGTGTGTGTGTATCCCTGAGCACTTAAAGATAAAGCTCCTCTGACACTTTCCAATCCCCAATATTAAAACTAAAACCATTTTCAATTAATCAAGCTGGTAACAATCATGAAGATGTAGGACTTATTTGTGGTTCACAAGTTTAGAGACAGAAGTACAGCTGTAAGTTATTTAAAAGTGTGTGAGTTGACAAAACCTTAAGGGAGGTTAATTAAAAATATCCATGAAAATTATAGGGACCACTACTTCAAATTTACATCTTTGCAGAATGATGTATGTAAAATGCTTATTTTAAAATTTTTATTTTGTATTTCAGAATTTTATGGGGGTAGAAATGTTTTGGTTACATGGATTGTTTTTGTGCTGCCTAAGACAAAGTTATAAGAGTGACCATCACCCAGATAGTGTACATTGCACCTATTAGGTATGATTTCACACATACCCTCCTCTTCCCTCCCACCTGCTTGATTTCCGTTGAGTTTTACTTCCATCTGTGCACATAAGTGCTGATTGGTTAGTTCTGATTTAATAGTGAGCACATGTGGTGTTTGTTTTTGCATTCTTATGAGACTTCACTAAGAAGAATGGTCTCCAGTCCATCCAGATTGTTACAAAAGGTATTGATTTTTTTATGGCTGACTAGAACTCCATGGTATACATATGCCACATTTTATTAATCCATTCATATATTGATGGGCACTGGGTTGATTCCACATCTTTGCAATTGTCGATTAGACTGCAATAAATATTCCAGTACAAGTATCTTTTTGATAAAATGACTTTTGTTCTTTTGGGTAAATACCCAGAAGTTGGACTGCTGGATCAAATGGTAGGTCACTTTTAGTCCCTTGAGGAATCTCCACATTATTTTCCATAGAGGCTGCACTAGTTTGCAGCACCACCAACAGTGTATAAGTGTTTCTTTCTCTATGCATCCATGCCAGAATCTATTGCTTAGGACTTTGTGATAAAAGCCATACTCACTGGGGTTAGATGATATCTCATTGTGGTTTTTATTTGCATTTCCCTAATGATTAGTGACCTTGAGCATTTTTTCATATGTTTATTGGCCGTTGGGGTCTTCTTCACAAATTGTTTGCCTAGGCTGATGTCTGTAAGAGATTTTCCAACATTTTATTCTAGAATTCTTAATGGTTTCATGTCTTAGATTTAAGGCTGTTACCCATCTTGAATTAATTTTTGTGAGTGGTAAGGGATATGGATCTTGTTTCAATCTTCTACATGTGGCTATCCAATTTTATCAGTACCCTTTATTGAGTAGGGATTATTTTCCACGTGTATATTTTTGTCTACTTTGTCAAAGATCAGATGGGAATATGTGGATGGCACTTATGAAGGGGTTGGGAGTCCCTCCTTACTCTTTTACCGAGCTCAGAGCCTCTCTAGGTTTGGTCCTCAGTGATATCTTCTCCTCTTTACCTTCTTCCTTCTCAGCTTCACAATTTTCTCCATGGCATCCCCCGCCATCTCTGACTTCTCTCTTTGTGATCTACACCTGAGTTGCAACTCTTCTCCTCTCTCCTCTTTCCAATATCCTGCCTTCCCTCTGGGATGGTCTGACAAGCGTTGTCTCTAATCAGCCATCCTGGACATCCCTCAAAATATTTTAATTATATTTGTAGAAGTAAAATATTTGAAAAACAAGAATGCTAATAAAAAGGAACGTGTTTAAATTATGGTGTATTGCTATCCCTAGGAATTCTAATAAATTGTTTAAAATTTTAGAGTACCTTTGTGGGTGTGGATGTGGATAGGTAATCTAGATATATTGCGAGTGGGACCAGAAAGGTAACTGTATTGGTTTTGTATTGCTGCCATACCTGAACCACCACAAACTTAGTGGCTTAAGAAAACAACATAAATTTACTATATCACAGTTGTTTTTCTTTTTCTTTCTTTCTGTTTTTAAATATCAGCACTTTGGCTTGGTCTTTGCTTAGAATCTCAAAAGGCCAAAATCAAAATATTGCAGGGCAATTTTTCTGGAGACCTAGGAGAACATGTGTTTTCTTTGTTTATTCAGGTTGTTGGCAGAATTCAGCTTGTTAATTGAGGCTGGGTAACTGAGGTCTCCGTTTCTTTGATATTTATTATCTGAGAGCCATTTCTAGCTTCTAAAGGCCATTACGTTTCTGAGTTCATGGCTATCTTCCTTGTATTTAAGATTTTCAACCACAGGAGTTCTTATTTTGTGTATCTCAGATTGAATCTTCTGCCTTTGTCTTCCAAAGCATCCTTTCTGACTCTATCTTCTCTTTCCCCTTTAAGTGATCATATCAGTGATCACTTGCAATGACCCTACCCACGTAATCCAGGACAATATCCTTATGGATAAATCTGTAACCTTAATTCTATCTGTTAATCCTTTTGCCATGTAATAAAACATTGACAGGTTCCAGGGGATATTTTGGGGGTTCATTATATTACCAATCCCAGTAATCTAATATGTCACCATTTGTTTTAGGTAAAATATTGTAAATATTTAGTTATATAAAATATCTCTGGAAGTTATCCAAGACACTAAGGAAACTCTGAAGAGGTAATCTGGGTCTCTAAGAAAGATGGGATGGGTAGATAGTTTGCAATAGTTATCTTGTGTACATTTTGTGTGTGTATAAAATACATGTTCATGTGTATACACAAATGTACACACATATGACTGTGTGTTTATATATGCATATACACATATTTTGAATTTATATAGACATATTCAAAATAAAAAACAATTAAAAAACAAGAAATCACCTATTTAGAAATTACAAAAAATATATAAAAAGGAATTTTTGCTTTTGGGAAGATTAATTTAATTGCTCTATATCTGGAAATATGACAAAGGGAAATAGCTGATGAAAAAAAATTAGTGCAAATAGACAAAAGTATATATATAATGAAAAATGATCATAAAAAGGAAAACCTTTTTAATCTTTTTAGTTATTCAGGATATGCTAATTCTTGTTATAAAGAAGGCTAGAAGCTAAGTCTTCATAGAACAAATAGCCTGTTTTCAGTATAATGTACTAATGAGCAAAGAATGGAAAAAAATAGAAGAAGCAATTTAAGAAGGAATTAAAAGGAGAACAGTTTAAATAGACAGTGGTAGAATGAGAAAAGAAAGGGAGGGTAAGGCTTTAATAATGAATGTGATACCAAAGATACTGTGTGTGCGTGTGTGTGTGTACATATATGTTTTTCCCCAGAATATAAGTAAAGATATAAAAGATTTTTCTTAAGAGTGTTATTAGAAGAAAATTTACTTGTAAGTGAGGAGCTTCTGTTCTTTATGGCACTGACAGAAGGTTTACTATGGGATACCCCACCTTATTTTGGATATCAAAAATGAATTAACAGAAGTTGAACAAATAATAAAAGTACGAAATAAATGTGAATGTTATGGCTGACACTTGATTTCATTAGACTTTTTATGTGGATCCAAACAAACCTATTTAGAATCTTTCATTTTGGGAAAGGGCGAAATAAGTAGCACATATCAGAGTAGTAAATGCCCTTCAATTGGAGAGATGAAGAATATTGGAACAGGAAGTACGAGGATTATTTAACACTGATGAATGGAAGTTTGTTTGTTTGTTTAGATTCATCTTCCTACCAATGCAGGAAGAATAAGAGCAAGTGTGTGAGAGGAATTCCATTAGTGTACCATAATATTGCAAAGAATAGAAAACCAGCAAACCATAAAGAAAGCACAGAACAACCACAAAATGACAGAGTAAAGAGATTACAATTTTATAAAATCAAGAATATCTTTAAATAGAAATAAAGCTCTGCTTTAATACTTTGCTAAGAAACACAATCTCAGCTAAACTGCCTTATCGCATGACAGCAATGATCAATAAAGTGTACTTCATTGTCCATGAGGAAATGAAGAAATCAATTAAAATTAACGAAGGAAATTAATTAAGACTTATTATTCTTTCTATGTGCATGCAGTTTTTAAAAACTCTACACAGAAAACATTTATAAATTTAAGCTGTCAAAATAATGCATAAAATATTTATTATGCAGAACAAAATATCTGATAATTAAAAACAGTACAGCTTAGGGAAGTATGTTTGAATATACTTGGAACAAGACACAACAAATTGGTGAAACAATAGGGATATAGTGAGAAATTATATGCTATCAAACCAGCATACATTGCTAAAGAAGGTAATAAAATTTTGAAAAAAATAGTATATATACATTAAAGGGGAATATGTGGCTTCTTAAAAATAGGTATGTGGTTATCACAGAAGGATTGGTAGCTGATTGACAGAAATATGTCAAAAAGTATAGTGTAGAAGATAAAAATACAACAGCAAATTTATGAAAATCTGTAAGGATAATTATACAAAATAGGAAATAATAGAGTTGGCATCTCAACAGAAGAGTGGGTCCCTCTTGTCCCCAGTGTTCCCATATATTCATTAGGAGAGGAAGATTTAGTAACTTGAATTTGCCATTTTCATGAGGGCTTTATGTGCTTATTTCACTTCTAAACTCTAAGAACTCCATATGCCTGAGGCCCCACAAAGTACTTGCATCTGGGAACAATACTATAATAGTCCTGAAGGTTCATTGCTATACCAGTGAAGCCAAGATAAATTTTCCAGTAATATCCTCCAGGCAATTTTGATATCAAGCCTTTCTGAAAGACTGATTCTCAGAAATAAAGGAGGGTATTATGTCAACAGTTGGGAAGTCATTGGAATACAGGAGCCTAATTAAGGAGGTTCTGAGATCAACCTTCTATTGGGATAATTATGTGTGACTGTCACTGAGGTGTACCATCTCATCAAGAGGACCCTTTGTTTTGACATAAATGGAAGAAATACAACAGTGATGCAATCGAAAATCAGCTCATATCTGATATAAGGCTTTTTAAAAAAGATGGGAATGAGGAAACACCATTGGAGTAACATGTAATACTTTTATGGCCATGTTTTAAGAAGTAGAAAATGACCATAATTTGTGAGGGGGGTTCTTACATTTTTAACTATATTGAATTTCTGGTTTGCATTAAAAAAGTGCTAAAGTAAAAAGAAGGATAATTTTAAAAAGTCATAATATAAATTGGAAGGCATGAAGATAAATGCCTGAGAAGAAAGTAAAAGACATAAAAAGGTATTGAATAATGATATCAAATGAGTGTTTTAGCTTATAATAACATAAATAAAGATGTAGATATTAAAATTAATTTACTATGCAGAATAAAAAATTGAGGACAAATGACAAAATGAGAAAAAAACCATACTTAACTTCAAATGTACTTAACTTCAAATGGTTGTCTTCATTGAGAAGTTTCTGCGTCTCTTTAATCCTTTCCACACTTGTCCCTGCTGTGTTCTGTGTTGTCAGTAGGCTGACTCAGCAGGTTACATTACAGCTACCTATGTCCAGGGGTCCTCAAACTTTTTAAACAGGGGGCCAGTTCATTGTCCCTCAGACTGTTGGAGGGCCATTGGAGAGTGCGGCACACATTCCACACATGTGCACTGTGGGCCGGGGATGAGTCGGCTACTAAGCAGGACAGGCAGTGGTGGCAAAAACACCCGGCTGGCTGGATAAATGATAAATGTCCTCTGTGGGCCACATGTGGCCAGCGGGCTGTAGCTTGAGGACCCCTGCCCATGTCTATAAGCTTCTGGGTGGCTGTAATCAACAGGGAGTGCTTGCAGAAAATTTGCGATGAGAAAGGTAGAGGCTTCCTGGTGTTACTAATGGTGACTTCTATCTCTTGTACAAGCAATTCCCAGGCATTCAGTCTTCATCCTAACTGCTGCAACATTATAGTTTCTGGGGTCTTGGGCCATATCTCTAGGCATCTTTCAGACAACTACAGAGGAAGTTTTGACATAATATTTTCATTCTGATGTTACATGAAATACATTAGAATTCTGAGGCTGAAAATAGAATCTATTTGGAGATCCAACAGTGCAGAACTAACACTGGCATGTGATTTCAGCACAAGTATTTGTACTCATACTTGTGAACTGTTGGGTGACAAATACACTATGTTTTCCCTAGATAGCCAAGAAAGAACAAAAGCCGAAAATACATAACTGTTGTATTCATATCATGTGAAAGCTAAATGATATAATGGCAAATTAATTCTCCAATAAGGAGAAAATAAAAGAAACAACAAAAATAAGCAACTACAAAACACCCAGTTGCCTTCTCTAAGGCAAAAGTTAACAGTGGAAATCGCAGTTTTAATTCTCAAAAATTGTGCTTTCTTTAAATATTTTAAGAACTTTTAATATTTCTATTGCAATTTTCAACAAGACTACAGGAGCAAATAGTCTATGGGAGCAGAGTATTAAAAATGAATGAAACTGATTTATATTAAGTACTACAGTGTACTTTCTCTTTAATATTTTGACTATTTTTTCACAAAAAAACAAAGCCATGTTCTACCTGCAATCATTTTATTATGCTATTTCCTTTCTCTTATCTAGTGTTTACACAGCCAAATAAGCAAATTGGAGATAGAGCTGCTCATATTAAAAATATAAAGTACACTGATTCTTACAGGGCTTATATACCAAATTTGGAGTTTACAAAAGAAACAAACATGTTTTAGACAATAATTATTAAATATTAAACCACATATCCACCATCTATGGCAAAAACTGGAAGACCACCATGGCATAGAAACCCCATGCATGTCCCTCTTGATTCCACACTTCCTCAGTTCCTGCTATCGCTTGGTTTGTTTGACCCTTCCAAATTGCATGTTGAAATTTGATTCCCAATGTTGGGGGTGGAGCCTAATGGGAAGTACTTGGGTTCTGGGAGTGGATCCCTCATGAATGGAGAATTCTCACTCTATTAGTTTTCACAAGAGCGGATTGTTAAAAAGAGCCTGGCACTTTCCAGCTTCTCTCTTTCGCCTTGTGGCCTCTGTCCACACTGGCTCCCCTTTACATTCTGCCATGAGTGGAAGCATCTGGAGGCCCTCCCCTGGAGGAGATGCTGCACCAGGATTTTTGTACAGCCACAAGAACTGTGAGTCAAATACACCTTTTTTCTTTATAAATGACCCATACTGGTTTTTTTGTGGTTTTTTTGTTGTTGTTGCTGTTGGTATGTTTTATTAGATTAAGGAAGTTTCCTTCTATTCCTAGCTTGTTTAGGAGTTTTATTTGTTTTTTTCATGAATCAGTATTGACTTTATGAAATATTTTTTTTGTATTTACTAGATGATAGTGTAATGCATTTATTTTGTTGATGTATTAAACTACTTTAATTGATTTTCAAATGTTATACAAATTTGCATTTACGGAATGAATCCAAGTCATAATGGATTATCCTTTTTCGACAAATTTATCTAACTTGTTAATGTTTTATTTAGGATTTTTGCATTAGGTTCATGAGAGTTATTGCCCAGTAATTTTCCCAGTAATGTCTTTGTCAAGGGTTTTACATCAGGCTTCATCTAGCCTTGTAAAACTTGTTGAAGAGTGTTTCCTCTTTTCTCTCCACTAGAAGTTGTTTAAAATTGGTATTCTTTCCTCCTTAAATTTTTGGAAGAATTTAGCAAGGAGACTGGCTGTGGGTGGATTTTTTTGTTTGTTTGTTTGCTTGTCCTTTTTTTATGAGAAGTTTTACAAAAATGTATTTCTTTTCTTCCCAACCACATTACATTAATTCTTTAAATGCATACTGACAATTCAAATTTTCTATTGCTCTTCTGTCAGCTATAGAAAGCTGTGTTTTATAGAGAATTTTGTTTTATGTATAAATTTTCAAATTTGTTAGTATATGTTGTCTTATCTAGTGAATGTCTACAAATTCTGTTCTGATGTTCTCTTTTTCTTCTTATTTGGTAAGTTTTCTTTTTGTCTTTTTCTCCTTTGATTCTTCTAGAGGTTTATCCTTTTTATTAATGTTAACAAACTTTTGTCTTTGTGGATTTTTTTCTATTGAACATGTGTTTTATATTTTTATTGAGCTCTATTCTTAACTATATTTTAGCCTTTCACCTACTTTATTTGTTTTTGATTAAATGTTTTTTTTCAGCTTTTTGAGATTGATCAAAGCTTTGGTCATTCTTTGTCAGCATTTCTTGTCTAATATATGCATTTGGAGCAATAAGCACTGAGTTAGTTACTTTCCAAGATTAAGTATTAGGTCTATTTTTGTAATTATTCAATTCAAATTATTATTGATTTTTGATTATATTTCTTTTTTACCCCCTGGATATTTTTTTTATTTCAGGTTGGGGGTGGGTAAATCCCTTGGATATTTTAAAGTGTGCTGCTTAATTTGGAAATATTTGACAATTTTCTGTTGATCTCTCTGGTATTTATTTCTGTACTAATTGCACTATAATAAAGGAATATAATCCTTTATGTTTGTTGTTTTGAAATCAGTTGTGAATTGTTTTATGTCCAGATATCTGATTTACTTAGCTAAACACTTCTTATTTACTTGAACTCATTTTTTTTGCAGCTGTTGGGTGTAATGTTTTATATATATCAATTAGACCAAATTGATTAAGTATGTTGTTCAGGTTTTCTATATTATAACTGATTTTTTTTCTTTTTTTTTTTTTTGCTTGCTTGCTTCTTTTAACAGGTATGGAGAGAGGTATGTAAAAACATCCAATTATAATTGGGATTTTTCCCCTTTTTAGTTCTATTAACTTTTGCTTTTTATATTTTACAATACTGCTATCTGATACTACTAATTTAAGATTGTTCTATATTACTATTAAAATGAACTTTTCTATAACATGAATGAAAAGAGTAGAAAAGAAATGCATATGTTTGGAAAGTGGTTGTTATATTATGGGGCTCCATGGAGGTAACTGGAATAAGTGTGGCTTTTAGGAGTGAAATGGGAGTTGTTGCAGGGTTCTGGCCAGAGAGTAACAAGAAGTGATGACTATTGCAAATAAAGAATCTTGTCTCTGTGTGGAAAAAAACTGTAACACAGCAAGAAGAGAATCAAGGAGACCATTAAAGAATATATTGCTTTAATCTTAGTGAGACAGGAGGATGGCTCAACTAAGTGGGCAAAGAGATTGAATTCTGTATATATTTTTAGAGTAGAAACGAGACGATATCTACATGCATATGGGGAGGGAGGGCTAGTGAGACAAGGAAATGAATCAAGACAGCTTCCAATATTTTTGGTGTCAGAAATTAAAAGAATGGTGTTCTCATCAGCTGTCATGAGGAAGGATTCAAATGCATTTCCACAGTGCTGCCTAGCTGATCATCTAAAGATAACATTGGAGTTATAATGTTATACAAGTGTAACTTTAAAAGTTCTTTATTCATAAGGGACATTCCATTTTCTTTACAGTTGGAGTGACAAATATGGCTTTTTCTAAAAAGAGCCCATACTATAGTTTTAATACTTCACATATTTGAACTTTCTTTTTTTAAATTTTTTTTGTAAACTAAATAAGGTAGTTTTAAGAATTCCAAAGGTAAGCAGATTTGTTTGGATATATTTTGTTTTTTTCACGGATTGGTTTTCAGTAATTTATTTGTGTAAGGGTAAATGACAATAATAAAAATGCTTATACTTAGTTCTACTTATGTCTTTTATAAGCTTTATTCTGTCCTTTATCAGTTCAAATAATCATAGATTTTATTTCTCTCAAGCCATCACACTTGGTTAGTTTAAATTTAACCTTGTATATTTAGCATAATGCCATATGACTACAAATGGCACCTTCCTCTAATTTGTGGAAGACACATTTTATTTCCTACTGTGTTTTAACAGTAGCTCCCCTCATTTTTTTTTTGTATTCCTGGAATGTTATATAATGGATTCTAATTCTGAAACACCTCCTTGGGCTAAATTGCTTCATTTCCATCAAGGGAAAACCCTCCTGTGGGTCACCAACTAATTATCCATTCCTTTGTGTCCAGCCCCAATGAAGCTATGGAGCCTCTAAAAATTATTAATATAATTTTCAAAGGCATACCCATACTGAAAGGCATTTTAGCACTGATAACAGGAAGAAAACTTCTATAATGAGAAAACCATCCTATGTAATGATAGTATCAAATTTTTACTCCCTGCAGTTTTTTCCTTGTCTATTTAGTGTCCTCTCAAGAGGATGAAGAAGAAGAAAAAAAGATAAATTAGAAAGTATAAATAAAAGTAAAAATTGTTAAAAATGAAAGAGGTGTGTAATCATTTAAATTCTACTGTGTCTGCTTTACTGTTCAGCTCTCATCCAACTATCCTCATTGAGAAATGGAAAATTTCTACCACCTAAACATATTTATTAGAGTGAATTATACTTTTCTTCTGCTGACCTGAACTCTTCATTGGTGAAATGCAAGCTAAAATACATATGTTATTCCCTGAAATTTTACCAGCTGTGGTGTAATTATTCTATTTTTTTTTTTTTTTTTAATTGGTAGTTAGAAATCAATCACTAAATCCTTTTCATTCAACCCCAGATCTCTGTTAGTCTATTAGTGTTCTCAGTGCATTTTAGTCCCTCTTCATGGATTCTGTGTATATCAAGTAAACACCACGGATGAATGAGTAATTTTGCAATAGTGTCACTTTTCTAGGGGCCACTGCTGATAGTATATTTTTGTCACTTTGTCCATCCCAGAAGTGACCATATAGATAGCTTTGCCAAGAAGCCACAAGCCTCCCCACTTCACCTCCTGAGGGGTTTCTGCCACATGTTCCATTGTCATCTGGCACCTGGATTTTTTCTTATAGGTTTCTAATATCTCCTCTTCTTTCCAAGACTGTGGAACATGTGTAGGAGAAAAAGCAAGACTATAAAAAATGGCTACTCTCCCTTCCATGATTTCCTTGCTTTATAGGTCAAGAAGGGCCTAGCGTCAGAAATTGTATGTCTTTTAAATCATATAACCCTTCTTCCCTAGGCAGAAACATTTATGGCCTAGACATCATAAATTGAGAAGATTTAGTCCAAGTGTGATAGAAACTCTGAATCCCCTGGACTTGGCTTTTATATGATAGAAGTTTTATAAGATATCTTTTGTTAGTGAGACTGGCTTTAAATCCTGTTGTATTGGGCAACAATCCTGTTTGGAATGTCAAAAACTTAATGCCAAATACTTTTATCTCTATTATTTTTGCTATAAAAATCCTAATCCTACCTTCCATATAGCTTGTGGCAGCTGGTTTACTCAGGCTGGCTGGAAAATGTCATGCAAAAGAAAAGAACCTGAATAAAAAAAAATAGTATCCCACTGGTATGCCCGTTATTTCAGGACATTTTCTTCACTCAGACATATTGGTTCTTTAGAAGCAATAATATTATATTTTGGCGTAATTAAGCCAAATTTATTAACAGAAACCAGTATTTTGAGTAATCTTGTTCATAGACATCTACAATAGCGACTCCCCTTACTGTGAGGGCTGTTGGAAGATGTAGATGACATCCTCTATCCACTCTATCTTCATTCCTCAATGGGCATGGGCTCTGCAGACAGATTGGGCCTTGGACCAGAGGTCTTGGTTTTATTTCCTCCTATGGCCTGGAAGTTGATGTGTTAGGTAGCAATGTCCAGACCCTTGCACCTCTGGGCCACCTCCTGGGTAGCTAATGTGGTGTGGTCTATGGTGAGAATTCCTCTTGATCAGCTTTCACCTTCATCCTTCTAGTCATATAGAACATGATTTCTTTGCCAGAGAGATCAGTGACATGTACAGAAGCGTCACTGAAGGATGCAAAAATATGCAGACACCAAATGTATTCTCTCCTTCAGTCACCTGAGATACAAGGCTGATAAACAATTCTTTTCCTTCCCCTTCTGAGGTGCCATTTCTGTGGCTGTCTCCAGACTCCACCACCAGGAAGAATATATAAAATGAAAGTAGAGCCATGATAATTTTCTTTCTAAATTCTGTAACAACAGAATAACAGTATATTTGTAGAAGACTAATTAGTGTATGTAGAGGCCTTTGATATACCAAGCAATGTCAAGATTTTGAGATTTATCTAAACTTTTTTCTTATCCTTAAAAAGAAAATATTGTGAAATTTAAAAAAAGGAAAATAAATAAATAGGAAAAGAAAAGAAAAAAGCATTGGCACTAGGAAAAGCCTAGGCAATATAAGAGTGCATTACAGTTAATCCAGCCTGAGCAAGAGTGCGACCCTGTCTCTACTAAAAAAAAAACAAAAAACAAAAAAAGAAAGAAAGAAATTAGCTGGCCAACTAAAAATATAAATATCAAAAATTAGCCAGTCATAGTGATGCATGCCTGTAGTCCCAGCTACTCGGAAGGCTGAGGCAATAGGATTGCTTGAGCCCAGGAGTTTGACGTTGCTATGAGCTAGGCTGACACCACAGCACTCTAGCCCAGGCAACAGAGTGAGACTCTGTCTCAAAAAAAAAGAAATAAAAAAAAAGAGTGCATTACAGTTAAAATGGAAATTTCAAGGTTATTAAAATTAAAAATAATTTAATCTTTAGATAAATTTCCACCTACAGACAATAGAGGTAGAAGTATTTGGCATAGATTTCTGATATTAACTCAGGATGAATATAGACTACTGCTAGAAATTCTCAATATTATGTGAAATGTTTTGGTAGAATAAATTAGTCATATATGAAGAAATTTACCTATGAAATGTATAAATATTTTTCAGGCATAAAAAAATGATTCTTAAGTATATGCAGAACCTGATATATATATATATATGTATATGTATATTTCTTTTAATTTTTCTCTATCATTTATTATCCTTGTCAGTACAATCATTAAACATAGAGAAATTATTTATAAATAAAAAATAAATAGAAGCTGAGATATTATAGATTTATTATTTTCCTCTCTCTTCTCTCCACTTATGTTTCTTATTTGCATAAGCACACAAACAACTATATATGGGAGCTATATTTAAATGGACTTCTAAGAGCAACTTGAATACTGAATTTGTGTATATGTTCAAATTTTCTTAAAAATATCTTTATTTTCCTTCAGTTTATTTTATTTCTTAAATTTTATAGAGGAAAATATTTAAGAAAAGAAAATTGTATCATTTATAGGCCACAGTGCTAAGATAAATACAAGAACAAATTCGATCACAAAGTTTGAAGAAATTAAATATTTTTTTAATATATATTTAGTTATGTTGAAACCGTTTTAGATTTCAACTATGGATACTTGAATACAAATTAAAAGACAAAGTAATGAATCCTATAAATAAAAATGGACAATCTTTAGAGAGAGCACAGAGCATAGGAAAAAGGAATGATGCATATTTGTAAGTTAAGAATCTTTTTCTCTACAGGGCTCAAAAACTAGAGTTAATTTTGAATGATAGATTGAAATATTAAACAAATCAATTTTAATTTGCTCATTTACAAAGGAAAAAAGTTTAAGATGAGAAATATAAACTCAAATATTTTATAGTTTTTCCATTATAAACATAATTTTTAAAATACAAATATACCCATATAAATATAAAGTCTCATGCTTATTTCTGCTTATCTCACGGCTTTATAAGTTTAGAGACTATGCACTAATTTTATAGAGTAAGCAGTAGAAAAAGTTGATGTCAAGAACATAATGATATAGATAAATAATAAATCCTATTTACTGTTCTGAAACAAAGAAAGTCATCAAGGTCAAGATATTAAAAAAATATTGAAACTATGTCTGTTGCAATAAGAGAAAAACAATTCAAAGTAGAATGACAGTAGTTTAAATGGGATATGAATAAAATATAGATAAAACTCAGTTCAGAAGATATTTGTTGTATTAACAATATTATCTTGACAATGTAAAAGTAACCAAACTCTGAAAAATAATTTTAAAGAGATTTATTCTGAGCCAAATTTGTGGACCATAACCCAAAGCCACGCCCAAGAAGCGTTGAGCAATTGGACTTGCTGTGGCTGGGTTACAGTTTGGTTTTATACATTTCAGGGAGAAAGGGGTTACAGGTAAAGTCATAAATAGATACGTGGGAGGTATACATTGGTTTGGCCCAAAAAGATGGGCCATCTCGAAGCTGAGGGTGGAGGCCTGGGAGAGGGCTTACAGGTTATAGGTAGGTTTAAAGATTCTTTGACTTGTAATTGGTTAAAGACATGAAGCTTTGTCTAAAGGCTTGGAATGTTTTAAGATAAGGAGCTGTTTATCAGAGACAAGCCACTGACATATACTTGTGTAAATTGAGGACCTGCAGGTTTGTTTTGCATAACCTTAGGCCTATTAATGGGTTACAAAGGATATCTCCAAGAAGGGAGGACAGCATGATGAGGCATGTCTGACCTCCCTCTTCATGGCAGGCAATTTAGTTTTAGGATATCCCCTTGGCCAAGAGGGGGTCCATTCAGTCACCCAGTGTGGGAGAGCTTTAAGATTTTACTTTAGTTCATACTATTATAGACTAAAACAGAAATAAAATTATTTTCAAATGATGAAAATAATTGGAGTTGAAATATCATGATTATTTTAAAAATAAAGAAATAAAAGTAAATTGTGAAAGAAATATCTAACATGGAGAATAAAAAAAAGATTTATAACAATTGAAAAAGGAAATTGTGAATAAAAGTAGATTACATATCTGATTAGCATTTACAATTTTGTAGAACTATGAGATTTACTTATATAAATCTTAAAAGTAGAAAAGAAAAATAAAATATAACAGGAAGCAAAAAAATAAAGAACACTGGAAAAATGGCCTATATTTCCTACTATTGAAATATGATGATTCAAGTGACTCATAAACAGTGACTATCATAGAAACTGAAGGATGGAATTCTGCAAAGAGTAGACACAGACAATGTTGGGGAATAGTTCATGTGTCCTATGTGTTACATGACTGTTTGTGAGCAATAAATTGAGTTCAACATCAAAATTGGTCAGGAGGTAAACAGGTGAATTGAAATTATTTGGATAAGCACTTGAGATTTGGATACTTTGGAAGAGGCCCTTTAAAGAAAGAACCATTCACCATTTAATTTTTGCTCTTTGTCATTTCACAAAGCCCTCCCTCACCGGAACCCTCTTTCTAGCTTATTTAACTATTGTTCACAATATTCAGGTGCCGATTTAAATGTGGTACCTAATCCAACGTAGAGAAAATGTCTGTTGTTTACTCCTCCACCAGTTTGTAAGTTCTAGAGCAAACAACTTTGTATACCCAACACTTAGCACAGTAACTAAAAATATTATGAGTAGTGTCCAATAATTATTCATTTGATAAATCCATAAGTATTTTTTAAAGTTTTACTCTTTTAAACTGAATTGTTTTAATCAATTTTATAACATCACAAATTAAGATCTTTGTTATTTATCTTTGAATCTCTAACACATAGCACATAGTAGTTTCTCAATAAATATTTGTCTTTATATTTGTATGTATGTATTCATATTTGTATAAATGCATGAGCAAATAATTAAATTATTTTATGTTAAAAATAAGGCATAGGAAAGTTATTTAGGACATGAAGAGCTATGACGCAATCTTAGTGTCTTCTGGAACAGTGCTATTCAAAGGGGACCAGCTCCATCAAGATTACCTAAGGCTTGTTAGAATTGTAAATCTTCAGGCCCAGCCCAGACTTACAGAAACAGAATCTCCCACTGTGGGGGCTAGGAATCTGTGTTTTAAATTTTCTAGGTAATTAATGAAGGACATGTTGAATCATAGGTTACTGGAACCCACACCACAAAATGCTGATCTTATAGGGATGGGAGCCGCTGATTTGCATTTCTACGAGGCTCACAGGTGATGCTGATAGTGTTGGTTTGTAGACCATCCTTCAAGAAGCACTGCTTTAGAGTAGAGGTTGGCAGACTATGGCAGGCAAAAGCTGGCTTGCATGCTGGCTTCGTAAATAGCTTTATCAACACATATGCACACTTATCCTTTTAAGTATTGCTTATAGCTACTTTTGTGTTATAATATGGAGTTAAATAGGGTGACAGAGACCATGTAGGCTGCAAAGCTTAAAATATTTGCTCTCTGTCCCTTTATAGAAAATTTGTCAAATCCCATTAAGAAACACAGGTTTTTGACAATTTTGTACATTTTGAGTTGGACTTTATACATTAAAATGAATTCTCATTAAAGGAGAAAACTGGCAGATTAATGAAAGTAATTGTCATTTAATGAGAATTTTTTATGATATTTATCTGTTGGCATAAATCCTTCTAAAGTAATTGTGCATAAATCTCAGAAGCTTAAACTATATTCCATATGCAAGCCATCTTACTCTTTAAAAGGATCAACTCTACGTTAATAATTGAACAACCCCTCATAGTGAAGCTTCAAATATATGTTTTTTTAAGTTTACTGAAGGAACCATTAAATTAAAATTAAATGATATAAATCCACCAGAAAGTAATATAAAGTAAAACTATATTACAATGGGACTCATTTAAATGAATAACAATGGAAGTAACAGAACAGTTTAAAAGATATATATTTTTGTGCTTTTAACCAGAAAAAAATAAATTCAACATATGTCACAAAAACTTAACAAATAAGCTCTTTAATGATTCACATTCTAAATACTATAATATGAAATACACTCACTTGAACCATAGCAGTGCATTAAAATGGTAATGTTGTTAAGGTGTCGTTTTTCTACGAATAAAGAAAATAAAAACACATTAATTTCCAGCATTTACAAATAATACTATAGAGAGAATATTTCTTTAGTAAAAATATATTGAGTAGTTTTATCAAAGCATGTTTAAATAAATAAATGTTTCAAGAAACAACAAATGAATATTTAATTTCATTAAATATTAAAAATAAATATGTGTGTTAAATATTAAACACATTTCCTGGAAAGAGCTCTTGCTTATCATCAAAATTGCCTTATAAGTCTAAGTCATATCATTAAAACTGTAGTATAATATAACTCGATTTTCATCTTTTTCTATATTCACAGGTATAAAGGAATAATAGTTTGGCAAATTCTGTCGTTTGAAACAACATTTTACAAATACAGTCATACTTATTTATGGTAAACCTGTCTTTATATCCATATATACAATTTAATTTATAAGTGTTGCTCCAGAGGTATTTTCTTAGAGTTAATGCAGTAAATAAGGAATACGTGGAGAAACAATACAAACATACATAGGAGAGTGTATGTGTGTGTGCGTGTGCTTGTATTTATGATAATTTTTGTAATTATACTGTAGCTCCTTTTTAAATTTTTTAAGTTTTTTTTATTTGACACATAATTGTACATAGTTATGGGGTACAATGTGATGTTTCAATACATACATTGTGTAATGATCAAATCAGGCTAATTAGCATATCCATCACCTCATATATTTACTGTTTCTTTATTGTAAGAACATTCCAAATCCTCTCTTCTAGCTATTTTGAAATATTCAATACATTATTGTTAACTATAGTCACCCTACTGCACATCACAACTTATTCCTCTAATCTAACTGTAACTTTGTACCCATTGGCAAACCTCTCCTCATTCTCACCTCGGTCCTATGCTCCTCAGCCTCTGGTGACCACTATTCTATTCTCTATTTCTACGGGATAAACTTTTTTAGATTCCACATATGAATGACGTCATGCAGTATTTGTCTTTTCTGTCTGGCTTATTTCACTTAATATAATGGCCTCCAGGTTAATCCATGTTGTTGCAAATGACAGGTTTTCCTTCTTTTTTTGTGATTGAATAATATTCTGTTGTGTATATACACTACATACATTTTCTTAAACTATTCGTCTGTTGAAGGGTACTCAATTTCATTCCATATCTTGGCTATTGCGAACAGTGCTGCACTAAATATGGAACTGCAGATAACTCTTTGACATACTGACTTCAGTTCCTTTGAATACATACCCAGTAGTGGGATTGCTGCATCATGCGGTAGTTCTGTTCCTAATCATCCATAAAATATGTATTTTGTGGCAACTTACATGAAACTGGAGGACATTCTCCTAAGTGAAGTGACTCAGGAACAGAAAACTAAATGCAGCATGTTCACACTTGTAAGTGGGAGGCTAAACTATGGCTATTAAAGGACACAAATATTTTATTCATTGAGTTGTCTAAAATATAAAGCTCTATTGTCCAATACATTAGTCACTAACAGAAAGATGCTTTTGAGCTCTTGAAATACAGTTAGCTCAATTTGAGAAGTGCTTTAAAAGTAAAACACAAACCAGTATGTAAAGAATCAGTATGGGGGAAAAATGCCATATATGAATTTAATAAGTTATATTGATTGAACATTAAAATATAAATATTCAGATATATTGAAATAAATAAAATAAAAGTAAATTAATAAATTAATAAAAGTAATTTCACCAGTCTCCTTTTACTCTCTTTTTAATACACCTTCCAGAAAATTTAAAGTTACATATGCAATTCTCATTTATAGTTCACATTATATTCCTATTTGATAGTGTTGATATAGAAAATAATACTGAACTAACATTTATAGCTGTTTCTTTATTAATATTCTTTTTTCAATAATGATGCTAATTTTCTAATATCTTAGATAATCCAGTGCAAGGGTGACTAAAGAGCTTCCATATTCTTCACATGACATGCCATATAACACATTCAATTTCTAAACTAAATTCATTAATGTAATTGCTAGAATTTTAATGAATGTCAGGGTTTAATTATTTAATTAATAAAATAATTTAAATGCTTATAAAATGCTTAGTTAATATTATTCTTAAATTAATTCTCTATGTGTTTGATATAGCCCAATGTAAGCATTTTGTTTTTCTTACAAGTCATTGAATTTCTAACTGCAATCTATAGACAAGTTGAGATCATTTAGTAAAATATTTATTCCTGCTCAGAATAATAAATAAAATATTTTTACAACAGGATAATTAAAATTGTATGCATTAAAATTCTGTGATGACAGTTTCTATAATAAAATACACATTTATAAATTTTATTTATAGAATAGCAACATAGGTAACATACATGAAAAGAAACAATATTTATATGACTAAACGGCAACATAAATTTCAGGAAACTGTGTTCAGTAGTCTGTAATAGTTTTCACATATATTTAAAATTGTAAAAAATGTGTTCTATAGCTTGATGTCATATTAATGAAAAATTGTTAGCCTTTTTATGAAAGAATATACCGTCTTTGTTCCCATATATATTTATAAGATGTGAGCTAAATGTTTAACATTGCTACTACTGCTAGGAAAACTTCATTTATATATTGGAAGCGATAATCTGAAATTTGCTGTTAGATTTTCACAATATTTCTCAGTCCTGTCTTCCATTTTCTTTATACTCACCATCTGTCCAGCTCTCCTGGTATCACAGTATTTTGAACAGCTTTAATAGCATTATGGAGAGCAGGATGTTTGGTGATTTCAATTCAAAGAATACTTCCTTATAATAAAGGTAGGCAGAATCTTTTTTAATATTCTCATTTCTAAAACAACAAAGACCCTGACCTATAAAGTGTTGTGGATGGAGAGACATTTCTTCCTTCCTATGTGTGAGTATAGAATCAAACTGATTAATATTTCTCATTAATAAATTCCTTGTACTGGTTTTTATGTTAAGTGAAAAAAATATACCCCAAACAGAATTTCTGTATAAGAAGTGTAACCCAGAAAGTGCACATATTGCCTCTGGGTTAAAAAAAAAAAGGGTTGTTTGCAATTGTTGCCCTCTTTCAAGTGAACCTATATCAATGACAGAGCACATGTTGTCAATGCTTCCACCTGTCCTCTTGGACAGATCGTAATACCTGCAAATTCATTCCCAATTCAGTTATAGAAATTGAGTCTAGTCCTTGACTTGGGAGTAACAGTTTGAGAGTAGTTGGTGCAGCCTATCTTGTTAGTCCACCAGCTGAGTGGCATTCATCCACCCATGGAATGATTAAGTGACAGCTACCAGAATGATCATGGGCACTGACAGTTGGTGTTGTGTGAGTGGTGGCCATGGAATCATTCTCTGCTATTTCTGATAGTCTTTCAGCAAAGATCAGGAGGATTGAGACCAATTCTTGGGCAACATTTTCTGGTTAGGGATCGAAGACCCAACAGTCAGTTGAATTTAAGCTACTTGCAACACTTTGGGAGAACCACACCAGGTGAAAGAGTTAGATGCAAGAAGGATAATGGCATTTTTTTATAAAACTAACAAAGGCCAATTATGTCTTACACTTTGGCCTGTATAGACAACTGTAGGTGGTTTCAAAGTCACTGAATCACATAGTCATTATCATTATGATCTATGACCATGTCAATCCAACAAGAAAATCCAGGTGGCTGATGCAGAATTAAATTGAACCCCCTAGGCCACCCGCTTGATCCAGCTGTTACTCAAAATTGTTGTCAAAAAGAAAGAAGCGTAACATCATGATGAAATGCCAAATTTTCAAAATTGCTCTGTATAGCCCCCAAACACTTCCATTCTGATCATTACCCAGAAATTGGCCAAGTGGAGATGATCTATTTTTGGAGACAGCCCCATTCAGTAACCAAAATTCCCCCGATGTTATATACATATATATATATATATATATATATATATATATATATATATATTTACCAGAAGGAGGCAGAGAAGGTAGAATCAGAAATATTTTGGGGTCAACATTTGAGAACAATGTTATAAAATTTAATAAATGCCTGTGGATGTTATGGATGGTTCACTAAATACCTTCACTATCAGCTCAATGTTGAATGGATATTGTGATAAAAAGCAAGCTATTGTCACAGTACAAATAGTGCAGGAATCTAAAAGCATGACACAGGAGAGTTTCAAATATCAAAATTATATTGCTTAAGTTAGCTGATTGCACTGGACTATAAACAGTCTAAAAGAGTGTCCACAGCAGTGGGGCCCCAGTGATAACCCTAAAGAGAAGGTGAAAGGCTGATGTAGAGTCAACTAGCAAAAAACAGGTATGCCTCTTGCAATGCTGCCATCCTCACCATGAGACAAATGTGTCAACCTTTGGCAGGTCTCACAGCCTGGCATGCAGATAACTATATATTATAATCATAGAGTGCTTTACTTTGATTCCAGTGTATGATGGTAGATATCTTGCCATTCCAAATGGGATGATGGATCCAGGCAGCAGAAGTGACCATGCAGGAAGAGGAGCCTTAATTACCAGCAGATTCCAATCAATCTCATCAAAGAATGGCCATTACATGGATATCCTTATGAGTGTCCTAATAAGGGATTTCATTTATCTGCCATACTGTAGTTTTCCAACAGGCAGTCCAACTGGGCCATTGGAAAAGCCCAAAGGACATAAAAAATAGAACTCATCAAGGGGAGTATTGGCAGGTACTATAAGAGTGGCTTCATTTTACCCACTGAGCGAGATGATCATGTCCATTTTTGTTTCTGCATAGCTGGTTCCAAGCAGCCACAGCAGCCCTACCTGTTTTTCAGCTTAGCCAACTCATCTGTGAATCAGGTCAAGGGATTTAAGAGAACCACTATGACTTTGGGGCCCCACTGAGCCAATGGCTTTGCTTCCATTGAAAGAATGAGGAATAAAGTTTTCCCCAAAGGGAAATTTGCCACTTTTTCATGTAAAGCTGAGATGCCCCTGCAGTCAAGCCAAAGCATTCTTGAATATACAGCTTCCATTTGACCAGCAAGCCTTGTTGAGCTCTTTCTACCTTGCTAGTGTTTGAATGTGAGCTGACCGCTGTCAGGCCAGAGAGTCACAAGAACTTCAGAGGTGAGGAGTTCATCTTTGAAAGAGCCCCACAGTGATCTGTCTTTCAAAAGGGTGTACCTGGTACCTATGTCAGGGAGGTGATGAGTCCACTCCAAAGGATTCATCTAGGTGGAGGCTGTCTCCTATTTGCCAAAGGCTCAAATTAGCAAAATCAAAAGCCTCAGAGTGTTGTAGATCAGAAGGGGCAGTTGAGTTTGTGGAGACTCAAAAGTACAGAATTTCTATCTATGCATCTCTTTCTTATAGAGAGCATGCCTTCACTCACAGTGTGGACATGTAAAATACCAATGCCAATTACACATTCAGCACAGGAAGCCCCAACATAGGATAAAGAATTTGTCCAATTGGCCTCACACATACACTGATTTAGCTTCTTCACTCTCCTGCTAACATTGTCCTAATTCAATTAGCTGAATTCAGCTGGTCTGTAGGGTAGGATGGTTGGGTGCTTATATTCAAAAGAGTCATAAAAGTTTGAATCCTTTGCCTCCATTAATTACATCAAATGTATATGGACTTTAGACTACCTTAGGGACAGGGAGACCTCAGCGCAACCAAATCATTTTGCTCCTTAAATAAGCTGAGATAGGGCTAGAAATGAAGGGAAGGGTCTAAGAACATGAAGAGAGAGAGCAACTGTGTGCGAGCAAGTACAATGAGTTGATTTTTGTTTTCAAGCCTTGTTTTCAAGGGCTGATCGAGGCTCAACCAAATGAACTTGCAATGTTTTTTGTAGCCCCAAATCCCTGTATCAGGTGTGAAATCATCTTTACTAATGTCATCTATTTCAGCCTCTGAAATCTGCAATCTAATCCAAATTGTTTTCTGGCTGGGGCCCCAAAGTTTGTGCCCTTAGACTGAATGTAGTCTTTTTTTTTCCAGGTTCTCTTTTTTTAAAATGTATGTATTTATTTATTTATTTCAGCTTATTATGGGAGTACAAATGTTAGGGTTACATACATTGCCCTTCCCTCTCTCCCCCCTTGAGTCAGAGCTTCAAGCATGCCCATCCCCCAGTTGGTGGCACCACACTCATTACGTATGTACATACCCAACCCCTCCCCCACCACCTGCCCAACACCCGATAAATGTTATTCCTATATGTCTACTTAGGTGTTGATCAGTTAATATCAATTTGCTGGTGAGTACATGTGGTGCCTATTTTTCGATTCTTGGGATAATTCACTTAATGGAATGGGTCCCAGCTGTATCCAGGAAAATACAAGAGGTGCTATATTACTGTTGTTTCGTATAGCTGAATAGTACTCCATGGTATACATATACCACATTTTATTAATCCACTCATGTATTGATGGGCACTTGGGTTGTTTCCACATCTTTGCAATTGTGAATTGTGCTGCTATAAACATTCGAGTGCAGGTGTCTTTTTCATAGAGTGACTTTTGATCTTTTGGGTAGATGCCCAGTAATGGGATTGCTGGATCAAATGGTAGATCCACTTGTATCACTTTGAGGTATCTCCATATTGCTTTCCACAGAGGTTGAACTAATGTGCAGTCCCACCAGTAATGTAGGAGTGTTCCTCTCTCTCCGCATCCACGCCAGCATTTATTGTTTTGAGACTTGTTAATAAAGGCCATTCTCACCAAGATAAGTGATATCTCACTGTAGTTTTGATTTGCATTTTCCTGATGATTAGAGATGTTGAGCATATGTTTGTTGGCCATTATTCTGTCTTCTTTTGGAAAGTTTCTGTTTGTGTCTTTTGCCCACTTTTTGATAGGGTAGTCTTGAATCATAGTATGAGGAGTTCTTTTAAGAAGTTCAGTTTAATCTGTAGTATATGCTATACCACTGCCATGATAACATCTCTTAAATATTCTCCCAGGCTTGAAATCAAGGCTAGGGAAGTTTTCCAAGATGCCAGGACTTACCAAAAGAATTAATCTAGATTACTTTGACCCACTTTCTCTATTATCTAGTGGCTTTATCATGTCCACAGAACAGATGATTGGGTAAGCAAAATGTGGTATATCCATACAATGAAATGTTACTCATCAGCTAAGTGAAATAAACATTTGATATATGCCACAAACTGGATGAATCCTAAAGCACTTATGCTGAGTGGAAGAAAGTAGAGCAAAAGGACTGTATACTAATGAATACAGTTTTTAATTATATAAAATTAAATTTTAATTTATGATATTTAAATACAATAAAAGTAAAACTATAGCAACAGAAAGCACATCAGTGGTGGCTTGGTGACTGGAAGGACAGGAGGGTGAAATTACAAAGAGGCATGAGGGAACTTCTGAAACTGGTGATATTTTCATTATATTGATTATGATGATTGTTTCCAGTATATTCATATGTTATAATTTATCAAATTGTATACTTTATATATGTCTAGCTCATTATATATCAGCTATACCACAATAAAGTTTTTTTAAAAAATCTACTCAAATATAATAAAATAAAATGGCATGGTGAAGAGAAGTAAATTTAGAAATAGAAAGGTAAAAAAAAAATGCTGCACACACACTCAACTGTAACACTAATAAATAGAATTAAAAGAACCAGCTTCTTGCCAGACCTAGTCGGGGCTTAGAAAAATATAAATTCAAAATATTATAAAAAGCAATAAATCTTATATTGTGATCTAAGACACAAATCTTTATTCAGCAGGAATTCATATTATAAATCTGACTTTGAGAATGATATCAGAACTCCTGGAAATTCAAACTTTCCTTTTCGCAATTTTCCTCATATTATATCTTTTCATTGTGTATTATGTGTCTATATGTCTGATATATATACATATATGCATATGTATACACACACACCATCTTTCTGTCTTTATGTATAATAGGTTGAATTCTGTAGGAAATAGACTCTGAAGTGGAGATTTGCCTGTCTTTTCTCCAGACTGTTCCTGGAGAAGGACTCAACTGTCAGTTGTAAGCCCCATCTCTTCCTGAATCTAGGAAATGAGTGCCTACACCCTGGAATGGGCATCTTGACATCAAAGCACCCACTATGTCTATCTCTATGTCATTTGATGCATTGATTGACATAATAAATTTATCCATCTGCAAATAGCTCAAAGATTCTGGTTATTCTCTTTTTCTTGGGAAAGTTACAAAATGTTTGGTGCCATAAGCTACAGATCCTGTCACTGCATCTAATCTCAAGCTGCAGCTTATATCCATCCTCTTCCTCCTTTACTGCCCATTCTGGATTCCCTTCACTTTTATCTAGCACCTCTGCTGGTCCAAGTGGCTGTGGGAAACACAGAGATGTACTGCACAATCTTGTCTTCAGGCATACCCACTACAAGTAAGGTGGTTACCTGACATCTTCAAGCCACCGTAACTTTGGTTCACTTTGGTGTTCACACTGAAGCCACACTCTCTCCACCTCTTTCTCAAATGATTGAGCCTAACTGGTGTGCTTGAGCAGAGTGAGGGGAGAGCTCTCCACAAGGTCACAATTACTCTTTGCTCTGGATTTCCATATCAGACTACTGGAGATGTGTGGAGCTCTGCTACTCTTCAAGGCTCCTCTTGCACAATCTTCCATTCTTGCCTCTTTTCTTTCACATGTGCCATGTTTGCATTGGGGTATTAGAGTTTTCCTTGATCCACTCTCATTTATCCTTTATAAGCTTATCCCTTACTCCCTCAGAGAAAGTCTTTGTATATTGTGGTTCTTCTTGTTTGCTTCTTAGAAAATTCAAGTTAATGCAATAGCCTACCTGGCAAAGTGACTCAGATACTAATTCCTGGGAACTCTAAGACCCTGGGAACTCTTAGTTGTCATTTCCTTCTTAAAGCAGTTGCACATATTTATTGACTGTTGAATTTGGAAAGGGGAGTAACAGTAGACTCCCAGTGGATCACCTGATGCCAGATATATTCTTCCCAGTCATATTGTATGCATACCTCTTATAGATGATCATGGAAAGTTACTCCTGCCAGGATGTTTATTCTTGTCCATGATTTCTCAACTCTTGGCATCATTGAGAAGCCCCAAGTGATCAGAAAACAGAAAAAAAAACATAAAAAGTAATGGGATTCTTGCTGTATCTGGTAGTAATAGTATTTTCTGTGGGAACAGGACCTCTGGATATGCAAATCCTAGAATTGCAGGAATAGAAAATACAATCACCCAAATGAGTCACTGAGAATCAAAGAAAGTGAATTTAATTCTAGTTACATATCTTCGTTCATGGTACCATGTGTTTTACCCAATGCCATATAATGACCATTAACCTATATACTATAACCTTGAATGACATCCAAGCTTTGGAGGGTATAATTTCCAAGCTGACACTTCAGATTACTCTTCAAAAGGCTTTCCATCATTCTATCTGATTGGAAACTTCTGGATGTCACAATACATAATAGGACAAGTGAGTTTAAAGATCCTACATACACAATTCATTTGCTGCAATGTATGTCCCTTGGTCTCATGGGATATTTTGCAGAATCATTTATCCATGAATTAGTCACTCTATAAACCCTTGGATAGTAGTGGTCTTTGAGGTTCTGTGGTCAAGGAAGGCAACCCATACTCATAACAGCTGCTGTCCATTCAAAATCTCTGCTCTTTTCAGAATGGATGGGCTTATTGTAAGAAACTTCTTATTAAGGAGCTGGTAGTTCTCTTTCAGCAATGATGTTGTCTTTACTGCTTAATGCTGGGCTCTTTTGCTTGGTTCTCCAACAGTAATACTAACTTGGCTGTCACTGTTGAGTACAAGTTCATGCTATTGAATTTATTTACAGATTCCATCCTTGTCACCATGGCTGCTGCATTTATGAGCTCAATGTATTAGCATGGTAGATGGCCGATGAAAGAAACTGGCAGCTGATAACTTGCCAAATCATTCTATCCACTTGTTTTTTAAAAATGCTTCCTTTAATGACTTTCCTGATGGGCTTTAGTATGAAATACAAAGACCTTCACAATTCATGTGCACTTCCAAGTCTGTGTGTGTGCTTCATCTGCAGCACTTCTTTTCCTTTAACTTATAGTACTTGGTTCTATTGTTATTGTCTAGAGTCTATCTGGCTTTTATAATTGTCAGATTTGTGAATTAAACATGGAGATAATGGGGATTAACATCACTGCACACCTGAAATCTGTAAGGATGGTACTGCTTCCTACCATTTCCTTTCAGGTGCAGCATTGTTTTTCCCCTGCTATCTTGGAAGGGCAGAGACCAATTCAACAGCCTTTATTCGACCTTCCTGACTATGATGTCTCTTATCTAAAACAGGCTAAGGTTAGGATTCTGAAAACTACCAATTGCCTACATTAAAGTTATCACTTAAGATATCAGGGAAATCGTCACTGAGTGGTCCATGGGCTCAGTGGACCTGCTATAAACTAGACCTAAGCCAAGATTCTATTTTTATAAGTCCCTCACTAACAAGAGGCCTATAAAAATGTTTTGCATGTCTAAATACCAATGTCAAATTGAATCTGTGTCTAGAAATTCTTGACATGTCTTGGTATTTTCCTTTCTTCAGTTTATAGTTGTCAGAATAAATGATTATATGGCTTTTTAGGAAAGAATATTAGTAATTATTATCATTATCATATAAATTTGCTGTAGTGTTATATCTTCATGGGGAACTGGCTTCTTCTTCAATAAATAGATTCTGGATTTTAAAACCAGCACATGTATGAAAACTGTGCAAAGGATTATGATTTTTCATTGTATAAACTGCCTTTGGAATTCTAATCATCCATACTTAATTACTTTTGATTGGGTACATTGAGACTACTCTTAAAGGCTGCTTATTATTCTTCCTCTAGGGAGGTTATGTTCTACTGACAATTTTCATAGCTCTGTGACTGTTTAGATATGGTTTCCATTCTAATTTTTTTTTTTTGCTCATTTCAATACTTGTGTTCATCTTTTTTATTTTTCCTATTTTATTTTTAAGTGCTTCCTTCTTGACTTGGTTATTCAGTATCCTATTACCCCCATTGTTATCAAGAAACTACTATCAACCATGGCCTCTGTAGGGAGCTACCATTGATCCAATGATGCTGGTGAGCCTTTCATAGTGCATGCCTTATCACATTATTAAATAGACAGACCTGTGGGCCTTTTGGGGAAAATAGTCAGCTGGTAGATTTTATAGTTTTTTGTAATATTAATATATCCACTTTAGCCTGCTGACCTCACTGAGCCTTTGACCTCTTGCCCCACCTGACATAGAAGTTTTAGCATTTCTACTTCACTTTGTGTGGACCAGCACTTTGCTGAACCTTCCAAAAACCATTCTAACAGGCTATTACTTGTGTATTCCAAAGTTTTCACCAAAGTATTAAATTATTAACCAGAAAATGTGATTCCATAGTGATAGACTCTCTTTATCCAACTTAATATTCAACCACTCTTGGTCTAATCTCCTTAGAACTCTGTCCCATGTGTATACTCCTGGATCCTGACAGTATATATTGACTCAATCCTATATCTTCTTTGGAGTATAGTCCCTTTTCTCCCATAGTGGAGTTCTTACCAGTAGCACCTGCCTGGATGATTTATATTGAAACTTACATATTGATCTAGTGGTAGTGAAAGAGGTTGGGCTACATCTTGAGAAGGCACAAGTTGTCTTACAAAGCCAAAGTCTCTGCATCATCTCCAAGCAACGAAAGAGGAGTGGCCTTTAACAACAACAACAACAACAACAACAACAACAAAAAGCCATATTTGTAGGGCCTTAGGGTTAAAAAATCTGGAGATTCAATATTTATGAGATTTCTCTATCCTATGTTTCATTATTTTTTTTCTTTCCAATCAGGGTCTTCTTGGGATAACACTCTGGATTAATATTTTAAACTTTCTGTATTTCTTGCTATTCTTCTAATGAAGTCTCATGCCTGAGTGTTAGCTTATTTTGCCCTCCAGATGTCAGAGATAATTATATTTATGTATTTATGTGCTGCGTTGCCTTAAATTAGTGATTAATCACTCTAAGCCTTACATCATCCTTTTCAAATCCCAGTGTATCAATAGCCCTTAGCAATAGCTATCCTATTATATTGTCCTTATAATTACTATTTTTCCTGGATTTCTCAAATGACTGAGATATGAGATATTTCACTAAGGTTTTACATTGTTTTGTTTTTTATGACAGTATCCCATATTGATATATTACCATAGAAATTGTAATGATTGCATGTCAGAGGCTCTTACTATCCTGTGTACTACCAGTCACAGAGTTTTCATTGCCAGATGGTTGGCAGATGCTTCAGTTCCAAAAATTTAATTTCAGAGTCTTCTTTTTGGAACATAATTAGCACCAACTGATATAGATAAGGTTCCCTAGAAAACAGAATCTGAGATAGTTATTAGGATGAAGGCAGTTTATTGAGGTGAGTTCACTGAAACAATGGCCTGTGAGTGAGAGAAGTAAAATTGGGCAGAAATCCTTAACATAGCTTTTCAGATAGAGCTACAAGTAAATATAAAAGACTCCCAGTCAAATTTGAGTTTCTTATTAACAATGAATACATTTTTATAAGTATATATTTTAGTATATTTGAATGTATATAACCCCAAATATTCTATTAAACATACTTAACACCCAGAATTATTTGTGGCTGCTTTTAGATGTAAGTTACCCATAGAAGTGGGGGCAGACTCGTGAGGCAGAATTCTTTGGCTAAAGACAATGCTTGGATGTGATATTAACTGTGAGTTATTAGTAGCTGAGAGAATAAATGCTTCAGTTCTGGATAGAAGAGCAGAGTAGTTCTGCACAGTTTTAATGACTGTGTGTGTGAGCTAGGGGAGAAAGAGAGAGAGAACAGAAAGGGATGAGTGGCGGGAACTATCTCACTATCTCATCTGGGCAAGTTACTCATTGTCACTCAACAATGTCAGCATGTTACAGTATACAGTAAGATGATAATGTACAGCACATGATGTATAGCACATAAGTACAGCATATAAAACAGACATAAGTTTTAGGCTTCATTCAGAACACTTAGCCTCCTTAGCCCAGAGCATTTTTCTCAGGTTATTATGTTCCTGGACTTAGAGCTATGCAACTTGAGCAAGAGAGTCATCTAACCAAAATTTTCTGGAAACCATGCAAATAAACTTATAGACCAGCCATACAAATATGCTACAGCAACCCCACTACTTGGTATCTACCCAAAGGAAAAGAAGTCTCTTTACCAAAGAGATTTGCACTCAAATATTTATTACAGCACAAGTCACAATTACAAAGATGTGGAATCAACCCAAGTGTCCCTCAATTCATGAGTGGATTAACAAAATGTAGTATATGTATACCATGGAGTACTACTCAGCCATTTAAAAGGATGTATTAATGTTTTTTGCAACAATTTGGATGGAATTGGAGACCATTATACTAAGTGAAGTATCTAAAGAATGGAAAAACAAATACCTACATGCACTTGCTGTTAAACTGGAACTAAGTGGTGAGCACATATATACACAGAGGGAAGCAAAACTCAGTGGGAATCAAGCAGGGGGGAGGCAGAAGTAGGGGATGGATGAAAACCTACCTAACAGGTACAATGAACACTATTTGGGTGATGGGAACACTTATAGCCATGACTTAGGCATTACAAAAGGGATTCATGTAATCAAAAACATTCGTACCCTCTTAATATTTTGAAATTAAAAAAATAATTTATAAGTTAATATAAGAAAAATAATTTTGAAGAAATGTATCAGAAGTAATGAATTTTAATATGCATAAGACAATAACTTCATTATTACTATGCATAGATATAGTGCATAGTAAATATGTGATTATAAATGAATGAAATATATAAGGCATACTATATGTAAAAATCATACATTTTATATGGCTTTATCTCTTGCATGGATTTATCACATAACCAAAACTTTTTGTAAAATACATAAAAATTTACTTATTTAAAGGATAAATGAAAGAACTGATCTTTGATAACTTCTTATGTTATAACCAGAAAAATACATTTAGAAATTAAATCTGTAAAATTAATACAATTTATAGAAGATGGAGCATCAGTTAGATATTTCATCTGTATTCTGAATGAAGAAAAAAAATAGTTGATAGGTTATTTGGTGATTATCAACTTGGCCTTGCGGAGGAAGGCATGAAATGAAATAAATGGCATATAGATCCAACAAATGTCAGCCTATCACTGCTTAGGATTTAATGAGAACTATAAAGATTCTGGGTAAAAGTTGTGTTTTTTGATCTCTTTTCCAAAATCTATTTTCTAATAATAAATGCTGAAGTATAATGAAGTAAACCAAGAGCCTTTTGTGATTCCCCTCCTTCAGAATAACTCTGCCTTAGCACACATAGGCATATTATATCATCATGGATAATATCTTGAGTGTGGACATTCCTAATATTCTATGGCCTATTATCAAATCCAGAAATTCCTAGGGCTCACATCTATTGAAATATTCTGGACATTTCAGATTATTTCATTGATAATTTTTGCCAAAGCACTCAGAGATTAAAATTTTTCTCATTCCTTGTTATGGTTTAAATGTGTCCCTTCCACAATTTATGTGTTGAAACTAAATGGAGAATGTGATATTCTTAAGAGGTCGAGCCTTAAGAAATGATAAGGTCATCAGCTTCCTCCCTCGTGAATGCAACGGAGGCCCTTACAAAAGAGGTTCATGCAGCATTTTGCCCCTTATTCTCCCACTCTTCTACCATGTGAGTGCACAGCATTCCTCCCCTCTGGAAGATACAGCAACAAGATGTCATCTTGGAAGTTGAGAATGGTTTGTTACCAGTCACTGAACCTGCTGGCCCCTTGATACTGGACTACAAGCACCAGCGCAGTGAGAAATAAATTTTTGTTCTTTATGCATCACCCAGCCTCAGTATTTTGGTAGAACAGCACAAACAGACTAAGACATTACTGCTTTAATATTTCTATTTTTATTTCCAGTAACATATCAATGACTTAAAGATATCTGAGAGATGAAGTCAGGTTTATAATCCAACCTCAAGTAGTCCTTAAATTATCCTATCTATATTCATTTCTGAATTTCTATTTCTTTGGATTCAAGAGTAAAGTAGAATTCTTGTGAAAACACAAAGCTTAATATTATTCCACTTAGTCATTTTTACTGGTTTGGGTTACTTTCAGGAGTGCTTTGTTAGTTTTGTTTTTTTGTTTTTTTTCTTAATGAAATGAAAATCACTTTACAATGTTACAAGGAAACTCTTCTAAAGTTATATATTTTTACCAATTATTAAAGAAAATCTATGACTGTTTTTGGATGTTTGATGAGTTATACTTGATGGCAAAAAAAAAAATCTAATGTTAGGGATCCTTTGAGGAGAGTGGTTGACTACACTATACAAATCTACCATCTGTCTCTTCAATCATCTTTTGAGATATAGAGAATTAATTATTCAGTCTTTATTATTGAATGCATTTCTCAAAGGTTTTCAAATGGTAAAGGAAAATAGTGAAATTTACATGCAAAAGAGAGATTATAAAGAGCTCTATGAATAATAGCAAAAAGAACACAAAATTACTGCTCTGCTAAGAATAAATAGAAACAGACCTGGCTTCTGGCTAGGATAACCTCACTGGGTATGGTCAAAGATAAAATATCAGTTCAAAGGACTGTATAAAGCAATGGAACTCAGACATAGCATTCAGAGATACATATCTTCATTCAGAAAGAATGCAGATTCTGCCAGGGAAAGTAAATCAAAACAAACATGATTGCTCTCACAGAATTGTTCAAAGATGACAACCAATTAATATAATATTTGAGTGACTCAAGAAACATTTTCTATTAAATGATTCATACACAAAGAAAAATTCCTAAAAAAAACAAAGAAAAATTCCTTATCTATTTTATATCTAAATAAAAGTATGAATTTCTCAAAATTATTCTGATTATGAGCCAGAAGACTGGATCTATTCCAAATGGACCAGATTATTTTTGTTGTTGTTATGTCCCTATCTGTCCTCTTGGAAAAGGATCATGACTGTAATATTATACATTGTGACATAAATATTGCAAAGTATTTGGATGATAATAAAATTAGTTCTTGTCCTTAATACATACCAAAGCTTGTAGACATGATAGGAAGAAATGTCTAAAAAAAAAAAAAAAAAAAAAAAAGAACAACTGGAGGATGGAGGGTGAAGGGTGGGAAGCAATATTATCTGAAAACAGAAATGCTGAAAACACAAATGTCTTTGTGGTAGGTTTCAAACAGCTAAAAATGAAACACGATTTCCATCTGTTTACATCCTCTGCTATTTCCTTCCTCAGTGTTTCATAGTTCTCCCTTTAGAGGTCTTTTACCTCCTTGGTTAAGTATATTCCTAGGTACTTTAATTTCTTTGTTGCTATTGTGAAGGGAATTGAGTCTTTGATTTGGTTCTTGATTTGATTGTTGTTGGCGTATATGAATGCCTCTGATTTCTGTGTATTGATTTTGTATCCTGAGACTTTACTAAATTCATTTATCATTTCCAGGAGTTTCATGGTTGAATCTTTAGGATTTTCTAAATATAATATCATATCATCAGCAAAGAGTGAAAGTTTGATCTCTTCTGCCCCTATTTGGATACTTTTAATTCCACTTTACTGTCTGATTGCTGTAGCCAGGACTTCCAGCACTATGTTGAATAGAAGTGGAGATAGTGGGCAGCCTTGTCTGGTTCCAGTTCTAAGTGGGAATGCTTTCAGTTTTTCCCCATTCAGTATGATGTTGGCTATGGGTCTGTCATATATGGCTTGTATCATTTTTAGGTATGTTCCTTCTATGCCTATTGCTCATGGATCGGCAGACTCAACATCATGAAAATGTCTATACTACCCAAACTGATCTACAGATTCAATGCAATACCTATTAAAATCCCATCAGCATTCTTCACAGATATAGAAAAAATAATTTTACGCTTCGTATGGAACCAAAGAAGACCCCGAATATCAAAAGCAATTCTAGGCAACAAAAACAAAATGGGAGGCATTAATATGTCAGATATCAAACTATACTACAAAGCTGTAGTAATTAAATCAATCTGGTATTGGCATAAAAATAGGAATATTGACCAGTGGAACAGAACTGAGAATCCTGATATATAACCATCCTCATATAGCCATCTAATCTTTGACAAAGCAGACAAAAACTTATGCTGGGGAAAAGAATCCCTTTTCAATAAATGGTGCTGAGAAAACTGGATAGCCACTTGTAGAAGGCTAAAGCAGGACCCACACCTTTCACCTCTCACAAAAATCAACTCACGCTGGATAACAGACTTAAACCTAAAGTACGAAACTATTAGAATTCTAGAGAAAAATGTTGGAAACACTCTCCTAGACATCGGCCTAGGCAAAGAGTTTATGAAGAAGTCCCCAAAGGCAATCACAGCAGCAACAAAAATAAATAAATGGGACATGATCAAACTAAAAAGCTTCTGTACAGCCAAAGAAACAGTCATGAGAGTAAACAGACAACCTACAGAGTGGGAGAAAATTTTTGCATCCTACGCATCTGATAAGGGGTTGATAACTAGAATATACTTAGAACTCATGAAAATCAGCAAGAAAAAATCAAATAACCCTATTAAAAAATGGGCAAAGGACTTGAACAGAAA